>JBAMAW010002180.1:0-534603 GCA_037043295.1 Amiota minor
AAAAAGGAATAGAAGCTGGAGTTGACACAAAGGAAATTAAAAGTCCGCTTGAGGAAAAAGCGTTCCCAACTAGGATTGTGACCAACATATTGAACAGAAGCAAAATCCCCCAGCCAATGTTCAAGGTCGAGCTCTGTCATGTGAAAAAACCAGAGAAAAGAAACAACATTCACCCAATATACAATTTACAATACTTGCTTCACCGCAGAATCACTGTAGAGGAACCTCACAAGCGCAAAGACCCTGTGCAGTGTACAAACTGTCAGGAATTTGGGCACACGAAATCGTATTGTACCCTACCTTCTATCTGTGTATCATGTGGTGACCTTCACGAGTCTTCAAAATGCACTGTAAACAAAACAGACACAACATCAAAAAAATGTAGTAACTGCTGGGGTAATCACACTGCTAATTATAGAGGCTGTCCAGTTTTTAAAGAACTGAAAAACCGGATGAATCAGCGCAAAGTAACTGCAACTGCCCATAACCGACCCGAGACAAAAGCCACGATGCAAGATCCACGTACTTTCCTAACTACCACTTCCAACATTACATACGCATCCGCACTGCGACCTGGCTCGCAACAAATATCCACCGTAGTGCCAGAGAAAGTATCAGATACTACCAAGAGTACACTCTAACAATCTCAGAAAAATGAGGTCTCACAGCATTGTATAACTCAGGAAATAACACCACCCACACCACATAGCTCTCTTGAAAATATGATTGCTAATTTTATACAATGTATATCCCAGACTACATTATTAATGCAATACATGCTTCAAGAGATATTAAAAACGCAAACTCTAATCTTATCTTTTTTATCAAATAATTAAAATAATAATTTTTTGTTAGTTTTTTTTTTTCATTATGTTAAATTTTTATTTGATTATGTATTTTGAGTAATTTGAATAGTAACCGATTTGTGGAATTCTTAAACTGTGAAAATGTTGCAACTGTTCTCACTTTTCCGATAACTTTCGTTTTCCCATTGGCCATCTAGATGTCAAATATATTTGCCATAATCCATTAAGCGTCCTCTATGGAGTTTTCCAGAATTCGCCATAATTTACTAGTGACACCTTTGGTTTATTTATAAGCCACCTTTAGAGTTTTTATATATCGACTTTAGCCATCTTTGAACATTTTTTTTTATAATTTTATCTTATAGTAACTAAATAAATAATAATCCTTGTTATAATCAATTTCCCATAAAATGTAAGTCCTTTACTATAAACAGATTTTCCCAAAATGTATTTTACAATGGGTCTTTTTCTGCTTGGGTATTTTAAGGACAACGCAAAATTTTATTAAAAAACAGGAAGAAAAAGAAATGTTAGTTTTATGTTAAATTAATTGAAGGTAAATTATTTCATTTATTTATTTCTTTACAGGATTAGATTATATACGGATACGTAAGATGGAGAAACGGGGCATGTAATACAACAAAATTCCCCACAGTCGCTTGAAACATAGGGCAATTTCGTAATTCATATCATATACCCGTTCCGCCATGTGCTTTGCCATCAGGGTGGTGTGTAGCGTAGAAGGAGTAGCCCGAAATCTCGAATTTGTATCTATTTGTAAGGTGCGTTTCAGAGAGCAATAAAACATCCGTTTCTGTCTCGGATAAGTATTTTATAAGCTCAAGTTTGTATTTCGATACGCCGTTTGCGTTCCAGGAAGTTATTTTGAACGAAGGCATTTTAAGTACAGAGTTACTAATGATAGTAAAAATGGTTATCCAGTATATAGACGTCGTGATTATGGTGTTTCTCTTGGTAAGCATAGTGTTGATAATAGATTTGTGGTCCCATACAATCCATATCTTTTAGCTAAGTTCAATTGTCATTTGAATCTTGAAGTTTGCACGACTGTTAAGAGTGTGAAATACATTTACAAGTATGTTTATAAAGGATATGATAGTGCGACTTTAGAATTTGGTGTTGAGAATGTTAGGCCGAATGAAAAAATTGGTCTGGCTCCTGCAAGCGAATAGTAAACTGTCGCTAAACAACAAGTTGACTATCTATATAAAAGTTGTGACCACAGTTTAGCGATACGGTATTCAAATATGGGGGACAGCGGCACCATATATCATCGAAAAGTTGCAAACAACTCAAAACAAAGCCTTACGACGCATTATTGGTGCACCATGGCATGTTAGAAATATCATACTACACCATCACCTTAAGACACCAACAGTGATTGAGGAAATAAATTTCTTTAGCAGCCGTTACAATGATCGCTTACTAAAGCATCCAAACCCCCTAGGAAGGGCCCTTATTCACAACAGAGCTCCTCGTCGGCTAAAACGTTACCAATATTTAAAAACCTTGTTTTAATAAAAGTGAAAAAAAAAAGAAAACTGTTTTGTATTATAAATACGGAAATTAAAAAACGGAACTCGCATTCGCGTAAAACGAATGCACCGAAACTCAATAGATTGCGAGGTGTTAACAGGTGTATCGCGTAATATTCGAATGTTAATTCCACGTATTCATTTGACTTATTTGGGAACCCTTTTAATGTTCAAATTTCAAAGAACTCAGTCATTCCAACTTTTGCGATGACTATAAATAATTCCCAAAGTCAAACGTTTCAAAAAGTTGGAATTTTGTTGAGAAAAGTTGGAATTTTTTGAGACAGCCTGTGTTTAGTCACGGACAATAGTGTGTTGCCGCCGGTAGAGTTCGATCATTCAATGGATTGGGAATTTGTATTTCTATAATAGATTTTTCACACAGAACATTGTTTACAGAGAAGTTATTAGCACTTAAAAAACTATCAAAACCTCCCTTACAAGGGAGGCATGAATCTGTTCTCTCCTTCTTCTGCGCACACCTCAGCCATTTCAGTCTCATATCTGCACTCCTTGTTACTTGTATCTTTGATTGAGGCATGTCTATGTGGATGCTGGTGTACACATTTGGTTAAAACCAACTTTTTTGTTTGTTGTCAAACATTTAGATCTGATTTTTTTCAGAAGCTCTTTCAGCTCATGTGATGCTTTCCTCCAGGCTGGCTTGTCACGGATGTTTCGATTCCCATTGTAGTGCAGTCGTAGACTACGCTTGTATGTCAACAATTCCAGAACCTCTGGTTTTAAAAGGGCCAGATGTGGGCTGGGAGGACTAGATGGTGTTTGTGGGGTGGCTTACTCTGCAGCTTTAAGTATGTTTTTCTCAAGCAGACATACAGCAGCATCAATATCATCCGTGGTGGTCAGCACCATCTTGAGGTTGATGTCCAGCCAACACTGGAAACACTCGATATTGACATACGCAGGCAAAAGTCGCTGCGTAGTTGATGTGTTGCCTGCTTTAGACTTATGACTGATCAGAGCCAGGTGGTCAGAGCTGAGATTCAATAAAATTCGAGTCAAACGTCCATCTCATCCAGAAGATGCAGAACTCTGCCCTCCGTCATATAGTAAATGCTCCTTGGTTTATGCGGTTGATATCATTTCCAGGAATCTGAAAATCCTCGCGGTCCGTGAGCAGATCATCCTTTACACAAGCCGGTATAATGACCGGCTAAAATAGCATTTTATCAGATTAGCATCTGCTCTTGCTTGAACAACTTCAGGAGGAGGCTCAAACGTCTCCGCTCTGATGATCTTTGGGTGCACGGACGCAAAAGAGGACGTCGCCTCTGTTTCTAAATTTCAAATTTTTGTTTTCTTTGTCACATTTTTTATGTAAATTACCAACTATCATTTTTGCCTTATTGTCACATCAACTTTTGGATAACCGTTAAGTCGGGGGCTGAATTTTCTTTCCTATTTAATAAGTAATACCAAAAAAAAAAATAAAAAAAAATAAAAGAAAAGAGAAAGAGAAAGAAAGAGAAAGAGTTAAAATTACTGATATTTAAAAATTTAAATTTGAAAATATTGTCAACTCAAAAAAATAAATTAAACACGACTAAATACTATAAATCAAAGTATTGTAAAATTAGGTAAAAATTATTAATTAAATAGTTTCAATTAAATATTGTTTTACTTAAAAATAATAATCGAATTTCAATAGTTGAAATGTGTCTTGTAAATACATTTTGTTTTTGTTTTTCCTTACAAGTTGGTGCAATAGTTTGTGGAATTTTTAATATTATATATAGCTTACTATTTGGCCTGTTAATATTTATGGATTACCATACAGGTTATGAAATGAATGGCAAGTGTAATACATAATATTAATCTATGTATTATAATAATATGTATATTAAGATACAGTTACAGGAACAGCGGTCATATTGTCCAATATTGTTATATTTGGTATGCAATTCTTATGTGGCCTTTTACTACTAATAGGAGTTTTTATGGCAAGTATTGGCTACTTAGTAGGGCCGCTACTTGAGCAAATGAATTCATTAATTTCTTAATACTTTGTTAATTTATATAGGACAATCGAAATTGTATTCTATTGGCTCTTATTGTTCTTTTTATAAACCTGGTCTTGATGATCGCCTTCATAATTTATAGAGTTGTCCAAGGTGGTACAATGCCCAACATCGTTTTGAAAATGCTTAATGTAGGTAAGTGACATTAGCAACTATAAATAGATTTTTATTTTCATAAGTGTTCTTTAATCAACAGTAATTGGTGCATATATGTTTACAGTGAACTATTCTTATTATAGGATGAAATTAACTGAAACCATTGAGTAACTTTGCTCAATAAAGTAATATACACAGAATTTTATTTGTTATATAATTTTTTCAAATTTGTTCTTATCATTCAAGGAATTTCAAACAACTTAAATGAAATCATCATACATCAACGGTAGAAAAATCTGTTTTTTTAAAATCTGCTATTTTGAATTGTGAAAAATTACTTGTAGGAAATGGAAAATCTATTTTCAGTTTAGGTTTATAAAAATCAACCGAAATTTCAAAGAAGAATTATTATAATAGATGATCATCATCAGAAAGAATAATTTTGGTCAAGTTAAAGTTCTTTGCCTGAGGATTATCATTTTGACTTACATCTTGAAACCAATAAAAAAAAATATAAGCCATTGCCACGCGAACCATTAATATTTCGAAAGAGATAAATTGTGATGTTTAATGGATTAAAGAATTGAAAAGCCATATTCCTCAATCATATTTCCAATCCTAAGCAATGAGTTTGGTTGAGAAAATTATATAAACCATAGATCAATTTAGGTTCTTCAATCACCCGTTATCAGTCTGCATACAAAACGTTACAAAAGCGACAAGTTTGGACAGTCACTTATTTCCTATGTAAAGTTTTAGGTAGAGCTCTCCACATTCATCTTTATATATAAAAATGAATGTCGTAATCTGTACGCAAGCACATCAATTGAAAATTGCTGGACCAATTTTGATCTTTTTTTGTTGTACTTATGGGGTCACCAAGATGGTTTATGCTTCAGTTGGACCCAGTATGAGTCGCTGTTGTCGAGATACAGGCACTTTTTTACCAAATTTTTAACATTTTTTTATTAAGCGCACACTATGTTAAGCAGATTTTTATATTTTTTTTTAAAATGACAAATGAATGCTAATGAAAAGAGTTGCATACTTATTTTTTCCAGTTTTTAAATTCCAACTTTTAAGGTATTTTTTTCTTCTGTAACACAGATCATACACATTCGTTCCAATATATAACCACGAATATGAAAACTTCATAAATAAATTTCTATATTAAAGATTCAACGACAAATTCACCATTTCGCTGGAGCATTATTGCCAATTGATGTGGAATATAAATTTGTTCAAATTTATTTCCTTCGAAATTCTGAAGCTGAAGTGAATCAACGGTGTGCCATCGTGTAAATAGACGAGAGATAATAAGCAAATTGCTTCATTACTATTCATATATTGTTAAAAAAAAAAAAATTATTAAAATCGTTTTTGTATTTATTTATATACAATAGATAGATAGATATGTAGATAGAAAAAAGATAGATAGAAGATATGTACACCACCCGTGCGAAGTCGGGGCGGGCTGCTAGTTTCATTAATAAAGCATTGCAGGCATAACAAATCCTTATAACATATGTAGATTCAGATATCTTTGCACAATTTTAAAAATGCAACAGGTGCCAAGTTAATAATACAGAAATTACATAATTATTTTTTCTGGCTGTTAACATATTCGTTTGTAAAATTTTGACTCATTGTTTTGGAAAACTTACTGCAGGTAACAGTGCAGTGGACAAAACTTGAATAGAACATTTAACTCCAGGAAATATTCTGCTGAATAGTTCTTGAAAAGGATCTTCTCCTGAAGGGTCATTGTAGTTAAAGTGGAGAAAAGACTTAACAGATCTTTTGAGTTATGTTAAATGATTTCCATCAGTAAATATATGACAATGTTAAAGGGTATTCTACAGTAATTGAATAACATATTTGACAGATGTTTAAGAATTCTGTTAATTAGTCCTTTGAAGGGATATTTTCCTGAAGGGTCATTGTCTTAAAGTGGAGAAAAGCCTTAACAGAGAGTTTGAGTTATGTTAAATGATTTCCTTCAGTAAATATATGACAATGTTAAAGGGTATTCTACAGTAATTGAATAACATTTTTGACAGATGTTTAAGAATTCTGTTAATTAGTCCTTTGAAGGGATATTTTCCTGAAGGGTCATTGTCTTAAAGTGGAGAAAAGCCTTAACAGAGAGTTTGAGTTATGTTAAATGATTTCCTTCAGTAAATATATGACAATGTTAAAGGATATTCTACAGTAACTGAATAACATATTTGACAGATGTTTAAGAATTCTGTTAATTAGTCCTTTGAAGGGATATTTTTCTGAAAGGACTTTGTTGCTAAAGTGGAGAAAAGACTTAACAGAGCTATTGAGGTACGTTAAATGATTTCCTCTACTAGATATATGACAATGTTAAAGGATATTCTAAAGTAATTGAATAACATATTTGACTGATATTTAAGAATTCTGTTAATTAGTCCTTTGAAGGAATATTCTCCTGAAGGGTCATTGTCGTTAAATTGGAGAAAAGCCTTAACAAAGAGTTTGAGTTATGTTAAATGATTTCCTTCAGTAAATATATGACAATGTCCTACAATAATTGAATAACATAACATATTTGACTGATGTTTAAGAATTCTATTAAATAGTCTCTTAAAGGATATTTTCCTGAAGGGTCATTGTCGTTAAAGTGAAGAAAAAACTTAACAGAGATTTTGAGTTATGTAAAACAATTTAAAAATTCTATTACATAGTCCTATTAAAGGATATTCTCCTGAAGGGCAATTACAGTTGCACTGGAGAAATTTTAATATAATATTTAAGTCATGTTAAGTGAGTGATTCTTCCTCTTTTAGATTTCCTGTAATTAAACGCCACATTTGACTTACTTCTGTTAATCGCTTATGTTAAATTGTTCTCTATAAAGGATATTAAACAAAAGAGTTGGAGGGACACTGCATATGAATTAAAGTGAATATTCAAAACTCTTTAATTATTATATTTAGCCATAAATCAACACTACATTCAAACAAACCCATACAAACATACAGACAAATATATTTTATACAAATCATGCCCAGTTAAATAAATATTGAGAAAATCGCGCACGAACACTTTTCCAATTATGTAAATACGCAAGGGAACTAATCTCTTCAATGAATCAATGAATATTAATTGAAACGATTAAATGTTTGCCTTGGGACAAAAGCGAAAAAAAATATATATATAGAAAAAATAACAACAACAGCAATACAAATCGAAATAACAAAATACTATTTACTATTACAAAAAAATCAGTATAAATCATTTTAATATGATGTGATTTAAATCTAAGGTTTAAGTTGAAAAAAAAAAAAAAAATTAAAATCGATGAAGGCCAATTTTAAATTTTCTTTAAAATGAAAGCTTAATTAATTCGAGATGGAAAAACGAATGAAGCTAAAACCAAAATGAATCATAATCTATATATTTATAGAATTTATTAATAAAATAAGAAGAGAAAACAGACCCATAATTAACATCTGTCTAGAATTACGATTCTTTTATTGAATACAAAATGAATATGTTGTTTCAAGAGGTTAAATGTCAGTTATATGCCTGCATTGAAAATTCAGGGGCACGGTCCGATTATCATAAATTATCTCAATTATATTTCATATCAAATCCGGATCCAAAAGCATCAGCGCGGTGGAACAGTGTCGCACAATCAATTGATAATATAACATTAATAGTTCCCAAATTCGGTATCAGTCAATGTCATTCTACTTCTTCCCTTCACTTTGGCTATTTAGTTTCGTTTAAAGTCGGGACGGGTCGCTTGTTAAGTTGTATGGTATAATTGAATTTCGCATTAAATATATAAATTTAATCAGTTCCATATTCCCAAATAATTTATTTCAAGGAAGAGACATTCTGTACAACTTGAATAATAAGAATAATTTTGAAATAGTTTTTTTTTATCTATTTACATTAATTTATTGTTGTATTTTTTTCAATTTTTATCAACTTATAATAAGAATAGACCACTACAAGCAAATACACACTAATTGCTGTTGATTAAAAACAAAAAAAAAAAAACGTATAAAAATATAAGTCACTTTATATTTGTTGATCTAACTTACCTGCAGTAGCCATATTGAACAAGTCATTGAAACTGAGAGTAGCACCGATAATTTTGTAAGCTATTATAGAGAATTTTAAGATCAATAGTGCACAAAAAATAATAAATGCTGTTATGACACACTTAGGAATTTCCTAAATAAAAAAAAAAAACAAAAAAATGAGAAATTTATCAAATTATCACTGGCACTTGCCTTCCTAACTCCTATTAGTAGCAAAACGCTACATAAAACTTGCGCAATATATAAGCCAAAATTGAACCATTGTCCGAAGCTATTATAAGAAGTAAAACCTAGAGACATTAATATATGCAGATGTTTGTGTGTACAGGGTGTATTATATTAAGCTTATTAAACTTACAATTTATTGTATCAGCATTGTGAGAAATAAGTAAGATCGCAATAGATATTAAGCTATACAAAATATTATAAATTCCACAAAATTTTGCACCAGCTCTTATGGAAAAACAAAAGCAAAATATATTTACAAGACACATTTCAACTTTTGTAATTTGATCATTTCCCTTAAATAAAACATTATTTAATTTAAAATATTTAATTAACGATTTTTACTATAATTTACAATACAATTTACTATACTTTGATTTATGTATAATATTTATTGTTATTTAAATTATTTTTTTGATTGACAATATTTTCAAATTTAATTTTTTAAAGTAAACTTCAGCAAATTCAACTCGCAGTTCAGATCACACACATTGTCCATTTCTCTTCTCCATTTGATGTTCTTAGCCTATTTCCAAAACTATATAAGTTGTAGGTGTAAGCACTCTTCAATAAACCTATATACAATACTTGATATAATGGCAGATACAATGGCTTGAGGATACTTTACCTGCCAAACAGTTGTTTCTTTATATTAACCAGCCAGATGGTTACTGCGTGTAAAACTCAGAATTAGCTGTCAGAGCCACCATTTCAGTTGAAGTTGTGGTAAAATGCAGCATATTCCCAATACTCATGCTAACAAATTGGTATAAAAGTCTGAGGCGACCGTGTTTTGCTCAGCGTTTTTATGGGAGCTATACATCTATTGGGTGTATGCATATGATTCCGCCCTTTCCGATAGTTTCGCTAGTATCGCCGCTTACACTTGCACACTAAAATACTAATACTTGCATTCGATAGTGCCTTCTATCAGCTGTTAAACACAGTGTATAACATTCGGTGGAAGCATAAACAACAAATATTTCTAATTCATTGAAAATGTCGAGTTTTATCCCAAGTAAACATCATTTGCGGGAGGTTTTATTGCACTATTTTGTTGCAAAGAAAAGTGCAGCGGAAACTTATCGTTTGCTTGCTGATGTTTACGGTGAGCATGCTCCATCGAATACAACTTGCAAAGAATGGTTTCGACGATTTAAAAATGATGATTTTGACATTGAGGACAGAGAACATGGAAAACCACCCAAAAAATTTGAAGATGCTGAATTGGAAGATTTATTGACCGAAGATTGTTGTCAAACACAATCAGAATTGGCAACAACATTAAATGTTGATCAATCAACTATTTCAAGACGTTTGCAAGCAATGGGAATGGTTCAAAAAGTCAATAACTGGGTGCCACATGAATTGAAAGACCGAGACATCGAACGTCGCAAAACCATTTGTGAAATGCTGCTTCAAAGACAAAAAAGAAAAGGTTTTTTGCATCGGATAATCACGGGAGATGAAAAATGGATATATTACGAGAATCCTAAACGCAAAAAATCTTGGCTGAAGCCAGGTGAGGACGGCCCATCACAGCCAAAGAAAAATATTCATTGTACCAAGGTTATGCTCTGTATTTGGTGGGATCAGAAAGGTGTTGTGCACTATGAGTTGCTGAAACCGTCTGATACTATCACTGGCGATGTTTACAGACGACAACTAATGCGGTTGAAGGTAGCTATAGAAGAAAAACGACCGGAATGGGTGAATAGGCATGACAAATTAATTCTTCAACATGACAACGCCAGACCGCATACGGCAAATGTTGTGAAAACATATTTAAATGGACAAGACTGGGAAGTGCTACCCCACCCGCCATATTCACCAGATATAGCCCCTTCAGATTTTCATTTATTTCGAAGGATGCAGTCTGATCTTACGGGAGAGCGATTCACTTCTTATGAAGATATCAAAATTTGGCTTCATAATTGGATTGCCTCAAAAGACCAGGACTTCTTTATGCAAGGAATCCGTAAATTGCCTGAAAGATGGGCAAAGGTTGTAGCTGCAGATGGGGCATACTTTGAATAAATAAATTTTCCTTTTTCTAAACAAGCAAATTTGTTTTGTTTTCACAAAAAAGGGCGGAATCATATGCATACACCCAATAGTAATCCTAGCATATTTACATGGTTGGTAAATATAGTTCAGGGACTTATAGTGTTCAAATTGCAGTTTGATAATACAAAAAAGAAAAAAATATTTCAACTTGTTACCTATTACAGCTCATGAGATAGAGCTCTAGGACCGACGGATGGACCGCGTAGCCTTTTAGAAATAAATGATTGTTTGTACAATATGTAAGCTTGATTATATTATATATATTATAACAGGCAGAATGAGACAACAGAGACACCATAAAGTATGTATATTCTTGGTAAGTTCGATGAGGCAAATTGATTAAGCCGTATCCGTTTATCCATAAGCAAACTAGTCCCTCAGTTTTTAAGCTAGAGATCTCAAATTTTGCGCGATCCTTTCCTTTTACTAGACGCAGTACATTTGTGGGAACAAGTCGAATCGGACCACTGAGGGGTTACCTCCCATACAAAACACACATTTATATTCATGTTTATATTAGAAAAAACTTTTTTGGTTTTGGTATCCCAGTTTGGTATCTATCGAACTGAAACTGGGACACTATAAGTTTCCAAGATAGGTACAGAACATTTGTCGAAACCAGCCGAATCGGACTATTAGGGGGTACCTCCCATACAATCCACCCATTTTTATTCAGGTTCTTATTAGAAAAATTGTTTTGTTTTTTTCCTTACTAAAATTTAGATACTATAAGTTTCTAATCAATGTCCATAAAATGCGTAAATTTTTAAGACCCTAGAATTACTGGATCGTATAGCTCCCATACAAACTCAAACTCAAATTTAAGTTTTAATTAGAAAACTTTTTTGTTTTTTGTGTTATCGAACTGAAATTTGAACTGTAAAAGTGTCTGATTGATATTCAACAACAGTGTAGATTTCAAGACGCTAGGATTACTGGATTGTAAAGCTCCCATACAAATATTTCGGTCTCAATGTTGAAATACTTTATGTGTACTAACTATACCCTAAACATAAGTCAAAGCAATAATTATATATTTCTGAATGATCTATCATAGAGCGTAGGCAAAAACGTTTTCTAGGGGGCGCGTGAAGAGTATATCAACTTCGGTATAGTCGAAGTTAAGTTCTTACTTGTTACTTCTTTGGTTACTTTTGTTAAATATGTAAGTATGAAACCATCAAAACTATCCCTATACCTTTCTATCTGTCTTTTTCTAAAAAACCCATTTATATTTTCTGCTGGCTTTTTCCTGATTCTTTTTTTTACTTTACTTTGCTAAATACTAAAGTATTTATTTAATATAAATTTCAAATACTAGGTTACTCGTCTATCTATGGTGTATTTATATGACTAAACCTTGTGGTTATGTCATTCAAGAACTGCAGAGTAAATCTAAAATGCACATTTATCCACACACTAATCTAATGTTGTATTTGTGTATTCACATATATAAAATGGGGCCATTAAGCACAAAGTTACTATAGGGAAGAAGACCGTAGGGTCTCACTTTACCCTCAAGTGCAAAGGATATGTAGATAAGTGCAATACAGTACCGCTACAAACAAAACCGCTACGCGGAACAAGAATAATAATAACAAAAACAAAAACAATAACAAGAATAACCGACCGAAACAACACCAAGTATAATACCAACAACAACAACAACAACAACAACTGCAACATCTAACAGAAACAGCAACAACAAAAGCAAAAAATGCATAATCAAATAAGCTTAGAGTCAATGATTGCGTTTGCATTACTTTACTATCTTCTCTTCCGCCCCTTTTTCCATTTCTTCATCATCTTCATTGGCTTTGATTCGATTTTCTATGAAATCGAAGTTGGTCGCGGTTCTTTTTTTTTTTTCTTGTTGTGTGTGTCCTTGTAAAGCATGTTTTTAGACTAACATGTACATACATGCATACATTGAGAGAAGAGTCAGTGTGTAAAAGCATCTGTGTGGGTTTTGTACGGAAATAAAACGAAAGGATGAGTATGAATGAGAGAATATGGCAAAAGGGCAAAGGACCTTTGGCAAGGAAATTAGAAATGGAAATTATTATCGTAATTTGAACTGTTGTTGCAGCTGTTCAATGTCGGGGGGCTTCATCGTTGTTGCTGTTGCTGTTGCTGCTGCTATTCCTTTTGCTGTTGACGTTGTCGACGCGCCATCATCATCGTCGTTGCTTTTCGTTGTGTTCTCCTTGTTCGTGTTGTTATTAGTGATGTTGTTGTTGTGACACTTCATGTAATTACACACAGTTGTTGTCTATGGTTGCTTTCTAGAGTTCATGCAAGTAAGGATGTTGTTATTGTTGTTCGTGTTGTAGTAATGTTTTTCAAATCACAACAACCACATTATGAACACTAAGAAGCAATGCAGCAAAACTCATTCATTCATTCAATCGGTCCTGCTCTCGTTTAGTCTCTTCGCGTTCGTTTATTTCAGTGATTCTTAACCTTATTTCTGTAATGATATATGTATTTTTAATACTAAAACTAAGAGACCTTGCAATTCCTCCCCTATCAGGATCACGGGAATTCCTATAGTTGTGTCTCTTTCCAAGAAAAACTACCGATTTACATGGATTGAAAATCACTGCTTTATTCACTTGCTTTTTGCTTGACTTAAAGTGTTTGAATTTATGTTGCGGAAGTGACATTTTTTCCTTATTTCTACTTGCACCTTGCATAAGTGTTGATTTGTTGTATATAAGTACATTTTCTTGTTAGTGTAAGTGTTCCTGTTACCTTAATATTTGTTAAATAAGTGAAAATTACCATTACTAACACACAAACATTAACTCAGTTACCTACTCATAAATATATAAAATTTACAATAGTTAAAAATGAATGCATTCTTGCATTATAATGTCACATTATATTTCATTAGAATTAAATGCATAAAATTTGTTAAAATATTCAGAATTTTTATTTTAAATAAATTCAAATTATTTTGTACTTGAAATCAATAACGAATATTTAAGGATGAAACCTAACACCAAAGATATAAAGAATTAATAATATTTAACAATGGGGAGAACGAAGGAGAATGAGAAGATGGCTTTGATCAACAAGTCGTTTCGGAGTCTCATTTACTTTACTTTATTGCCCAATATGTTTTATGAAACACGTGCAATTCATGCAAGAAATATTCCTTGGGGGTAGTAGGAATCGTATGCAATTTAAGAGTTCAGAATTGATATTAAAGATGTATGGTTTTAAAGAGGTCACGTTCAGATTAAAACTTAATTAGAAAGTAGGAGTACTTTCAGTAGAAAACTTAGGGTTGTATGAGTTTCTTGCTATACAGTTTATTTCATATAATACAATAAAATAAACAGTAATTGATGCAGATGAGTAGTCCTTGGCCCATTTAAGTTTGGTGAATTACGAGACGGAGATCTAATCCATCGTGAGAATAATCAATGGAAAACTTGCTTTAGTTTTTGCATGACTATGAACAAAACGCAGTCCACTTTATAGGCAAGATGTGTTTGGTAAATAAAATTTATTCTTCTTTCCTCTCCTACTTTTTTTTAAGAGCCTGTGTATCTTCTTTGTTAACCCCTGTATTCTTTTCTTTTTTTTTTTTTTTACTTACCTAATGTATGTCACTTTTATACTCTACATCATTCGTCACAGCTTTCTATGTGCTTTTCTTGAGTTTTGTTATTTAGTGAATTCTTTTATTTAGCTTGTTCTCTCCTCTTTAATATCATGCGAAACATGTCGTGTGCGTCAATAGATTGTTGATCTATTTAAGTGTGGCCCCCGTCTTCTTTCTTAGAATCCATTTATTTGTTGCATTTAGTATGTGGGTAGGATTCTGATTTTGATTTTCAATACTTCTACATTTGTGCCCATCCGCTTTCCTTCCTGATTAAGATGGTTTTTGTTGTAATTTGATAATGCAACATTTGATTAAGCAAATGAAATTTTTATTAACATTGTTTGCTAGCTCATTTATTCTTTAAGCTCATTTCATTTGTTCATTTATACTTTACCATTTGCTCTGCTTCTATTCCCATATCATCATCATCATCATCATCATCATCATCATCATTCGTTCATTTTTCTACTTTCCTTTGGTTTCTTATTATTATTGCTAGCTTTTGCTATTCATTGGGTTGTAGTTATTCGTCTCCTTCCTGCATCCATTTATTTAGTTTTCTTTAACTTCTGCTTTCATCCCACCTTCCTAGCATTAACTCATTTGTATTAGTTCTTTATATGTATTTGTTTGTGTTTACCTTTGCATTGTTGTTATTGCTTTTCTTCCACTTGACTTTTTTTTCTCTGCATAATTTCCTGGAGTGCGGTTGTTCTTTTATATATTTTTTACATTTACATTTTTACCATTCGTTGAATTTTAAGGGCTTTGCAATTTTCCAATTTGTAGGCAACAACTTTATGTGCGTATGTAAGCGAAGAACTTCTTCTTATCATCACTCCGTTTTAGTTTTTCCTAGACTTATTTATATCCTTTACATTTATGCAAAATTGCGTGGTGTAACTATTTTGTTATAATGTTGATAAGAAATGTAGAGGTTTCTTTCTTTCTTTGTTAAAGTGATCGCAGTTATAGAAAATAATATCCAATATTTTAATTAAAGATTGATAGATGATAGAGCACTGCATGAGACAACACTATCAACAGTCACACTGCTTTCATCAACACTTTTTATAAATGAAGTCGTGTGATGTTGAGAATCATTGATCTATATCAGGGCTGTCCAACTTAAGTTCCAAATGACAAAGAAAAGAGAGCAGAAATTTTGCTGGCTGATTTAATTAAAGGCTTTTTTGGTTTGCCAACCTACTTGAGGCCGATACTTCGTCGTATATATCCCAGGGAACCAAGAAGCTTGGACGCACCTGATCAAGTAATGACAGTGTGATAGCGGATCATATCAGAAGTCAACAGTCGCACGACATCCAAGCTTTGATTTAATGAGAACACAAAACAAAAAACACAATATGAGTTGAAAAACTTGTTGCAAGAACAAACATGAGCCGTTTTCATAGAGTGCACAGTGTGATTGCCGATTGAATTGAAAGACTTGCTTCAAGAACAAACATGAGTCGTGTGCACAGTGTGATTGCCGACTACTTAGTCCAGGGCTCCAATAGATGAATGATTCTTTGATAATTGTATGTATAGCTTAATCTTGTTGGTCTAAAGCTACTATTGTAATTGAATAAAAATCGAATCAATCGCTTAACAATATCTCGGAAATAAATCAATATTTCATAAAGAAGAATAGAATATGTAATCAGACATATTTATATTGGAATAATCAGATAAATATACATATTTATTAAAGTATATAATAAAAATTAAAGAGACATTGAATAAGTGGATATAATTCAATTTTCTAATACAAATTTTAATTTAACTTAAATGAATGATATTTAAAAGACATTGGTGGTTCCATTAAGAATATGTTGAAGTTTGCAAGAAGCTCTCGCAGAGAAATAATCTAATATCCTAGTGCTGTCAAGTTGTTATGTTTTTAATAATATTTATATTTTTTAAGTAGTAGTTAAAATATATAACATCAGCACATATTATAAATATTTGTTAAGAATAACAACTATTGTAATATGATAAATTTAAATAATAGACTGTAAGTTGCATCTGAACTTTTTTTATTTCGCTTTTTTATTTTTATTGTGAAGGGTTCATAATATCCAGTGAAACCATTAGCATGGTAATTTTAATTTAAAATTCATAAATATTTTTCTCATTTATTTTTTCTTGCAAATTGACTTTCTGATATGTTTTTTTTTTTTTTTAGTATCCATTTTTGCACACTAACTAAATTTGATGACCGTTTTTGCTCACTAATTTACTTGCGGCCCAAATCACCATAACTTCTTCCAAAGTGGCTCAGGGAACCAAGCAGTTTGGACCGCCCTGCTTTAGTCTTAGAAGACAATTATGGTCATTTGGAAAATGATGAGCGATGACGTGAAATACTGTCAAATTTCTAAAGTTAGTTGGGGAATGATTTTCAAATAATACTTCACCTTCACTCTGTCAAAATTTTCATCACTTTTAAGAGCTCGAAGGAGCTTTATAAATAATTGTAAGCTTATAATTTTGATTGCAATAATTTTCTTTACTGTAATCGCAATTTTGGCGCTATACTGAGGTATCTTTACTGATTATAAGTTGGTTATGTTTACTTTGAAAAATCATAACGAAATATGAATTTATTATGTATTAGTTCTTAAAGAAAATATTCTTACAGTAAAGGAATAGTGCAAGGAATTTCATGGTTTGAAACAACAATACAAGTTACTCGATAAATGTTATAAAGAAATCAACAAAAGGATCGAAGGTATGGAGCGTGATCAGCAGTTAGAAGATGCTAACATTAAAAGCGCAACACCAACCAATCAACCCAATACAAAATGATAATAAAAAAATAACAAATAAATCATATCATATTAGATAGATAAAAGAAGTCTGCGTGCGAAGTTAGAAGAGACTGGCAATTTATTGTAGATTATTGGGTCTACATCATTTGGACATCAGTCAAAAAAATTAAATTTTATAATTATTTTAATAAATTACAAAACCTCTAATAATTTATACAAATTTTTGTTTTGTTACTTAGTAAATTTCAATAAAAAGGTATAAAATTGTGGATTTTGAATTTTTGTTTGTTTGCCTGTTTGTTTGGTTGCTCCAGCTCGTTTAACCTAAATCCCACTGATTGAATTCAAAACCGAATTTCTGGAGGATAATAAACTTTGGTTGATTTATCTAGAAATGCGACGCGGTACTTCCCTCACCGATAGCAATTAAATTACAATCTAACAATGATGGGTTATCATCAAATTCAGAAGTCAATACAACGATAAGCTATTCACAGAAAACATTAATGTGTGTGTTTTAAGAGACAGGATTGTAGTTTCAAACAGCATAAAAAGTCATTAAAAACGAAAAAAAAAGAATGTTGTCTAGAATATAGCACAGCAAAATCAACTGGTTAGTTGCAACTGACTTGTAATATTTACCAAAGATTAACGTCGTTTAGCCTTTTATCTTGTTCTCCAAAAATGTTTCTTCCTATCTTTCTTTAATATCTTTCGAGGACAGTGTGGAAAGTGGAAGTGATGAATATGTTCCAACATTTAACAACTTTTGCCAAGTCAATAAACTTGTAATTAGTTTCTTAGCTCATAGAATGCTGGTTCATTCCAATTCTACCAGATTGCCAGCATTTCCTTAATTTGATTCTTACTTGCTTTCTTTTCGAGGTTTTAACTTACCTACTCCAAATGGCTACAAAAAACGGCTTGCCATTAGGCCAACGCACTAATAATACTCTAAACAACAGTAGACTCTACAATAAAAATAAATTTAACTTACAAGGAACAGAGCAACAACTAAAATCCCTTCCAGACAAATTAATGTGTTAATCGGTAGCCCCGCCAAGAAACAACTGGGCCACAGCACATCGGCACAATTATCGTAGAACGTTAACAAATAAGAATCATACAACAGAAACACGAGTGCAATATCCTCCAACAATTTTAGCAATTTCTATATTCATATAATAATTTTCCACAATTCTAGTATTCCTAGAAACATGTAGCCTTTTCAAAAAAAATCAATTCATCTTTAAATTTTAATTTTATTTTTCGTTTGAACTACACAAAACTTTTCAATCTAAAATCTTTCGGTATAATTTTTTCTTGTAAATTTTCATATTAATAAAATTTATACCAATCCTAATCTCAAAAAATGGATAACAAAATATTGCATTTAACACTTGCATTTAGTATAATACTACATCTAACGAAATGGCGATTAATCTCATGGGATCACAATGCGGATTTATCCTCGACTCTTTTTGTGTTCGCACTAATTGTAAAACTACATAGCTGGATTCCGGGACCTAACAAGAAACTAAAAATTTTGAAAATGATTATTTTGGTAATTCTTGCTGATATTCTAACTTATGTCTTATGGGAATGGAGCGGTGACTATGCACAGCAGTGTATATATTATATGCTGGATTCATCACAGGGCATATGGTTGGCAACTTATTTTCATACGCTTTTCTTGTTCATAATACGCGATCTGATATATCTTTTGAAGCTCGCTATTTCAGCTTATTTTGCTTACAAGGCCGAGAGTAAGTCACAGGTGTTTTTATGGTTGTGTCAATGTGAAGCTGAGACAGAATTGTATCCTTCTAATGAGTTGCCAACCAAGAAAAACGCAAGGCAGCGTTCTCGCTCCATATAGGACTATACGCACTTGATACATCTGATATGCCGATAATCGATGAAGACCAAGCAATCATTGCTAGAGATATCGACGATTCTACAATTCCGTATCACATATAAGTTTGAAGGACTTAAGTCTTAATTCTTTTAAGAAAAGTTGATTATCATAATTTGTTGACATAAATCCAAGAATAAGAGGAAATTGTGATTTATTTTTTGAGAATAAATAGAAAACATTTTTATTTTTATGCACAGTTGAATTCAATAAAGAAGACAGAAAAGATTTTCTATCTTTCAGACGAATAGCGTCCCTATTCAACTTTCTTAGATTAGCAACATTATTACGCCCAGTGACCCATTAAAGTTTTAACTTTTGTAAATACAAATATGTTTGTATCTACAATAAGTATCTAACCCCATGATGTTTAGTCAGTCAACCCTAAATGAAACTTGGTAGAGTAGTTAAAGCGGCGGCTTTTTGCCAACAAAAATCTGTTTCAGAGTCAAGTGTTAGCTTAGTAGGACTTAGTACAACAAAAAGACAAACCCAAACACACCAAATTCTACGTGCTTTCTTGGGTTATGAACTTCTTTTTTTTTTTTGTTTTTGTTTGTTTTGTTTTTCTTGCTCAACTTCTGGTATGCTATTTATCTGTCTATCTTTCTCTTATGGCTGCCACCAAAGTAGGCAAAACTCGCACATATTTAACGCATATAAATATAAATGGAGCTGATTATAATGTGGCAAAGTCAAACGTATATAACATAAACAAACAATAAAGGAGCCAAACTGGCGGACAGGCAGACAAATGGAGTCAATGGCCGTTTGAGCTGCGTGGGCGCACAATACGGAAACGTTATATTATATTTACAAGTTGGGCGATTGCTTCAGATAATGTTATATAAACATGCATGTGTGTTTGAGTATGTGTGGTGTTAGTATTGAAATTGATATTGTATAAAGGCGGAAGTTTTTGTTTTCTTTTCTAACTGAAGCCAATTGAAGGACTCTACATATTGCGTATGAGGTTGAATGCGTAGATTAAAGATTGTTCTAAAGGGATTATTATGGTTAAATATGTGGAAAACAATAAAAAAAAGTTATGATAATATTTAAAGACAATGGATTTAAAGACAATTATAGAAACCATTTAAAAACATTTTCATTCAATGAATTTAAAGAAAAGATTCGACGACAACAGTCATTTTATAACAGATAAATAGAAATTATATTGTAGTTTTAAAAAGATTCTTAAATTATCTTAAATATTCTCAGATCTTTGTTTTTATAAATCATTCAATTGGAAGGAAAATGTTTAGAATGGAGCTATGAATTATAAGTAAATTTGGATGCAAGAAAATAAGAAAGATAAGATTTTGTACTCAAAAAATTACTCAGAGAGTTTTGTGATTATTAGAAAATAAAAGCCAGATGTCTGCGAATGTGAATAGTGTTTGTGCTCCTTTCCGGTAATTTAATATTGACAGATGCACGATATTCTGGAAGACCAATTGTCCATAACATCGATGAAATAATGGAAAATGGCAAGTCAGAAATTCATGTAACGATTAACCAGTTTTCCCACATTGCACACAAACGTTTGTAAACACTTGATTAAGTCTGGATACAAAAAGAAGAACCTCAATTTATGTGTGCCACACGAGTTAACGCATGAACCGAATTTCAATCTACGAATCGCTGCTGATCACAACAAAATCGACTCAATTCTGAAGCGGATGGTGACTGGTGATGACTGGTGTCACTTAAGACAAAGTCAAGCAAAAATGGTCTTGTTCGAAAAGCGATGAGCTGGCGGAAAACAACGATCAATAAGGTTTTGCTGTGTTGCCACCAAATGGGATTAGTAGGGAAGCATCAGATGCCAAATTTTTAAAGCGGAGCTGTACTGTCACCAATTGGACCGTCGGAAGGAAGCAAACGCCCAGAAGCAGACAGTTCTAGTCAATAAGAGAGGAATTGTGTTCCATCAGGACAATGCCGTGCCATACACATCGATAGTGATTCGCCAGAAGCTCCAGGAGCTTGGTTGGGAGGGTCTTATGCGTCTACGATATGGACTATGACGTGACACCAAGCGATTATCACTTATTCCTGTCTATGGCGAATAATTTTGCTGGTGAAAAATTTGCGTCAAGAGTAGCTTGCGAATATCGACTATACCAGTTTTGCCAATATGAGTATGGGTTTTTATGAGAGGCAAAATAGCAACAAGAGGTCGAACAGACCTATGCATCTACAACCTAAATCAGATCAATGTCATGTAAATATAATGGATTTCTATTAACTGTGCCTATAATTTTGGGGACATAGAAACATAACTTTATCTGAAATATTCTATCTTATATTCTATCGACGATTAACAGTTATTTTATTCTTAATTTTTCAAATTTGATTTACATTATTTTGAAGTGGTTATTATTTTTCAATATGTAATTATGCGTAATAGATTAGCTGACCTACAACTTCTGCTAAGAAGATTGGTAACACTTCTTCTAACGTTCCTTTAAATTCACTCAAAACTTTCTACCAATTAGTTTTAAAAGAGAAACCATTACAATCGAACTTGAGCTCAAACAACGAACTCATACAACATAAATAAACATCCCTTAACCAACCATTTTCACCTTAAAATTTTGTCAGCGGATAATACAAATGGTATGAACTAAACCCCTACAACCCAAACCGCTCTCAATATGCGCGCGCACATCTACTCTCTTCATACATGTTTGACGAACATATTCAGCAAATATTCTCTTTGTCTCTCTCCCAATTGTCAAAGGACGCACATTGGCCGAGTAGAATAAAAAAAAAAAAAAACAACAATGCCAACAATTTCAAGAGACTGAGTCCGATGACAAACCGTAAGAATTTCATTATTTTCGTAAACTTTGGCGCATTGGAAAAAGGATAAGCAATTGTAGTAGCAGTAAAAATGTTGGCCATAAGTTGAATAATATTAAAGTAAGTGTATATAGTATAAGCCTAAGGACCTACCTCAAAGTTACTCATTTGGAATAGACATTAGGCCAGAATTTTAGACACGAACGAAGAACGAATGAACGGGACGATTTAATATGGAAAGAATCGGAGAACATTGTACATACGAGAAATTTAATGGATTTCTTTTCGCAATATTTTTTATTTATATGAGTTCAAGAGTATCGTATGTGTGTGTGAATATGTGAGTGAGTGTGTGTCTGATTATTGCTGTTTATATACCAACAGCTGCGGTATTGTTCACAGCACCGAAAAGAAAACGGCATTTATTTGTACCTGGTGCAGTTTGGTGCCGTCATTTTGTTTTTCTTGTTTTTTTTTTTTTTTGGTGGCGGGCTGCCGTCAGGTTTTTGATTGTTTCGAGGCTTTAGGGCCATCAGGCCAGGACACCAGTAAACTTAGTGTTTCTGTCTCTGAGAGAACTGACCAAAAAATGTACACAACCAGCCGAACATAAGTAGTACACACGATAAAAACCACTATAAATGTTGGTATTGTTGTGGATGTTGTTGTCTTTATTGTTTTCATAGGATACTTTTTGTTGTATTTGTATATGATGGTTTTTTTGTTCCTCTTTAGTAGTTAGCTAGAAGGGTGGACAGAGCTGAGCTGAACTGAACTGAACTGAGCTGTCTGTTCATGTGTGTCTGACTTCATATAAAAAAAAAAAAAACCAAAGGAATTTTGGTTGATGTATTCTTGTGTAAAATTTTGGTTTATTTGCCGCATTGCGAAGCTAAAAAGGACGAATGACCGTAAGTACTGGACACCGGATGTTGCGCAGGATGCACAGGATATTACGAATTATTAACCTTTTTTGCTTTAATTTCATTTGCGGGTGACTGAGTTTTGTTTCGCTGCAATTTAATGAAACATCAAAGCCACAGGACATTCTTCTTTGGTCCACAAACAATGTATCACATGCATACAATTGTCCTCCTTAGATATGTACATACATTTATCTATGTATGTTGTGGATTTAGTAACCCATTTCGTAAGTTTTTTTTTTCTTGTTATTGTCAATGGCAACCGCAAAGGAAGTCACAAATTTTCAACACACAAAAATGTCTGCCATCTCGAGTTACGCATCGGATGTGGTTATTATGTGGCAACTTGGCCTGCCGCCGTCAATGCAGCATCCTATATCCTTGTAGTATAGCATGCACAATGTGTTACAAGTTGTTTACCTGGTTTTTGGTATTTTGATGTCGTTGTTGTTGTTGTTGTTGTTGTTGTTATTGTTGCTATTCTAGTTTAGATTCTGAACATTCAGTCACCTCGGGCTTGGTCACTTGCTTCATGTTGCAGTAGTACAGCCTTTGCGGTTTTATTGTGGTTTTCGTGGCAAAGCTTGGATGCAATTTAAAGTTTTCTAGTGTTTTGCTGTAGGTGATTTTAAAATGAATGAATGAAATTGTTGTCTATCTAAATGCTTTGCAGGAATTTTAATTTTAAATAAGTTTTTAAGACTATTGACTTTTTGGCCAAAGTGTTTTTGTGGCAAATGAGTAGTTGAAATACAATATGTTTGTAGCCATGGGTCTATCAGAATTTTAATTGCAACATTTATTATTATAATTAATTACTGAATTTGGAAGAAAACATATTTTTTACAATATTAACCCATTGAGAAAATTAATATATTTTATGAAATTGAAGAAAGGTTTTATGGCTAATTAAGACAATATTAATTTAAAGAATTTTGTGGGTTAGTTTATGTCTTAGTTTGTTGATATTGATAATCTATGATGGCTTATTCTGCCTGCACACTCGACTAAATTTTCAAATTTAGTTAAAGCAAATAGCTTTAATCAAGAAGAGAAATGAGAAAAACATACAAGAAACACTTTTAACCACCATAAACAGGCTGCAACAAAGACTAAAAATAACTTAGAGAAACAAAGTTAAATGTATAGTAAATAATAAGAAGACAGAACTCTTTTTGAAAATTGGCTTGACACAGAAAAGTGAATAAGAATGACATATAATAATATATTATATAATAAAATAAATTTCTATATCTTTCTATATATAGAAATAGATTTAAAATTAGGTAACAGAAGACAACGAGTAATTTTATTGATTTGATTGATTAAATGTTGGTAAGTCAATTGGGTGAAGCTTTTTTAGGCGCCTCTGAATCACCGTCCTGACGAACGAAGGGGGCATTGGTGATTGTCCTGAGGGCCATATTTTGAACAATTTGAATTTTCTTGCGATTTGAGGGGCGTGACTTACCCCATAACTGGATACCATATTTCCAAGAAGGAGCATCAATTTATATATTATATTAAAAGTTAGTTTTCCATGCTAACTTTGTTCAGAAGCCAGTTCAGCTCTTCCATTTTTTAGGAACAGGATCGTGCGAAGTTTGTTGGTTTTGTTGGTTTTCTATGTTAAGCATTTGTCAGGCTGAAGTATTTCACAACTGAGGACTATGATATCGCCAGACCGCCTAACCTTACCTTCTTTCCTGAGTTTACGTTCACCGTAAACAATTGCGATTTACCTGATGTTCCACCAGGCTTCCAAGCGATTCAAGGATGACTGCAAGATTGTAACGGCTTCTGTCGGTGAATTTTCGGAACAGAGAGCCGCAGGATCATCAGCGTATGTGGCTAAAATGGTGGTATTGGTATTAGTCGGTTGTGATATATCTGCCGTGAAATTAGTGAAAAGCACACTCCACTGCCTAGTGGAGCACCAGCCTGAATAGATCGGATAGATGACTTGACACCTACTGAAACGGACATCCGAGCTTCCATACTTTAACAAGACCCTTGTCTCGACTGTTGAGGGATGCAGTTTCCCATCATGATTTCTGTTACATCTGTGGAGAAGAAAAAGAGTATGAAAGCATTCAACAATTTCTATGTGATTGCTTCGTTGTTTCTTTGGAAACCCTTTATATCGATTCTATGGATTGCTTTGTCTTGCCGTTAGACTTGTGGATGACGAGGCCTACATATCCCATTCTTAAAATTAAATTAAAATTAATTTTTTTTAATATTGTATAATATTATTCATCCCATCTTTTATCTATTTATATAAACGACATTTAATTAAATGTTTTTTTTTTAGATCTGTCAAATTCATTCATATTTAATTTAATGCCTCTATTCATCAGCCCAACAGACCTTCTTTCCCATTGCTCGTTCGTAATGATGCTTCGTTAATTTCAATTTTGCTTTCATTTTCAGCTTAATATAATTAATGATTTGCGTTGTCCCATTTATTGCTTCAATTTAATTGTGCATACCAACAAAAAAAAAAAAAAAAATTAAATGAATAAATAAAAGAAAAATTAAAAAAAAAAAGAAATAATTACAACTAAGATAATTAGTCATTTTCAACATGAATAAAAAGTAATTATGTTGCGACAATGATAAACAATTTCACAACAAAAAAAAAAAAAAAAATAAATTCAAATAAAATAAAAATCAATAAACCTTTTTATGACAAATAAAAAAAAAAAAAAAACCAATGGACCATAAAATTTGACATGGCGATTTAAATTAATTATATAAAAGTTTATTATACATGTATTATTTTTTGTAATTATCTGTGTGTGCGTGGGTGTATGTGTGTATGAAAGAGAGTGTGTAATTGTTGCAGATATTAATCAAGATTCATAAGTGTTTGGTGCATTGAAATTGTGGCCTCTGAGGGGAAGTTGCGGCAAGCAAAGTTGTAAGTGATACCCATAAGCCATTGAATTAACCACAAAACAGACCAAGAGTATTGTACTTGTTGTTGCTGGTGGTAAATCCTTTGCATACTTATGCATTTGCACTGTACTGGTGTATCGGTGCATCTATGTGTAATGCAAAGCCAAGAAGCCAACAAAAACCGCGAACAACGAAATGCAACCCACAGAAGTACCAACAGCATGAGCAGCTCGGGGCGATCGATCCCAAAGTGAAACCAAAAACAACCACAATTACAATCAAAAACAACACAAACACCACCATCATCAACACCAGCACCAGCACCAACAAAAACAAAAACAACAATAAAGATAATAACAAGGACATTAAGATATTATTGTACTACATGCAACGAACGAACGAATAAATGCATCAAATTGAATTGCAATTGATGACATTCCATTTAATATGAGAGATTTTATTTTTTACACTTTTCCCCAAAAACAAAAATGCAAGCGAATGAAATACAAATGAAAGAAAATGGTGGCTGTCATTGATTCACCGATTGCATTAAAAGTATTGTAAAGTAATGTGAACGAACGAACGAATTCTTTTTGTGTGGCAATGTGCCCAGGAGTGGCAACAATTGATAGCCTGGATGATGTTACATAGGCCACAAAATTGAAACAAGCAAAAGAAAAAATCGACAAAAAGACGTTTGCAACAAACGATTGTGGAAGGCACAATTTTGTGGGTTTAAAAAATTGGAAAGGAAAAAGGAAAAAAAAAAAAGAAAAAATCAAATAAATAAAATTGTAATAATATAAAGAAAAAAGATATGGAAAAGAGATTTAAATTGTTAAAAATTAGTATCAAATTTACAAACTCATTCAACTCATTTATGAGTATATTTCATAGACATCTGAAATGCGACTCTTTATGACAGAGTGTCTGAAACTTAAGGATCACATCCCATCCCTGGCTTGGGCAGTTTGTAGCCAACTTCATAGGGCAAGAATGGTGAACACTTAGTATGTGACTCATTTTCTCAACTGTGAAGTCTTTTTTAAAACCGAAAATTTGATTCGGTTGAGTCTTTTAAAGAACTTTTATTATTTTTGACTAGAAGGGAGACTCTTTTTCAAGACTTGTCTCGTCAAACTGATCAAGAATAAATATACTTTATGGGATGTCCGATGTCTCCTTCTGTGTGTTACAAACTTCATGACAAATTTTTAATACTATTCATTGCGTGAATAATATAAAAGTAATAAACCATAAGTTGAAACATGTGAATTTTATGTTCCATGAACCCTTGGCCACAATTTCATAGTCACTGGATTATAACAATATTGATAACTGGAGGCAATGATAGCGAATGTGATAATGCTGATGAGGATGAGGTTAATGTTAATAAAAAATGACATTTGTTTGACATTGTTGCATTTTAATTAAAAAGAATTCAAATAAAAAACGAAATGACAATGAAACAAAGTATAAATAAATTGAAAATCAGAAACAAAAACAACATCAATTACAACAACAACAACAACAATAATAAACAAGTAACAATCATAACAACAAAGCAATAACAACATCAAAAACAACATCAACAACAACATAAAGGAAGTAAAATTTTTGTGGTATTTTATGGCATAAAACTCAAGTGAAATTTTACGAGCAATAAAATTGCAAAAGATAAAGAAAAGACACAAAAACACAAAATAAAGCGAAAAAACAAGAGATACAACTGAAGAGTGAAGTGATTGCAATGAAGAGAACACACCAAAGTGAACCACGACGGTAGAATGTACAAATGATGAGTGATTGAGTGAATGGGTAAGTGGGTAAGTGGGTGGTGGATTGGTTGGTTTGATGGAAAAGTTTTCCACTGTACGGACAAGTTAAGGAGAAAAATGAAAATATGCAGGAATTTATTGTATTATATGTAGAATTAAAAAAAGAGAGTCTGAAATGGGCAAGTGCCCGGTGCATTGATGGTAACATGAACCGCCGCTATTGCCAAATCCACAGTACAGCACGCGGATTTAATTAAATTTATTTATTTTAACTTTTCCATTTCATGCAAAAACTTGATCTTTCGCTGATTTTATTTTTTTGTTTGTCAATGATTCGACGACATTTTAATTTGCATGTTAAGCGAAGCGTTAAAAAAAACGTCAACGAATTGCGATTGAGATCCCGTGGGATTCACTCACGAATATGGTATGAAAGGTAAAAGAGAATTAGAAATCCAAGAAAAACAAACGAGCACGCAGCAACATGAGCAAGTGAAGCACAAAAATAAAACTTTCATTCACTTCTTCATAAAATCCTGATTGAGTCCTGACTGGCATGAGAAATTTAAAACCGCATACGGCATGATTTAGCTTTGGTTTCGTGAACAATCACGTACACGGTGAATGGCTACAGACCAACCGACCGACTGACCAAAGCCACTACCGCATTAAGCCACCGCAAAATTCTAAGCATTAACATTAGCGGCGATGGCTTTGTCGGGTGGGTCTCCATAACAGATACAGAAAAAGCGGGTGTGCGTTGGTTTCGAATGCCAATTAATCAGTTGGCTAAGTGAAAAATGTGTATGTCGGTTACATACTTCAACGCCTAGTCAAGTCTGCTGACCAGAGTGAAATGGCATGGAACGAGGCTATCAAAAAAAAGCTTAGACTGTTTTACTCTACCTCTCACTCAGTTCTATGCCTTACAAAATTGATGAAAATTTATTCTTCAAGTTTTTCTTCACAAATTTGAGCAGAATCAATTGACTTCATTTGATTTGGACACTGAAAATAAAAGCATTTTTATTAAATGTTCTTAAATTTACTTTTATGAGTACAAGACAATTTAAGTTGTATTATATTTACTAGTAGTTTGCATTTTAATGAAATCTATGGGATCAATGAAAATTTTAACTATTTGTTCTTAAACTTCTTGCTTCAAATAACATACAAGTATATCCACACTCAATACAATAATTTCAGGTTTCTTAAGGAAAAAAGAAAGAAACAAATTGTCTGTCGAATTCTTTTTCTTAAGAATATAATTTGACTCCCTCTCAAATGGCTGAAAGAAATAGCTTTTGAGATACAATATTATTTCTTTTTGAATTCAAGTCTCAAATCATGTTGTTCCAAATATTTTTTTTAAACTTACAATGTTTGGCTAATGCAGTTTCCAAGCTTCGTAAGGAAAAATGTGGATATTTTCAGTGTTTTTAAGGACCATTTGCATTTCTGTTAAGAATCTTTCATTTCAACAAAATCAACGTTTTTTTTTTTTTTGTTGCTTAATTTGAGGTCAATAATTTTGAATCTATTCTCAGTCTTATTATATTGGATCGATTTTTTTTAGATATAGATATTGTTTCTTCGTTCTTACCTACAATCCAACCTGAGTTCAGAAAAGCTCAAAGCAGGCAATTTCCGCGGTTCAAATTGAAAAATTCAAAAGAACGCATGTGATTCGTTTGAAAGGGTGATGATTGCGTTGAGCGCGTTGAGAGAGTTCCATCACCAGCTAATTGGATGCAACATGTATATCAAAGTACACTTCTTTCACAGCCATTTACACCATTATTTGGAAAATCCCAGTGATATGAATGAAAAATAGTTTGAAAGAGTCCACCTAGATATTCGGACTATGAAGGAACGATTCCGTATGATTGCCGATTAATGCTGGAGTGTTTATATTTGTAATTTTTAGGGTTCGGGACCCAAAGGGTACCAAACGGAACCATATAGCAGAGACTTCGTTGTCCGTCCGTCCGTCCGTCCTCGGGTCTTATCTCATAAACCGCAATAGTTAGAATGTTGAGATTTTCACATAGGGTGGAGTTCTATCCGGGTATCAGCAACAAATACTAAAACTAAAGGGGTCCCCATACAAGAAACATTTTGGTTTGTATGGCAGCTATACGATCCAGTAATCACACGATCTTGAAATTTGGATTGTTGGGGGCTCTACATCAGAAACTTATACTGTCGAAATTTCAGTTTGATCGGATTGCTAGAGAGGGTACCTGCCATAGAAATCCCCTTTAAAATTCAGGTTCTTATTAGAAAAAAAATTTTTGTTTTTTGTTCTATTCAAATTAAGTTTAGAAATTATAAGTTTTTGATATAAGTAGGTGCGGTACATCTGTTAGAATTAACCAAATCGGCCAACTAGATGGGGTACATCCCATACAAACCCTCATTAAAATTCAGGTTTTTATTAGAAAAAACTTTTTTATTCTTTGTTTTATCGATCTGAAATTTAGACACTATAAGTTTCTGATAAAGGCGCGGTATATTTTTTGGAATCAAGCCCCAATCTTGTACGGAACTCTCCGTGTACGAGTCTGACTCCCACTTGGCCCATTTTTTTTATTATTTGCATCAAGTATATCTTGTTTAATATTTTCAGAAAAAAATGTCTAGCTTTAAGGATTTATTGGTTGCGTTTTGCCTTGTAATCTTTGATTGGCTCAGTGTGCATCAACTAATAATATTTCTTAAAAACAGGTCACACACATGTATAACAAATTCTGTCTTAGGTAAAACGATTTTTCGTCCAGTTTCAGTTTTTTGTTTCATTTCATATATTTAATAATAATTCATATAAAAGAAAACTTCTTTTTTGTTTTTGTAGATACAAATAAATTGAACAACAAAAAATCAAATTATTGATGACATATGTATAAGTAGAAATGTCATCAATAATTCGAAATTAATCAATATTATTGATGATGGATGGATGCATCATAACTGTCACTTGTCTATCAACAAAAAAAAAAAAAAAATGAATAAAAAAAAAATATAATCAAATAAAAATAAATTGAATGATAAAAACGATTCGTGCGCAAATGATTCAAATAAATTATTTAATTAATAATAACAGCATGACAATATAATTATAATAAGAGTGCAAATAATTGAAGAAAATATTGTAATAATGAATAAAGCTCGATGACAAGTGAATGAAAATTATCGAAAAAATAAAAAAAATATGTCATTTGATTTTTCATTAAAATGTAATTTATTTCTATTAAAGGCAGACAGATACAAGCTAGTGAATCATACAAGCATAACTAAGATGTGGGGGATATAATGGCAGCAATCATCATCACGTTCTAGCATGATAGCCAGTGGTTGATAATGATGATGATGTCTTGTATAATAAAGTACATTTTTCTTTGCTTTTTCTATGTGTTAAATAAAATTTTGTAATATTTTTTGGAAATGAAAATTTCTAAAGCAAGATAAGGTCCTTCGTTTTACTAAATATGTAGTAAATTATAAATTAATGGAAAGGGGAAGAAATTTATTTAGAAAAGCATTGAGTAACGCTTTGTTTGTTAGTTCTTGAGCGGATTGAACTGAACATGGGACAAGTCATATTAGGAATACCATAAAATGCAAATAAGAATAATGAAGGGCTAAGTCACTTGTCTTAATAGTTTACTGTGTGTCTAAGGCCAAAGGTTTGAACTGCTTTCCTTAAGAAGAGGCCATTAACATATTTACTTGTACATAAAATATGGGTTAACCTTTCTATAGTAACATATGAGCTGTCAATATTGAAATTTATTAGACCATAACAGGAGGAGTTCTCTTTCTGAGGATGCATGAATTCTCATTTCTGAATTTTATGGAAAAATCAATCATTTGCGCTTGAAGAATTCTTAACAAAATTTTATGTTTACCTCTATCAGTCACGAGTCATACACACTTACTTAGTATGTATGTGAGTGAGTACAGTAGTTTTATTTTATGAAATTTTAATTATGTTTTGCTACTTTTTGCTGATGGGCATTACAAAATATAAAGAAATTACTTAAGTGTAGGTAAATTTTAGGCTTTGCGAGTTGCTTTAATGAAATTTTTCATTTGGATTGAGGAAAATATTGCTTATATGCATTTTTATAGCCAAAAGCATTGTTGGAAATTGCTTTTCTAATTGCATTTCACTTATGTTACATAGGGGAGAGGGAAAAAAAAAATATGTATTTCTAACATAAATTTTCAATTTTTGCATACTTTAAGGAGGCGTGCAACATCCTTCTCTGTATTCTACAATACAATAATAAGTATTTCAGCTTGGGGTTTAAATGGAGTTTTCAACAAGATAATATTACAAGGATGTGCTTGCTGTGTTAGACTTAGCACACACTTGTGTGTAATATACAAAGTGTCTATGTCGCCCTTCCTTGTCGTTCTTGTCGTCATCAGCGTATTATCCTTTTGCATTTATTTGATGTTGCATTCGTTTTGTTTTTCTCTTAGTTCTCTTTCTTATATTCCTTTGCATGCCTGACATGTAAATCCAGCGAAGCATAAGATAAGGAATGCAGGGACAGCCGGAAAGGACAGGGTAAGGAAAAGCCAGAAAAAGGAAAGACAAACGTATGCTGGCATCAAATGCTTAATGCTAACCACAACTGTCACGTCTCGCTGTTCTGTTTTGTTCTATTCCATTCTGCTCTATTCTGCTCCATTCTGCACCATTCAGTTCTGTTCTGTTCTGTTCAGTTCTGGTTTGCTCTGTTCTTTTCTTGTCTTGGTATTTCGTCCTTTAGTCCTGGTATTCGTAATGTCGCTTAATGCTCCCACACGCAATGTGGTGACACCCTCGCTTTATTTTGCTAAATGCTCGTGTCCATGGTGGATTTATACCCATTTTAATGCGGAATTCTTTTGTGCTCACATTTGTTTGTCATGAAAATCATGTTGGCCTCCTATGAAGTCCTTTCGCTGCTTTTCTCTTTAATTCTACTCCTTTTTTTTTTTCATTTGTTTTGTCTTATTTTTATTTGTTTTGTATTCAAAATGCTGGTCATTTGTTACATTCATTTGCATTTTCAAGTGTTTATTTCATTTGCAAAAATCTATATAAATGAGTTTTGTTTGTTGTTGGTGTCCAGAGGCTATCAGTGTCAGGTCAGGACAGGACAGGACAGGATAGGACAAAAGAGAACAGGACAGACTTGGACAGGACAAACTCGTTGTTGGCGTTGACAGAATTTAACGTGATAAATGTCTGAATTTTGCGCAACATTTTTATGCCTTTCATGGTGCATTGCACTTATGGGGGCAGCTTTATTTTAAGCTTGCAACATTTCAAAGTCTCTACTTTGACTTTGGTTTTCGAATTTTTGCAAATCTTCTCAAAATATTGCAAGTGGGTGAATCGGATGTCTACATAAAAGAGTCTTAGGAACAATAAAAGGATTAGTCTGTCGAGTTGTTTATTGCCTATATAATCTATCATCATCATCTTTACAAATTATAGACAATTTTATTGCTTCTTTCAAAAATCTGATTTAATGACCGACTATGAATGAAGTTCCCATTCATGCACCCATAAATTTGCTTTCATGATTTTATATTATCTTTTGAAAACACACTGTACACAAAGTAGTCAGAGTAGTCTACTTTAGATTTAAGCTTTGAAAATAAACGTACAATGGAAAGAACTAATTTTAATATTGAATCCATTCAACTGGTGCCAATTTGGTTTCAATTCGGTAACATCTCGATTTCGTATTTTATATTGAGAAAAAGAATAAATGATTGAATTTCCTTATGAGAAATTAAAATACAAAAGAAAAACTGCAATTTAAGAATAAATTGCATTCTAGTTAAAACAAGAAAAAGTCTGCCCCAAAAGGTTGTTGAAAATTCATTCAGTTTTATCTGTCAAAAGCGATCAAAGGCCAACAAAATCGAGACATACCCTACAAATATTGTATTCATTCATTCATATATATCAATCTGAGTTTATAACCCTTTTTGCTATTGTTTTGTGGTCAAAAGTTATTCAATTGCAAGATTACACATGCCAGATAAATGACACATACACATACGATATACCTTATATATATGCATAGAGAAACAGGCATAGCTCACTCGGCATGAGTAACAGCCGAAAGTATGCTTCAAAAGATTTGCTTTTCATGTGGAAGCCACAATAAACCACAAAGTCGACTACTTTGAAATTGAGAGGAGAGTAACGGAAAAAAAATCTTGAAATAACAGAAATAGCAAAAACTAAACAAATAAAGGCATAAAACAGAAGAAGGATGTGCAGATTAAACACCAAAAAAAAAAAAAAATCCTGAAGAAAGATAGAATAACAAACATTCCGTGTGCCTATTTCCACACAACATCATTCAATTGAACAACGATACATGGATACCTGTGCGTAGTATACATATTATGTAGTTTTTTGTCTGCACAAATCGTTTGCCTAAATGTATGCATCGGAATTGTACAAGTAAAGAGGCAAGGAAAAAAAGAGATGTACAATAGTTTAACAATCCTTGAACAAACAGTGAAATATGCGTGGCAAGCGAAAAAATAAAAAAAAAAATGCAAACTGAAAGTAAAAAAGGGAACTTGGGTATGTAGTGTAGTGTAAAGTAAAAGCAAAAACAGAGTTCGAGTGAAAAATCGTATCATTGGTGATTAAGAAACATGGATGGCATGACGCGGATGAAAGTATTGTAGTTTGGTAGTATGAAGTATGTCATAACATCATGATAGTTTTCAATCTTTTAACCAAATTATCCATCACAGAAATATTTGTTATATATAAAAACACAATATTATTGAAATAAATTAATATTCTACTCGAAACATTGATGTATAAAGCCATCTACGTAGAAGAGGAGATAATTTTTCAACTTAAAATAATCTACCTTCACAAAAAAACCATCCCTTGCCGATAATGCAACTATTTTCTTACTCTGTAATTTGCGAATACGAGACTGCAGACGGACTAGAGAAATGTCTTCATATTATTGATGATTGGGTCAGAAGATGGAACTCAACTCAAATCCAAACGGAGATAAGTGAACCAATGCATGCTTTACCTTAAAGCGAGGAACACAGCGGATCATCCACCTGGGCGGCACAGTGATGCTTCTATCTTGGACTTCTCCTCGACAAAAGGTTTATGTTCAAAGAGCATATCACCGTGGTAGTTGGAACATGTCGAACCAAAGTATGAAAACTTTATTAGCTTTTCAACAGCAAAAACAAACTAACTTTGTGCAACAAGTGAACAGTGTTCCAACAAATTGTTGAACTCTCCTGGTTTTATGGTATAAAAGTCTGGAATATAGCTGCAAAGTCAACCACTTCGGGTCCACGCCCAGCAAAACATAGTCTTGTGAATTTTCACTAGCTGGGAATGGTTTGGATGAAACTCAACACTATTGATATCGTGACCTTAGCCTGGCTACTGTTGCTAATCAGATTGGATTTTTTTTCGATCAGTTGATGGCTTTTAATACAGATTAGCCAGATCTCTGGCCAATGCTGTCCTTATAAGAAGCATGAAGTGATATCCCTTAATATATATAAATAATATAAAATAAACACAACTTTCTTGACATGTTAGACTTCTTATAATATTAAAGATGATTTTTGATAACTGGCCTTTTGTAAAGGTCACAATTTTTAATGATGTCTTCCACTAATTATCAAATCAACTTAACAACTTTATAAGACACTTTACTTCACTTCCTTTTCCTTTTTTGGCTATTTTAAATTTCCATAAATTCACTTTACAATTTCTTAATGATGTTAATACAGAAAAGTAATAAAAACAAATTGTGTTTACTTTTGTCAACAACAAAAACAACAACCCAAAAGCAAAGAATTGTGCCACTTTTTTGGGGGGTGTTACAAATCATAAAAAAAAAGAAAAGGTTCCAACAGCAGAAGTAGCTTTTGTATCTGGATTTTGGTATAGTTTTGTATGCTTATATCAGGCTTTTGTTCGCCTTTTCACTTTTACACTCAAATTGTACTGTTTCTTATATTTTTTTTTTTCGTATTGTTCCGCAAAGTGCCAATAATCGAAACATGGAAGCCTTAAAGTAGGCTATATGTTTTTTTTTTTTGTATTTTGCAACATAACGAACGAAACGAAATGACGACAGAATAAAGTTGTTCCTTTTAAAAATTGAACAAAAAAGGAGGCATTAAATTTCTGTCACAGTCTCGAGAGCAGAAATTGTGTGAATTTATCAAAGGAACCTATGAAAAATCCAGTGAAGCTGAGTAGTTCATTAGTCAATGAGCCCGTATGTGTGTGTGTGTGTGTGTTGGTAAGTGTGCTGGCTATAAATTTTTGGTTAATATGCGTTTTCATATGCCGCAGTAAACATAATCACCCAGCGCAGTTGCTCATTATTGACATTGTAATGTTGCTACATACTTGTTTACGAATAAACACAATAGCAACAACAGCAAAAGCAACATAGATGGGAATCAGGATGATAATGAACACAGTCTAATCGAGGCACTTCAAAAGCTTACACACCTAAATATTTACGCAAACATACACGTAGCCGTGTAAACATATGTGTAAAGAAATATTGCCTCAATATTAGTGCGCGGGTGTGTTTGTGTGTGCGTGTGAAAGAGTGTTTACGCATAAAGTGGTTTATATTTGTGTAGCATATCTTTAGGCGCTATCAACCGTAAATCTACATTTAAATTATGCAAGTCTCTTTTTTTTTTGTTTTTGGGATTAACATAGTAGCTTTCGCTCCTCACTAAAATAAACTAAATACATAGCCATACATATAAATGTGAGTCTTTGTGTGCGTTACTCTTAAACTACTTGTGTGTGTGTGTGTGTGTGTGTGTGTGTGTGTGTGTGTGTGTGTGTGTGTATTTGTGTGTGTCTTTGACCCAAAAGCATACTTAGCTTTTTTTTTGTGTTTCGGTTTGTTTTGTTACACTTTTGTGCCACACTCATTTCTGTTTAGTTCAGTTCAGTTTCTGTCTGTTTGTTTGGTTTTACTGACTCACTGACTGTGTGACTAACTGACTATGTGTCTATGTGTTCGCCATTCCATCTGTTTATATGACTGTTTGTCTCTCGGTGGATTTCAAATGTCTCATTCTTTGTCTGACTGAATCTCTTACACATTTGTTTTAGCACTTCTCTTCTTTCATTTTCTTTTGTTCGGTTTGTGGCGTGCGTATTTGTGGTAAAAAAAAAGGCGCTTGATCCTACTTTAAGTTTCTTTTGGTTTCTTCCTTTTCTCATCTTCATAGTGATTCTGTGCCTCTTGTTTTTTTTTTTTTTTTTTTGTTTCGTTTGTTTTTTTGCTTTCATGTTGGTTTGTAAACATGTGGTAGTATACGGTTTGTAAGTATATGTATATCCACAATTTGAATTTAGTTGAGTCGACGATGAAGGCGACTACTATAAGGACTTGCTTGGTTCGTTTTTCGTTCTTATTTCCTTCGTTCATTTGCCTTGCTCACACACTTGTATGTGTGTCAGTTGCTTTGCTGCGCTCATTCACTTTGAGCATTGCATATTTTTAGGCCTCGTGCGCGCAATTTCTATTTTTATATTTTCCTTTGCCTAGTGGCGTTTTGCTCTGTTTATTTGTTTAAATTTTATGTATAAATATTTTTGGGCTCCATTTCCATTTTCATTTTCTGTTTTTCATTTCTCATTCGTTTTAGTTTCGCTTCCTTGCTTTGAAATGTTCTAAATTATGCTACATTTTCTTCAGTTTTTATTTTTATTTTGAACATTTTTGTAAGATCGCTTTGTCTTCGTCAGAATTGTTTATTTGTAATTTTTTTTTTTTTGTTTTTTTTTTGTTTTTACTTTTGCACCCTCTGAGAAATCATTATTTTGTGTTGCATTTTTTCCCCAGAATTCCTTTTACTTTTCCAATTTTCTGTTTGTTTTCATTCTTTAACATTTTTTGGTTTCATTTTAACCCGTGAAATCGCGACAATTGTCTAAACTTTGTCAATGTTGCTTGCCTGCTGATGCTTGTTGTTTGTTGTTGGTGCTTATTTAATTTGCCATTGACGCACATACAAAAGGAGCGACAGATAGACAGACAGTTAGATAGATAGATGGATAGATAGTCAAAGAGGCCCAAATGAATTCGCATCCGTCACAGTCCTCATTGTCTTCATCGTCCAGTTTGGTTTGTTGTTTGCATTTAATTGCTAAAAATGTTGCCTAATGCTAACGAGAAAAAGCCAAACAAAATGAGAAAATAAAAATACAAATAGCTTTGTTTCTATATAAAATCCGCACAGCAACACAACCATTGGAAATTTATTAAATCCTAAGGGGTTTAAAGAAGAAAACCTCAATTTATTTTCTTTGAAAAATGTATTAAAATTTAATTTTATTTTATTCAGAAGTCAAATTGCTAGAAGAAAAGTTTAGGGTTTTGCTTAGAATTATTGTTTTTATTTGTTCACCTACGCCTATGAAAAACTATTGGAAGCCCTCAATTTTTCTCATGTTTTTGTGTGATTGGTTTTTTTTCTGGTGAATATAGTCCAAAATTTTCTTAGTTTTTGTTGATAAAAATTTAATTAAAAAATCATGATGATGCAAGAACTTTTCTTTCTAATTTACATGCAAAGAATAGACAGCGAGAAACCAATATCAATTCCGATTCCAAATCCAAATTTGAAATCAATGGTAACCTTGAACAAAATTCGAATTCGCAATTGGCATTCGCTTTCAAATAATAAAATAATATGAAATTGCGAAAAACTATCGTCAATGAAAATTGTAGGCAATGACAATGTTAATCATGAATATGCTGACGATGATGCTAATGCAAATGCTGTTAGTGATGATGTTGATGATGCTGTTGATGATGCTGTTGATGATGATGAAATTCAATAGAGATATGTTGATGACCCAGTTGGGTATATTGAATATAATTGAGTTTATTGCATAATTGCTGCGGGAGACGTTGTCGTCGTGGATGACTAAAATGGTTTGTTGTCCTGAATTCTTAATAACGAGACAATGGAAAATGTAGGGGAAGTAACTGTGAAACATAGGCTACGAAAGGCTTAATTGAATGAAGAATACTTTGAAATTACTACAAATTCCAGTGCTGGCGTACTGTCCACAGATGAGGCCACTAAGGAGGTCAAGGACATATTTTAGGCAATATAAATGAAGCCTCTTTGCTGCAGCCCATGCCTACTGTTAAATGATTAGCAGGTATTAAATTCATATTTCCCTTTCGAGCAATGAATAGCAAATTGGCGCTGCAGACTCCCATGAAAGTAACTCCAAATAACAGCTAAAGAGTCATCAAAGCCACAAGGAATTTGTTTGTCATGACAACGTCAACAACGTCAAAAAGCATCTGACCGGCACAGAAAGGAATGTGTAAGCGTGTAAGCGAATGTCTTGGAATTTATCATTATGAAGAAATAATTATGACAAGGGAATTTTTATACAAGTATGTTTAGTTCAGTTTAGTACAATGTGATGCAAAAGGATAACATACAAAGGATAACTATAGTTATTGGTATTCAAGGAAGAATGGCGAAAATGCCAACAATAGCAACAACATAAACCTGTTATAAGAAGAACAGATGCTAGGACATTACACCGTTAGTTGGGTCAGTCAATATTTGTGTGATGAAAACATATAAAGAGGCTTATTGCTACTCCCAATTGAAGCGATAAGTGAAAGGCGATAAGTCAGAAAATGGACACTTTGTAAACAGTCAATATCGTTAAACTTTATGTTGATGATGCTACATTGAAATAGTCTCATGAAGGTGACACTTTTATAAGACTCCTTGTTAAACGAAGCCGAAAAAATGAAGCTATTAAGCTAACGAAATCAACCATACATACACACTTACTTACACACTGTTCCTATACAAGAATATCATCATCTACAAAGCAAACATTTAATATTATTACATGAAAAGAAGAGAAGAACAAGAACAAAAACTGTTTGCATACTATTAGGCGCACTAGATAAAAAAACCAATTAAAAATCCATGGAGATAATAAGTTATATACAATATCCTTAATAATATTGCACATATTTGTAGAAAAGTCTAGTCAAAACATACAGAAATTATAATAAAGATTGTAAAGGATTGAGAAAATTTTCTGTTTTTCTAGTTGAAAGGAGAAAATGATGAAAATAAAGAACTAAAGAAAAACAAATCAAAACAAAAATATATATTTAATTTCTTTTTAAGCAAAACAAAAATAAATATGTTTTTGTAAGGTAAAAGCAAAATTAAATCAAAATTGTATATCATATATATTTTATAAGGTGTTCTTCATCCTTAGCATTTGTCATCCCACTAAATTCAATTTACAACACAACTGCAAGGGCAAATTTCTTAAGAAGGAAAACTGGGAACAAGGCAAACCAAAGCGAGGATGGGTATGACCCATAATAAAGATTTTGGAATAGGGGTAAATGGGCTTGCTTATCAGTAGTATGGGAACTTGAGACATGTGTATTTATTGTCACGCAAGAGCTTTTGAGATCAAGTCGAAATTAATTTGGGATTACTTCAGTAGAAACTAACATCAAAAACAGAGTTCAGAGAATGTCGGGGTGTTCTATTGTATATATATCAGTAGACATATTAAGAATGAAGAAGTAAATAACGGTGCATGAAACAAAGGCTGTCTTTCATTTTTTCGTCTGGCTTAGTGTTCTTTGTAAGAGTTTTCTTTATTATTACATTTTAAAGTAAGCAAAATAAAAGTTTTGATTTACCTTAATTAATACATATAGGTCAATGAAAGTTAAGTTCAAGGCTCTTGAAAATTTTACTTGGCTAATTAGAACATCATAAAATCAGAAATCTCACATAAAAACGAATGAATGAATGAATGAAAATGAAAAAATAAAAAAAAAATAAATAAATAAAAGATATGATGAATGTGCAAACTGAAAGGAGTAATTATGTGTGCGTGAAACTGTAAGCAAGGAAACCACTTCAATATTTAAAGGAACTGAATAAATGAATGAATATAAACATGAATTGCAAGCTTTGGTCTTAATGTCTGTTTGCTTGTTTATTTTCATACAATTGTAAGAAAATAAAATAAATAAATAAAAAGAAAACAAACTAAAAAAACTAACATTAAAACAAATAAACATAAAAAGTAATACACAACACAACACAACACAACTCACACATTTGTAACTACAAACACATTCACATATTGTGAAGAATTGTTAAGAAATACTAATAGAAATGAAAAGAAAAACAAAGTAGTTGCTTCATAGAACATAAGGAAAATATACAAATATGTATGTGTGTATGTATGAATATAGTTATACCCACACTACAATATAACTAACCATGATATGTCGCCGTTGCATGCTTGTTGCTTGCATGAATAAGAAAGAGAATAAAAGAAAGCATAGCATACTTTTAGGAAAATTATTTGCATAGAAATGTGTTGCGCATGAAATAGAGAAATAAAATAAATAAAACAATAAGAAAAAACTAAAAACACTCGAATGCTGATGAACAGTGTGCTATGATAGTGAGCGGCAAGCAACTGTAATATTGACAACAAGACAGATAAAATGACAGGAAGACAGACAAAAAAATAGTAAGCGAACAACATATAAACAGTTAGTTATAGAGTTACTAGCACAAGAAAATGGCAACATGATAAATGTAGATTCCTGCTACTCTGAATTTTTCTTCCTCATATTAAGATCGAGGAAGCGCGCTCTCTCGCTCGCTTATTTATTCAATGCAATGCAAAGTTTTATTGTAACTTAAACCAACAAGTGGCAACCAACATCTCATTCATCCAACTCTCCATCTATGCAACCATTTATGCAAACTTCTTTATAAGTATATTTTTTGTGTTAAAAATTCTTACATTTATATTTCTTTGTTTTGAATAAATATTTCTTTTTCATAAATGCAGAAAGAAAAGCGCAACATTTTTATGTTTCTTGCAAAATTTTGTTGATATGCAACAATTTGATTAAGAAAAGTATTCTGTTTGTTCTATTATCTTATGTTGTTTCTCTTTATCAATCACTTTGAGTATTGTGCTTTTATGATAGATGAAATTACAACAAAAAACCTTTATAGCTCCTCACAAAGTTTATTTGGAAAAATTCAGAATGGAAATTAACTACAGACAATATTTTTTTTTTTTATGTTAATGATAGATAATAAAGTTTTCTATACAAACGACTATAAGTTGTACATTATCTGATATGAAGGACTGACGAGTATTTTTAGCCTTAAAACAAAGAATCTCCTTCACAAAATCCTTATGAAACTCAGGAAACCTTAACTTTTAGTATAATAGCGAAAAACTTTGTCTGATAGATACATTTCATATTTTTATATGTGTGAAACAAAAAGTATATTGTGATTAAATTGATGATGAATGTCATCTATTTCATTGACTTGAATCAAGCAAAAATGGGGATCTCAAGTAGTGTTTACTCAATAAGTAATTCTGCAGTTTTATATCTCGAATCGAGTTTTCGTAGTGAGACACAACAATTTGACAACAAATGAATATAAAAGCAAAGCTGGCGCTTAGCAAGGCGGTGTTCTGAGATCAATTCTATATATTTCTTATATACTGTGGATATACCAAAAAATTCTCGACTTGTCACTTCAACGTTTCCGGATGACATAGTTATAATCGGCCGAAATTGTTCGCCAGTCAAAGCTGCATCTGCATCGTAACATAATTGAAGCATGGTTATCTAACTAGAGGATAAAAGTCAACGATCAAAAATGAAAGCATTTCACATTTACACTAAAACGTAAGACTTGCTGTCCAATAACTTTATTCCATACAACAATTCCTCAAACTCAGGCATCTCACTTGGCGCAAGCACATCGAATCAATGAAAATTTAAATGAAAATTAGGGTACAAAGACTCCACTGGCTCAAAATCTTCCCTGCAACTTTAATGCAAGGCTCTTTTGTATAACTCCACCCCATTAAACCAAATAGAACATTTAGTTCAGAATTATGGTTCACCACAAGCACTAGTAATGTTGATTGTAAAAAAGAGGTAAATACAAAATCGTCAGGACATTAATAGAAGCTCCATGGTAAATCAGAAAAGAAGACATCCACAAAGACCTTAATGCGCTGCAGGTAAAAGATGAGTGTTCGAAGCTAAAGCGTAACGATATGGAAAAACTTGCCAGAGTTTTTGTTCATACAAGAAACTCATCTCTTCTCAATTGCAATGATCGTGCATCCCGGTTAAGTTAGAGCCTCTTTTAGAACCTCTTTTTCCACTTGTAGGATACATAATTATATAATTGTAAGAGTTGAAAACATTTTATTAGGCCTAAATTACATATAATATTATTTTTATTAGTCAATGCTATTTAGCTGGAAGGAGGCGTTTAATCTTGTGAAGCAGACCGTCCATACATACCCTGTCAAAGGCCTGCTTAACGTCCAAGAAAACTGCAGAGTTGTATTGTTTTAACTCAAACACAGTAAGAATGTGGTGAACGAAGTAGTTGCTCTGGTGTTAGGTATAGCTTCCTGAATGTCCCGCAGTTCCAACATTCTTTTCAAAAAGTTACAATAAATTCCGTAAAAATGGTAAAGTAGTCACCACAGACATTGTCGGATTAAGGGGGAGCCCGGGGGCTCGTGAACCCACACACACAATAATTTTACCGGTATAATTACGTTGATTTTATTTTGTGTACAGTGGAGCCTCATCATCATACTCATAATTGCGGAGGGCAAAAACAAAACTGTCACTGACTAACATGTAATTTTCAATGTAGCAACTATTATTGTTGTACATTATTTTTGTTGATCTTAAATATGTATGTGATCACTGTTCATATTTACGGTCATATTTGCGTCAAATTTTATCCCAAATACATATATATAAGTATGTTTGTAACGTGTGGATATCATATTTCAGTGTTCATACACATGATGATGATGTTCGCTTTTGAACACGTCGAACTTATATATCTGAACACTCTTTTAGCGTACTACCGCGTTCATATTTGCATCATATGCCCATATGATCCGAAGTCACTTCGTTCCAAAGCATTCATCGCGTATGAAAAGTATTTATATGATAAGAACGTTTCCGTTTTATGGCAGATTTGGTAGATATATATATATGAACATATGGAATCAAATACATTGGACTTTCATTTCTAGGCACTTTTAGTCAATCCCCAGCTAGTCAGGTCACTTTACATCAACAGCCAGCTAGTCGTGCAAGCTTGCAATTTGGGTTATAAGTAGCTTGTAAAAATTACAACTGTAAATTTCTCCATGGTTTTATGTCTCTGCATATACTACTTAGTACAGAGCCAGATTTCTGATACTTTAACATTTCAGTTCACTTACTTCTATTGAACTTAATGAAAAGGGTTATACGATTCGATAAAATAATGAAGAAAATTAATATTATTTTTAAGGTTATATTGTTAAGAGTTTGAGATCCTTAATCTTATTATATAATTTATCCTCATACGTTACTCAACAGCGTAAGCAGTTTTAAATGATATGTACTTATAAGCAAGTATGTTGAATTTCATGTATCTCAAGCTTAACTCAACTCATCTTCGTGGTATTTCTCTTCTGTGTTTTTAATATTTTTTAACACATTTAAATTAAAACTTAACGATGCACAGCAAGGACAATAATAACAAAAGCAATAACAACAATGAATGAATGCCAATGATATTATGCAAGAAAGAAAAGTAAAGCCTGAAGGATGTATGGTATGGCCTCCATATATCGGATAGTAAAGAAAGATAAAAAAGGAGGAAAAAAGGACAATGGTTCCATTGAGTTATGTTCTGTTGTGTTGATTTCTCCCTCATGCGATTGTGTAAACAAAAAACACTATTCGACTTGGGGGAAACAACAGCAGCAGCAGCAACAAAAACAAGAAGGATAACAAACAAGTGTTCCAAGCAAAAAATTTTATTTATTTTATTTTTTTATTTTTATTTTTATTTATCTCTTTTTTTATTTCTTTTTTTTTCACTTTCTCCTTGTTCCGAAATGGTAGCTTAAACGGTGAAAATTATATAATACAAGCACGAAATCAAAATTGAAAAGTGGAGAGAAATTAAAAAAGGCAGAAATAAAGGAGTACAAGAAAGAAGCAAAAAAATGAATTGATTTAAACACTTTTTTCCTTTTTTTTTCTTTTTTTTTTGTTTTTTTTTTTAATTTCGCATTGAGAATTTTGCTGGGAAGAAAAAAAAAAGAAAACAAGAAGAAAAACAATGAAGTTCATGGTTAAACAATAAGGAGAAGGGTAAAGTAAAGAAGAATAAGAAGTAAAAAATGAAAACAAAAAATTGTGTTGGTATCATCAAGAAGCAGAGAATAAAGCCGATGGTATTTAAAGCGTCAATATAAACGTTGAGTGAAATGTGTTTGCCACAAAAATACGTATACGCCGCATTGTGCCATGACAAAAACGTAGCACAAAACTACAAGGATGTGCATATGCAGTAGCATGCAGCTTTTGTGTACAAATGAATGCAGAAAAGCACCACTGAACACACAATCCAACAAGCAACGGCAGCAGTCAGTTGCATACAATGAGGTTGCTTTGTTGCCAATGGAAAGCAAGGCAAAGAAACTACAATTGTAAGAGCGGTGATGCCTTTAAATAAAATGTATATACAAGTATGTATGCTTTCTCCTAGAGTACAAGCGTTTGCTTTGCCTTCACTTTGGTGACTTTGATTTTTTCGTATATTTTCTTCTTTCACACGTATACGCACACATACAAATACTCCTAGCAAATATACACAGATTCAGATACACACGCATAAGTGAAACATTTTAATTTAAATGTTAAAACGTGACAATCACGCCGGAACCAATGAACGTGTATTACAGAGGACAAACTATTGATGGGATGTGAATGTGGGTGAGACGAAAGTCTGAGTAAGCTGTAATGATGATGATGATGATGACGACGTGGACGTGTTACTGCCAGAGACCTATCGATTGTGATTCATATACGTAAGTGAATGGGAGTAGGCGTGACAGACTGGCAGGCAGTAAAGCAGACAGGCACAGGAGGCAGTCAAGCACCACCGCATTATATGATGTCGACAAGAAAAACACATGAACTGGCAGATTCATTAAATCCTTTTGTATCGCGTGCTTATGCTTACTCATATGTTGCGGTACACTGCCTTTCATTTTTCCAGTCGTCGTTTCGTTTTGCCATTGAAGAAGTACAACGAACGACAGAAAAGTTCAACTCAACTTGAAACCAAACGATATCATGCCTCCTGACTATGAGTCCTTCCTACCTTTATTCCATACTATTTCGTAGTAGTAAGTTCTGTTAAAGTTTTTAAATCATGTTGCCAAGCCATTGCCATCTTATGGTCGACCACCACTAGGCGGCATTGAGATTGTTTCATTCGAATGACTTTGGTTAACTTTGCAACGGTGAATGCAGTATGTTAATTAAAAATAAAAAAAGGAAAGATGAGAAATAAAATAAAAAGGAAAAGAAAATCGAATCGTGTGTTATGTTGGTCATCATCATCATCATCATCATCATCATCATAATGCATGCAATACAAACATTAACCACAAAGTGTAATAAACAAAATTCATTCAAAAGGGAACATTGTATTAAATTCCTTACTTATGCTTACTTTTGTCATTGTTGTATGCGATGTGCCTTTCACCAACTTTGCATCATCAATTTCGTTGTCTGAATGTTGTTCCATTCACAGTCATCACTTGCGTCAATTAATGAGTTTGTTTTGCGTTCAAGTGAAAGCAATGATGCTGGTAAAGTGAATGATATATGAAAAAAAAAAAAAAAAAACAAAAGGAAAGGATTTTATATGGTCAAGTTTCTGTGCTCGTTTGTTTACTTATTCGGTCAGCCATTCATTCGCTCATTCATTCGTTAGTTCGCTCGTTCGCCAACATACCATGAATTATTCAAAGAAATGGATATTAAAAGCATATATACGGAGCACTTGATGATACTGTTGTTATTGTTGTTGTTGTTGTTGTTGATGTTATTGCTGGTGGGGCTTAAGTAATTGAGGTACTCATGTTGCAAGTAGTGAACTTCAGTTTTCTGTACTTTTATGTGCTTGACGACGATGACGACGACGGTTGAGTATTTTAATGATTAAAATGTGGTCTTACACATATTAAATGGATAAAAATGAAAGTGGAATTGTCAGAAAATGCCATTTTTAAAATAAGATACGTTAAAGTTAAGACTTATTATGACTGCCATAAGAGGAACTATGATGTTTGCCTAATAGTATGCAATGATTTTAGCATCTATGTAAATAAAATAACATCATTAACTAAGTATAATGGTTAAGCTCATTTCTCGGTAGTAAAGGATATACATATGATGGCAAATCACACTTATACCCTTTAGTATGAGAAACGAATATTTAAACAGATATAAAAGATACAACAGAATAACACTTTGGCACGAGTATGTATAATAACTTAATCCATTATAAAATCTTCAAAAAGACAACAGCTACAAAACAAGACTCTATTCAAAAAAAGATATATCTCTCCCACTTTGATATTCTCAAGATCCTCTGGCTTTACACTGCACATACTAACTTTATCAATAACTGCTCCACCTTCAATGGAACGATTTCTCGCTTATCGTGACTTCTTATATCTCATATCCGACAGACAATTCAACTTTATTGATCCAAATACCTCCATTCCAATCTGTTGGGGGAGAACAACAATCTGACAAGGCTCCCCCAAATCAGATGATCATGGTGACTACTGTAAATTGCAGATAAAGTAGATCAGTGTGGATGAGTTGGAGAAAAGAAGCCCCTAAAGTTCTAAATCTTCATTTAAGAGAGTTTTACGAGACTTTTGCGGACAAAACAATCGCAACCGGATCCGAAAGCGACACGAAAATGAATATATAAATATTAGCTAGTCTTTTTACTAGTCCGTTTGTCGTCTCTCTCTTGTCTATTATTTCTTATTTGTAATATTTATGCTTGCGAAATTATCGTTTGTAAACACTTTTGCGAGAGTGTGAAACTACACTATTCAAAGCTAGAGAGCTAAGTAAGAATCTGGGAAGTTGAATTCATTTATTTTTCTATTGTATTAAATGTGAATAGTTTAAGCAATTAATATTTTCGCTAAAAGCGCTCATTAAGGATTCAAGTTTGCTTTAATATTGATTGGGAGTTTCTTAATTTATCATATGGTTAACAGTCAACAATAATTACGGCTATAATAATAAAAGCAAACAACAAAGCAGTAATAAAAAAATTACAATATAGGCACACTATCTATTGACTTATCGCTCTTCTTGATCTTGGCTTAGAGGTCATGTTGGTTGATAAGCACACTTCAAGCATCAAAATCATCAATCTTATACTAAAGCCCATTCGCTACACGTGTCACACATTCCCATATACTGGGCCAAAAGCTGAGAGGAAGTCAGTGACGGTGAAAGGACAGGTTTTCAAGTGTATTTTAGTGTGATAGCTGCAATAGGGAAGAAATCAACATTCTGACTGGGTTCAAGAGGTAACATTTCATTTGGTCTCCCTGTCACCAATTTTCAATACATCCCGCAAGTAATACATACATACACATACTCATCAATGAGCTGAGAAGAAACCTTCCCTCTAAAAATATCCTACATAAAATTAACAAATCTATAAACGAAATATAATTAACATATAGTAGGATGCAGTAACTAATACACAATACGTTACTAAGGTACTTACTCACTTCACGTGTACCTTAGGTCTTACTGTTTCTATTTTGGTATGATATAATATAATATAATATAATATTAGTTGAATTGCAATTTAAAAGTAAAAATTTTACTTTTAGAATTTAATAAATATATACTGGTTTTTTAAATTCATAAATAGAATATTAAACATAATACCACGTTCTGTTTAAATCTTTTCCATCTAAGCAATTTTCATTTATTAAAACAAACTAACTAAAAGAAAACCATACATCTACATACTACATTTCCCGATAAGACTAAAGTAAGAAATATTATTGCATTTTTCGCTTGCGGTGGCGAGCATGACGGCAAAGAAAACAGCATGGGTTGCAGTAAAATGGTTTGTTGAAAGGGCGGTTGATCCTTCTAAGACATATATTACTATATTCATTTACGATAAACCCACAAGAATCTTAAATTAAAAATGCAAATGCATGCGATTTTAGTTGGATTTTTTCTCTGAAGAAGTAAAGTAAAAGAAAATCACACCGAAACAAAAGTCTATTTAGCTGTTTAACAGTATTAAAAAAAAGACCCACAAAAAGAAACACCGGAAGAGAGAACAAAGAATATTTAGTAGAATATATTTGCAAAATATTTCCGAATGTGAAATATTAAAATAAGAATCAAGTATAAGAATAGTATTTTTAATATTGGTTTGAGTGCCTGCAGCCTGGCCTGCAGGTATGTCAGTTCGGTACAGGAAGGAAGGATATTTCTTTGCTTGCTATTTGCTTTTGTTGTTGAGATAAGTTATGAATGTTTTGTGATATAGAATAATATTAAGTAATATAAATACCGTCGCACTTGGTCAGCAGCACATACTTCAAATATCTTATATCCGGTATAAGGTAAGTTGTACTACGTTTGGATTGGAAGAGTCCTCTGATTATTTCTGTTTGAATGATTTTCAATATGGTAATCATATAGTTTTATGTGTGTATGTGTTTATGTTTGTAGATGAAATTCATATTTATATTAGTTGACATGACAAGAATTTGAATTGATGGTTGAAAGCGGAAATAATTTCTTCTTTTCTTTTTTTATTTTTTATAAATCTAACTTTGACGATTATAATGTCCAATGAAGGAACTCATTCATTCTCTCTTCGTTTTTTTTTTTTTTTTTTTTTTTAATAAAAAAAGCCTTATTTAGTTTGAAAAATAAGTCACATGTCTATCAATTTTAAGTGCTGTCATTAATGCCTATTCAATCATTCAAGACAGCAATTTGAATGGATTCAAAAACAAGTAAGAATGTTCAATTCAAATGGGCACGTCTATTGGATACTTTGTATCTAATGATTTCCATGGGGAAATCAAAAAGCATTGTGAATAGGAAATGTCATTTTAAAAGGAAAATTTCTTGTTAAATATATAAAAATATCATCTCTTTGTGTCTTCTAGATGGACATGCTTGTATATACAATATAATACAACATTTATTGATTGATTGATTCTTCTTATTATGTTGATTATGTATCTATGTCTATTTCAGTATATGTTGGGTGGACTAAGTTGTCAGATCCCTTCCAGTAAACAAAGCTAATACCCAGGTTATGCAACAAAAAAGAGCCTATGCGACTACCTACCTACCAAGAGTACCAAGATCTTTAAACTTCCTGGCTACATGTTTTGAATAAACATATCGGTTAACCACAATACAAAAATAGGAATTATTTATTACAAAATGAGATTGAATCAACAAAGAATATTTACAATAAAACCTATATTCATTGAGGTAAATATACCCAATTTGGATAAAGGGTATAATAACATTGTAATAATTTGCCTGGCACTTTTACCTTCCTTCCATTTAAAATGTGTTTTTCTACTCACTTCGTTTACTATTCTACATCAATAAGGGAACCAACCTTTCGATAAATGACAATGCCTTTCAATGACCTCAAATGATTTTTTAGTTACTGCACACATCATTCAAAACAAAAAAAAAAAAAAAAAGAAAGAAAACAAAAAAAAAGAAAGAAAAAAGAAAATATGTTCAATTTAACAATATGATATCGTTCCTTGCCTGAGTAAATTGATATCCCTATGACCCCTCAAAAACGCACACACAGACACTTATAAATACTTGTACATACACATAAAGTCACAGGTCAAATTCGATTCATTCAAGTCGATTTGGTATGGCATGGATACGAGTATCTACGTCTTTCAATTGACGCCTGAACATGTTACTTAGTTGTATGTAATAAGCTGCCACATGCCATTTTAGATTGAACATAAATTATAGCAATAACAGTTCTTTTGATTAGGGTCGTCGGCCTACCTTTGACCCCATACCCTCCATACCATTTATTTTTTTTTTTTTTCAGAATTTTCTTGCTCATGATTTTTATTATTTTCAATTCTGTTGTTTCGTTTTTTTTTATTTTTTTGTGTTATGTTTGTAATAATTTGTTAGTATTATGTGGCATTACAAAGAAGAAGGCAACAACCGCCGTTTAATTTTTTGTAATTTTTTATTCAAGTTTTACTTTTTTAGTGGTTAAGTGGTTTTGTGGCTTAAATCGGTCTACATTAATTTGGTGGATATAATTGTACTCTAATGACATTGTAAATGCGATTTGTTGTGCAAGTAATTATAGACGATAAACATCGAGAGAATAAAGAGAAATGAACTTAATTCATTAATTAAATATTAAAATTACTTAACCAATGATGATGATCATCATGATGACGTACGTTTCTACATTTTCTTTCTCTACCATTTTATATCTATAAAAATTAAATTAGGTAGAAATACAAAACACAAATAAATGTTTATTTTTGTGTGCAATTTACGCTAAATTCTTTCTTTGATTATGCTAGCTGAGGGAATATGGTTGGATAATCAGAGCACAACACAAATTTTGGTGAAAAGAATATACATTAAAAAGGCAGAAACTTTACAATTTACCACTTAAAGTCAACAACCAATAATCAAAGAGCAACCGTAGTTTCTGCTCGAGAAATAAAGTGAAAATTAAGAAAAACAAAAAAAAAAGTGAAACGAAGAAGGTTTCGTTACTATTGAATCTTTAATACTCTTTCATATTAATTCAAATTTTTTTTCTTTTCCTCAGTAAAATTTATTGTACATCATGTAAAGATAACGAAGTTAGATTTAATAAATTGTTAGTATTAGCTTGACATTCAATTGATGATTGATCACATGTTAATAAAGGCCATTAACATTATTTCTATACAAAAAGAATAATCGAATAAAATTCAATCTAAGAAGAGATGATGGCATAGACTAATTTTACAAATTGTTGTTGTACTATACTAATTTGGTAAATGATTGAGGATAAAAACATGGGCTGAATTTTATTTAAAAATCTATCGAATCTAAAAATTTATCATTGTAGCAGACAAGCAAAATGAAACAAGTTGAAAAATTAAGAATAAACCTTAGGAAATATGCAATTGAAAACTTTAAATGTTGTTTTCCATCCACAATTTGTTAAATATAAATAGAAGTTCCTTTATATTAAGTGTGTAGGGTATTCAAAAGAAATTTGTTCGAAACAAAATAGAAAAAGCCAAAAGTGCTTAGAGGCTCGCAGTAGCATCGTTCGTCCGTCAAAACTAACATTGGATAATGTAAACCGAAAAACTTTTTAGACGACGCCGATGGTGATGGCGATGGTAGCGACTTTGACAACGACAATGAAATCTACAAAGATGAAATGATGATGATGATGGTACAGAAGAATAAGAAGATAATAACGACGACGATGACCGAAAAACATTTACCGAAAATGAGAAAGTTCAATTTAACGCAAATTTTGTTTTGTGTTATATATTTTTTTTTACTTTACTTTATTTTATTTAAAGGTAGTTAAGGTGCGCATTTTCTCTAAAAAAAAAGGCCAAATGCAAAATACAAAAAAGATGGGAGAAAGAAATTGTTGCTACTTAAATGGCATTCGGGTCTAGCCAAAGTGGAATTCATTTTGGGATCGACACAAATACAAAATGAAAAAAGAAGGACAAAAAGCAAAAAAATACAGTAGAATTACAAGCGTTGTCTGTGGTAGCTAAAAGTTTTTAAAATGCGCACCTCTTCAAATGGTTTTGAATGGAATTTTTTTTTTTGTTTTTTTTTTTGTTTTTTGTTCTTTCCAGCTCTTACTTTTCTCAATTTTTGCTTTTTAGTCACTTTTTCTTTTGCTTTAGAAAAATGTTCATGTTTTTCACCAATGGTTTTTCTATTTTGTTGAAATTTTTTTTCTCTCCATTTTCCTCGGTGCGAAAATACTTTTCAAGTGGCGGGGCTAAGAAATGGCAACAAGTCAAAAGCTCTTTTCTGACGAATCTATTGTAAGTATAAGAACATTATGTGATTTTGTGTGTGTGTGTGTATATAAAGAGTATATAAAGAGAGTATCACTAAAGTAGTGTGAGTAAGAGTAGTGTTGCGGCGCTCAAACTTAAAACAGAGACACTAAAAAGTCAAGTGGGATATGAAAACAAGTCAAAAATCTGTTGGCATCCAACAAAGTTCAGTTTAGCGAGACGAAAACAAAAACAACAACAGCAACAACAATAACAACATCATTGAATTTGGGTAGCAACATTTTTGTTTATTTTTCTTTTTTTCATTTTGGGAAAATTGAGTTTAGTTTAAGTTAAGGTTAATATATGCAGATCTCTTTTTTCCCTTTTTGTTTCAGGGTCAAAATCATCATGACAGCTTAACAGCAATAATACATTAGGCTTAATACAAAAATTTTCTCTAAATGACATAGGAAAAAGGAAGAAAAAGACACACGAAATTTAATCAAAGGTGAATGAAAGCACACAAAAAGAAGATATGTCACTTTATTTTCTCTTTTTTTTTTTTATATATTTTGTAATCTTTTCAATTTGTTTTAATAGAAGAATGAAGCATAATTGAATTGGTAAATGCTAATAGACTTAGTTCCCAATGGACAGAAACCAATAAAATCAATGGAATAACATGAAGGTGAATATTTTAAATCAGGTTTTCATGTATTGACCATGGTCATTTTGAAGAGAAAATAAAGCAAAACCAGGACAAGATAAGAAAAGGAAAGTCCTTTATGAAACAAACGAGTCTGTTAAGTCTATTTTATATAATAATTAACTATATTTTGAAAAAAACGGATTTATTTAATTAATTATTTAGTTTTTAGTACAAAATTAATAGATAAATTTAGAGTAGGATTTTGTATAAATAGCAGATAGTAGATATTATTAGAACTTAAATTCGGATTCGTTACTTTGGTATAATATTTCTTGCCTAGAATTCTGCTTTTAGCATGTTAATTAAATTAGTTTAGGATGGCTTATTTTCTTAAGCTTTGTTTTGCAATTTCCTTTCTTTCTCTCTGACCTTTCTTAAGTCTCTCTGACAAACCTACCCAACAGCTTAAACTCAAACTTCATTTTCATATTATATATGAAGACAGGACTGGAACCTAAAGTTGAATGCAATAAGTTCATTTTGTCTTAAGAGAAAATTTATTTTTATTTGTATTAAAGATTTGTATTATTATTATTAAAGATTGGGATATTTAAAATTTTCAGCCATCCGGCAAACAATAATCAACTCATGATCGGGAGAGGAATGTCTTTTATGTAAGAGTATGTTTTAAAAACTGTTGTAATACGTAGTATTATTTCCATCAATTGTTTACTTATGTAGAAGTATGCTTTATTGTATTGTACATACTATAACGATATATAAGTAGCTTGTAAGATTAATGTTTATTGCAATGCTGCTGTTTATTACTATTAAATGTTAATGTAAGGGCTATTGTAATACAAGTACAATGCGAAATATGTTAGTATAAAAACCTTTTTAACGTAAGAAACTGTTAATGTTGAAACTATTTAAATTCAATGTCTTCGTTTCACTTCAATTGCTGATTGTTTTGCTTCCAATTACAGTTCTATCTTGACTTTCTTCTCCCGTGTTCAGCTCCGACTTACTAACTGCTTATTCTGCTTCGACTGCTACCGCCCTGACCATTACGTTTGATCTATGTAATCTCGTATGATCTCAGATAATCGCTTGCCACAAATTGTGAACGATGAATTGCAACTAAATCGCCAACTTTATATCCAAACGTTTTTACTGTTTTTGTAATATTGTTGAAGTGAAACTTTTTTAATGAAGGGGAGTATATCCAAGAAATATTAAAATGAAATGTGACGAAAATCAAAATTTCACGATGTTGTTATTATTATATTGGGCCTTTTTAGGCAAATACAATATGGAAGTGACATTTCTAAAGTAGATGGTCAAGCAATAATACAGAATATTTTAGTGTTATATTGTTTCAAAACAAAAGAGATATTTTATTTTTCGGCTATTCGGCCACTTATTCGTACGTTCTTTTGTAAAGTAAACACAATCAGTAAATCATTTTTTGTCTCTCTTTTACTCATGCATAAGCCTTCATTTTCTACGCTGCAGACGAGCCCGCACAAGACAATGTGCATTGTCTCCCCAATACGTCTGTGAAGCATCATCGCATTTTGATTTTCGTCACATTTAATTTTCTAATTTTTGGATTTACCTTCTTTCGCTAAAGAAGTTTCACTTCCATATTGTGCTCATAAGGGTATTCGGTTTGAGCACACTGAATTTCTGTTTTTGAGCTTCGATGTATCTGCTGTGTTTCGTCATCAAATATATCATAAATCTCCTGCTGAATAAATTCATAATATGATCTTCTTCACTATGACTCATCATTACAACGAATATCAGTTCATATGGGGTTCTCTTGGTACTATGTAAGACTGCCTGTACTCTCGGAACATATTTATATCAATTTGTCAGCTCTTCAGATGATATGTTCGATATGATCACAAGAAACGATCGATTTACCCGTTTTATTTGGTTATTTCCTCTTGGTACTCATGTTCGATGTTGTTTATTCTACAAAGTTTCTTGATGTGTAACGCTCCTTGCCAATCGCTAACGATCCACTCATTCAACTTCTTTAGGACCACGTCGCAAGTTATAGTTTTGTTGTAAATCCATATACATACACATTGTCTTACGTAACAAGATAAACATAATTTTAAAACAAAGCATAGATCATCATTTTTTGAAACTGAAATACATAACATTGAAAAAACAAAAGGAAGAAAAGAACAAAAACACTCAAAGGTTTAAGTTATAAAGTTTAAATAAACTACATAGTATAAGGAAAAGAAGATTTAAAAGGACACAAAAAGTAAAACGATGATAGAAAGCTCATGAATAGAAACGTTATTTTCTCCAAATAAAGTAAGCTCATTGTTTGGACACATTTCGTTTAGCAAATTTCGCGCTTGCATTTATTGTACGACAAACTCAAACTCTCAGCTTAACTCAAAATGCAAAGAAGACTTAAGCATACACATACACACACACCGATACACAAACAAATACAAATATGCTAACAAACAAATGCATTTGCATAAAAATACAAACATCTACATACAGACATCTACACGCATACACAAATACACATTCTGTGTATCGTAGGGGCTATAGAGTTTGTTGGCTAAACACGTACATATGCACAAATAAATCCTTTTATGATTTGCAATGCATGACGTTTGCCTTAACGGGGCATATTGTAACTGTGTGTGCAAGTAGCGAATGTTTGGTTGTTGTTTGTTTTTTTGTAACTGCTATAAACACATACATACTCGTACACACTTACTCCGTCACTCACTCAGATACATAGATACTATATGCTATGGTTGTAACTTTTGCTGATTTTATTGTTGCTACCAGGTTTGTCCCTTTCTCTCCTCAGACTGTCAGACTCGTTCCTATGTTCATTGTTGTTTTATAGTCTGCCTACGTGTAACGTTTTGCTTGCCCTTTTCTATTCCTGGCTGTTCTTTCATTTGCCTCACTCCATTTCACCTACTCAAAATAACAACCAATCTTTCTCCAGTTTTTACTAGATTTTCTTTTGCTTGTTCCGCAATGCATTTTGTTAGTATCTTGATTTCTATGTGTGTGTGCTGTCTGTTGACTTCCCTACTACACTAGATTTTCTTTTTGCTTTATTGATGGTACCCGATATTATTGTAGTTGCTCTCCTTTTTGGCGTGCGTTTCTGTCTTTCTGTCTCTCCGTCCCTATGTCTGTATTCATAAATGTATGTATGTAGGTATGTTCACTGTAAATTCCTTTATACTTATTTTTAGCAGTCTGCAGTAGCACGTGATCCATGTGAATATCTACATATATATACTCGTATGAGTGTGGGTATTTTTATTGGCAAAATTTTATTTCGTGCGTGTTTTTGCTAAAGTTTAGTATGTCAGTCAATCACCCGTTCTTATATATACTCCTATACATACACACCCACACTTACAAACTCATAAAATCGACAGGTACATATACCTACATATATATCCATATACCAGTTAGTCATGTATTCCTTCATTTAGTCTTCCATTCATTCCTCTTGTCAACCAGTCAGTGAGCCAGTCATTCAGTCAGTTAAAATATCTGGTTATTGACTCATATATCTGCAATAAAAAAAAAGAACACAAGTAAATAAAAAAGCAAAACTTTTATGAGATTGTTTTAGTTGAAAAAAGGGGTTGATGCTTCCGGGCTCAGTTGTGAAATTGCCAAATACTTTACACGAATGCAATGCATTTCAATCAAACTCAACTCAACTAAACACAAGTCAATAAATTATAAATAAGAAATTTAAAAATCTCATTTTTCTTATTCAAACAATTTTTTAAACAATAAATAAAATGAAAATATTTCAATGAAAATGTAACTAGACAATAACAATATTGGGACACACTGGCTTAAAATTTAGATTTATAGACAAAAGATTAAACAAAGTAGATTCAGATTCAATTCCCAAAAAGGAATATTTTATTAAAAATGCAAAGTTTTCTTCAAAGTTTAACATATGAAAGGGTAATGGTACAGTTTTTCTAGTTTTGTGTTCATTCTTAGATTTATATTTATTAAGATATGATTCTTAAATTAGAACATTTACTTTAAAGACTATTAAAACTATTAACTATTATTATTAAAAGGTTTAAAGATTCATTACAGTCTTTTCAATGATATTGATCTCTTCAACTTGAGGTGAAACTTTCGAAGCTATAAATTTGATTTTGAGTAGAGGAAAGAAAAGTGATTTTATTAATGTTTCAAATGCTAACGGAGAATTTCAGTTAAACACCTTTGAACTGAAACTTGAGCCTCATGTATGTTAATAGTTAAAAGCATAAAACTTCTCAATAAACAATAACTTTAACAAAACTTAGAAAACCGACTAAAAAAAAAAAAATTTAAAACAAAAACTTCACTAAAAGTTAAAAAAAAAAAAAAAAATAAAAAAAAAAATTGGGTTTTCTTGTATCTACAACTTACAATCAACTTATTCTACTCAATTTACAATTATTAATATTTTTGGAGTCGCTTTAAGTTAAAAAATGTTCGAATCAACCCATAGTCAAAGTGAAAATTAATTTTCTAAAAATCATCAATAAATAATTTGTTGTAGATGTTGTAGATCAAATGTATATGGGACCACACGATAAGCACCAGCTTTCAAATAAAAAAAGATTCATCAAAATCGATTCACCTAGGAAAAAGTTCCGTGGTAACACACATGAATAAAATGCAGAGCATTAATAATCTGCTCCTGGTTTTGAAGTCGGTTAAAGAAAGCTTGTAATCGTACAAGGGAATGTTAAGAATTTTATATAAAAAAAAAAGAGGAATGTTTTTCTTTTCGCTTACACGTTAACCTGATCTTTTTTTTTTTTGTTTATCACATTCATTCCAAGTTTGAATTATTATTTACTCTTATTTTTAGGGTTCCAGACCCAAAGGGTACCAAAAGGAACTCTATTGCAGTGACTTCGATCCATCCGTCCATCCGTCCGTCTGCCCTCGGGTCATATCTCATAAGCCGCAATAGCTAGAGAGTTGAAATTCACAGAATGTGTGTTTCTATCCGGGCATCAGCAACAAATACTAAAACTAAAATATTTTCAAAAACCTAAAGGGGTCCCCATACAAGAAACATTTTGGATTGTATGGCAGCTATACGATCCATTAATTTTATGAACTTGAAATTTGGATGGTTGGTGGAACTGTATCAGAAAATTATATTATCAAAATTTCAGTTTGATCGGATTGCTAGGGAGGGTACCTTCCATTCGAACCCCCATTGAAATTCATGTTCCTATTAGAAAAACTTTTTGTTCTTTGTTCTATCGAACTGAAATTTAGATACTATAAGCTTTTGATATAGACGCTGCATGAGTACCTCCCATACAAACCACAATCTGGTACGGAACCCTCAGTGTACGGGTCTGAATCGCACTTGGCCCATTTTTGAATAATATTTTCCCTTATCAAAATGAAAAATTGGAAAAAAGGGAAAACATATCAACTTGATTTTGACAGTTCGACTTTATAAAAATAATAAGAGAAAAAAAGAACGAATAGACGGAAGTTATACTACCATATTTGTGTAGTAGGACATCAAACTAAGGATAACTGAAGCGTCATCAGGCATCAGCAGCTGATGCTAAATGAAATAAGTAAGGAGCGCAGTACGAAGTCCTGCTGCTACACCAATAGTACTGGTAGTAATAGCAACGGAAATCTACTTGAAAAACAAGCTGAAAATTACAAGCGAAAAACTTCTGAATGAGTGACTTTGGTGTTGATGTTAATGCTACTGATTCTAGTCATGCTGAGGATGATGGTTCTTACTATGGATGAGGTTGACTGAACTGAACTGAGTGAATGTTTCTGCTGCTATATGCTACTAGATGATGATGATGTTGATGTTGATGTTGAAGATGATGTCTGCATATGCAAAACTTTGGTATTCTTTCTGGATGTTATTCTATTTCTATTGTGCCATAGCTGAAGGCAATACGAAAAGTTGCACTACACACATGTGCATTTAGTACTAAGCCTGTGTGTGTGTGTGTATGTGTTTGTTATAAATTCAAATTAGTTTAGCGAAAATAAACTTTGAGACATATGAGTTGATGCAGGATACTCTTTACCAAAGACTGACTGCCAAGCAAACAGCAACACGCTACTTTGTGTTAAAGTGTTGCACACTTACAGGCAAGAACTTTTGCTATTCGATTATTGTATTCGAAAAATTTCACGCTCTTCTTCACTTAAAGTCAACTGATAAATGATGAAGATTGTGCAAATAAAAACTTTTTATTTGTTTTGTAACTTAAATATTTCAAAATGTCAACATTTAACAAGAAGTGAAGGACATATTTCGTTGCTCTGAGCCTTTCGGCGTCAGAAGTGGTACTTGTGTGCCGAGCAGCAAGCGTCATCAGTAAGTGATGCCTGCACCATGTGGGGAGGGGCTTTCGCTGATGCGTCATGTAGAAGGTAAGAAGTGGTGCTTGTCTCTGACAGTCGAAATACAGACAGAGAACGACAACGAGACAACGACATCGCATTAAAATGAAATGAAATAAATTATTTAAAAAACATTAACATTTTTTTCGATTTGTATCTTTTCCTTTTTGTTGTTTTACAAATTCCAAAAGGACTATCCCCTTAAATGAAGTCCTTCAGTTGCTTTACTTTAAATTAATTGAAAATGAAAATTCAACTCGTAAGTTTACTTTACTTTTTAGCTCAGTCCTTGTTAGTATAGTCCTCTGTTTGCTTATGAGTAAATTTATGGAACACAAGCCCAAGGCAACCAACTTCATCAGCAACTTGATTTCTCAGGGTCATTCATTACTAAGTAGTAGATGACCAAGCTCCTTGTGACTATGTAAATATAATAATAAATTTTCAAAGGCGTGTGAAAGTCAAGTAGATTCTTACTCTTAAAGCATGAGTAATCGATGTTTTAATATTACTCAGTTATGTCAGAATACTTTTTTTTCTCGCACAAGAGTAGGGAGAAGCCATCACGGTCAACAAAGACATTTTGGCATATTAAGGATACTTATTAATGATAAGTTTTGAAAGGCGATACTTAGGTGGGTCAATGAACTCTAAGATATAGTATATTGTAAAGGATTTAGTTTTTTTTTTTTGACAAGTACAATTTTCTTCCTAATAATATTATTAATCTCTTTTCTTCCAATTGTTTTTGCAAAATAGTGGGAAGGAGATACATGTGATGAATATAATTTTGGCAAACGCTACCAGACATTTATTAACCTGTGTACATTCTTGAGGAAAATACTTTCTAATATACAAACAAGCTTTTCGCCATTCATTCTTGGTGCTGGCAAGGTCGATTGTATTGACATTTCCTATATCTCCATCTACCCTTCACAATGCCTCATAGCTTTTTGCGAACCAAATGTTATAAATAGAAAATTCATATCAATTTGTGATATGCCCAAGGACTCATCAAACTCTCTAACGTTTTAACATTCTGTGATACTCTGAAACCATACACACTACACACTTGTATATTTAATTTTATTCTAAAGTGATTTCCTCCAACCAACAAAAATTCAAATTTCAATTGAACCCCTAAAGATAGGCAACAACAATTTTTTCTCCGAAATTCTCTTAAAACTAAAGCAAATTGGATTTGCTTTGATTTTTGCCCAACAAAATGATGACATAAATGTACACAACGTTAACAGCTTTTGTCTTTCTCTCCTTTTGAATGAGATTTTCATACTAGAAAAACTCCATAAAATACAATACTCTAAACTTGAGATGTCGAAAAACCTACTAACCTCAAAAATAAAATAAACAACATATTTTTGTAGTTCAAAAACAACAACAAATTAACTATAGGAATAAACAGTAGAAATACTAAAGCAAGTATATCAAGTACCCAAAAAAATGTACTGAGCAAAAAACAAAAAAAAAAAGTAATGGGCAATAGAGATTTTGTTCGTTCGTTCGTTGATTTGTTTGTTTGGTTTTTCTTTTACCAAACTCTGGAAATCGAAATCGAAATGCGTTCGTCGCACTCACATGGCTTTGTTGCCAGTACTCAGTACTCAGTGTTCTGTGTTCAGTGCTCACTGCCACAGTTACTGGTCTCCAATTAAAAGTTTACTAATTATTTCTAAAGTTTTTTCCTCTTTTCTTTTTTGCTATGCTTTTATTTTGTTGCTGTTGCCCTGCTGCAATGAGTAAAATGAATGAACGCATGCAACTCAACCAACCAACCAACAATTGGAGGACGCAAAAGTCAGTAGTGGGACTTCAAGGAGGCAACAATTTTGAATTGGGAACTCCGTGACTAAAGCGTCGCACTTTGACTTGTTCTCTACATTTCTCCATTTCAGTGCAAACCTCATTCAAATAAACTCAGTGAGACCATTAGTTGCATTTTGTTCGTTCTGGTAGTGCATTTATCCTGAAAATGTTGCCACAAATTGGTTACGATTGCGGATGTATACGTTTGATAAGTATGTTCGTGCGTTTCGTAGAGTTCGTTTGTTCCATTTATTCCTTCAGTTAACCCGTTTTTTCGTTTGCTTTCCGTTTTCTGTTCTCTGCTCCCATCAGTTCATCACCATCACCATCGTCACCATCACCATCATCATTTAAACTAGGATTGTAACATCAAAGGCAGGAAAGCATTGCATCGACAAGAACTAAAGGCATTCAGCATTTTATCACTCATGCAATGTTGCGACGATTCCATGTCAATGTACGACGACGAGTTGAGTACATTTTTGTACTAAATTCCAAATGCACGCGACCCAATGATCACATGACTGTCTAACTCCAACCATGGTACAACTTCTGTAAATCGCCAGTTACAGTGTACGCAAGCATTACATACGTCCAATGAGTAAATTGCAAGATGAAATTCGCCATCAGTCCAGGACAATGGCAGCATTTCCTCATTACAGATTCCAAATGGTAACGGCAACGATGCGATTTGGCTACGTTAATTTCGTTTTTAGTAACGCATGTCGTTGTCATTCTTATGTGTTAGTGCAAACAGATGCGTTGCTGACTCCATTTTATTCCGATTTTTTTTTTGTTTTGAGAATCTCTGAATAAAACTCATTGTGATTGCTTGTTGTACAGAGACTGAAATAACAAATGAGATTTGACCATTGGCATACTTAAGTTTCTGGGTAAAATGAGGAATAGTACGCATAATATTTTATGGTTTCTATTTGACTTAATGAAATTTTGGATGGGCTTTCCTTGTTAAATAAAGGAAAAGTAAATAATAAATGAAAGAAATGCGATGGATAAATTAATAACAAAGAAGTGATTCAATAATCACCCGAATATATTGATTAACACTTTATTGCTTGAAAAATAGTATAAATTGTTCAGATCAAGGTATTAATGAATAAGACTTATAGGAGTCTAGTCAAAGATCACATTTAGAGTCAGAATTTAAATGAAGAAACCAAGACAGAGAAAAATCTCATTATTGAAATGAAGTCAATTAAATTTGTTTTTGACGTTTTTTCCTATTTATACTTCAAATTATTAATATAAGGTAGTGTTGACTTGAGAAAACTTGGAGACTTAATGGATGAATCTCTGTAGACTTATTTATAGACAGAAAATATTAACAACCTGAATCCTAACCAAATGTTGTTGGTTTTTATATTTATTTTATTGTACTTTTATTTATTGGATTGTTTTGTCGGCGACGCTTCTTATTTTCATCTATGCCAGTCAGTCTCTGGTTATACAAAACATTTGTCTCCGATTTGGTTGTAATTACATTTTACAATACCAATACCAATACCAATACACATACCAACAACAATAACAATAACACAAATACTCACTACCCACACTATAACAAATACTATTGTAGTATGTCATTCTATATGGTTTTGTACTCTACTACTATTGACTCAATTTAACGAAGCAATTTTCGGTTATCCAGACCCAAAATATCTGCAATTCTCATTAAGCAGTGATAGTATACTCCTGCTGTTTCCATTGATGCAGAAGCATCAGTATCATCAGCAGCAGATTCACTTCGCTTGGATTTAACTCGACATGATGTCGTTTTCATCGCAATGCAATTTGAACAATTGTTTGCTTTGGCAACGCACTTGATGGCATCATCATGTTCCATGGCCCCGCCGTCATTGTCATTTTAATTTCGCACTCATTTCATTGCAACAATGATTGCTTAAGCACACACAGATATGCAATTTTATTGTATGAAAATTGTATTTGTGTTTGTGGTCGCTTAATTATTTTGATAGAGATACATATCTACACGCGAATATGAATACTTACGAGTATGTATCACATTCAGAAATGATAATATCATTATAAACGCTACAACTGGATTTTTATTTTATTTTTATTATTATTTTATTTTACCTTATGTCCCAGCATATTTGTCAAAGTTGTTCTTGTTTTTTATTTTTTTTAAATATAATATAATTTGTTACATTTTGATTATGTTTACTTACATAAATACAATATACAATAATATAAGCTTTGTATTCTTTTTTTTTTTATACATGAATTTTTATATTGAAATATTAATTAAAATTCTCAATGCAAAAATGCTTAGATGTTGTATTTCTATTTATTTATATATGTAAATGTCTAATAATTTTTAATTATATTGCTTATATGCAAATTAGCGGGAATTATGCATAAAATTCTCATAAACAAAATTTTCACCAAATAATCCATAAATGTTTGTAGTTTTTGTAGGCATAAATGAATGAATGAAAATGAATATTTAGTTTGTTGAAATTCTATGTAAACGAACTGAAAAAGGAAGGAAGAGTAATGAAACCAAGAGTTATGTTGGTTTTGTAACTACAATATAGAAATATCGGTTTTAGGTCAGAACATATTTATCTTAAATTAATGGCACATTTCTATTTTTAGACATTTTTATGAAATTTTCCTTGTTGAAGGATCAAAAATTTATGTTCTAAAAATTTTTAAAGTTTTTGACCAAATATATCTAGGCCACAGAATGCAAAAATATTAAAAATCTTCAAGTTACGACAATTCAAATCATGGCAAGGATCAGCAAGTGCTGACAAGGTGCTGATTGCTATGCTGGGTGTCCCTACGACGTTCGGATGAAGGTAGAAGAAGGAGAACAAATTATGGCTATACAAAGAACGAAGAAGAAATTTAGAATGAATGAACCCAATTACATTGGCATTTCTGTGTTTTTTTATGCATATACGTCATCTTCATTAGCTTAATTAATTAATTATCCCCATCAATAAAAAATCGTAACACAATTTGGAATGTTTTGTTTGTGTTATGAATTCAATGTTTATGTCTCTTTTTATGCTTCATTTTCAATTGAAATAATGTATAGAAATATAGTGTATTCGATAGGCCCATTTGCCTAAAGTATTCTTTTGATTTGATTCTTTTTTTCTTCTCTCGGGGGGTTTAGATAAATTTGCATTATTTAATTAATTAACAAATTGCGATGCTTATTCGTGGCATGGTTGTGCAAGAAATTCTTGCTGTTGATATTATTGTTTTGCAATGGTTGACATTAACATAAATATATATAATACATCATATGGGATTGGCGGAATTGGTAAAAATCCTTGCAATTATTGAATAAAGCAAAAAGTAAAACAAATAAAAAACAAATTAATATGTTTTATTTATTATCATAATGTTTTTCGAAGTTGTTCTGCATGACACATTGTAATAGTTATATATGTATAACATATATACTATATACGTACTGATAAGTCTTAGTTTCAACCCTTTATGTGGTACTAAATTGTAATTGTTTAATAGCTGCATTGTCTCTAACACTGTTGGTATTTTTAGATCATGGTAGGGTTGCTGGCATATCAAAAGGCCATTCATACCTCCCAGTGATGTGTGCGTATAAAGTTTATCTAATTTTAGAAAATAATAAATAAATGAACAAACTTGAGATCGATTATTGCCAGAACTGCTATTCCAGTTTTGCGAAGCGTTGTACCAAATTCTTAAAATTTTTTGAAAATAAAAAGTATATGAATTAATTAGGATCTCTTTCTAAAAAATATTGTGCTTTCCATCAAGGAGGGATAATAATTTTGTGTTAATAAAAGTCTTCCATGTTATTGAATTTCATTGACTAATTACTAAAGATATTTTCTAAATTTCTTGGTATCCACCTCGGAGATATATACTGATTATGTTATGTCAATAAGGTTGGCCAGAAAAATCAATAAAAGTTACTAATTTCATTCGAAATAAATCAAGTTATGTTAATAGTATGAAATGAGGTGGTTTATAAGCGACAACAAAAGCAGCTTGAAGATTTATCCTCACAACTGCTTCACATTTCTTTTAATAATGCAAAACTGGCAACTGTAAAACGTTTTATTCAGAGTGCCAAACATTTGCAGAGAATAGAAGTAATGAAAAATCATCTCTCAATGATGTGTGTAAAACTACACGCCTTCAGTTTGCTCGAAAGGTATGATGTGGATATGACAAGGAACAAGACATTGTCGTGTTTTCTGATAAAATGTAGTTCAACCTTTATGGAGCGGACGACTGGAGCAATACATAATACATATACATATTACTTTTAAGACCTAAGAAAGGAAGTGAATTGTTTAAGTGCATGGTGTGGAGGTCATATCGTATTATTGGACTTGTGAGCTGCAGTTTTCTTTTATGTATATGCTACAAAAGGATTTTCCACAATTCTCGAATATTTTTGAAAGGATTCCATAGACATACTAGCCCTAAAATATACTGTCAGGGTGGTAAAATGAACAAAATGTGATATTATTATAACTATGACCGAAATTACAAGACTAGTATTCGTATGATATGCATCTTATCAGGATTTCATCTAAACTTGTCTGTCTACCTATAATTCTTCTTGGTTAGTTTTTATCTTATTCTTTCATATATTGTAGTTTATGTAAAACATAGAAAATAACACTAAACATTTAAAAACTAAATTAGTTGAGTACTAAAATTTAAGAAATTCTATTTCATTAAATTTTTTTCTATCGGGAGTGAGAAGATTGCTTTATTTTGGGACTGGGACTAAATGATATAAATAGAAATTTTATTTAAAATAAAATTGTTTGATTTCGAATTGCAGAATGTTCAGTTTCATCAAATATTTATTAATTTTAAACACTTTGGTGCACTTTGTTGTTCTTGCTGTTCCTGTTGTTGTTGCTGTTTTTGTTATTGTTATTATTGTTATTCAATCAACCAAAAAACTTTAGTTCATCAAAAAAGTAAAATGAAAATAAATTTATATGTGTAAAAGTTTAATGCAATGAAGAGGAAAGCAAACAAGTAGAGAGGAAAACAAAGTAATAAAAATGACAAAAAAGGAAGCTTGGTCGCATGAAAATAAAAAATGAGTTTGCTATAAATTCAATTAAAATGTTTATCAATTCAATGAAATGCAACTCGTTTTATACTGAATCTGGGGAAAAAAGAAAACCACATAAGATAAATAAGAGTTTATTGAATGTGTATGGTAAAAAAATATACAGTAAAAACAATAGCTAAAAATATACAATATCATATATATGTATCTGTATTTTTTTGAAAAAAAAAAAAAAGAACATGGTAATATTGATGCATCGAATTTTAAACGGAAAAACTCGGAGAAGAATTTAAATTTTACCCATATTAATATTAATGTAGCTGACAATGAAAATGTAGACCTCGGATTTAAATTTTCGTTTCAAAGGTCAACAGCTGATATTTTATTTTTTTAGAAGCCAAGATACACAGACGAAATTAAAGGAAAACTCTCAAATTAATGAGTGATTCGAGGCATTGTGACCATCGACTCTTTGAATAAGTTTATAAAATGGGTTGGTAATGTAATGTGAATGACGAAATAAATATGTAATAGCTTGTTATATACTTTTTAGTGTTCCGGACCCAAAGGATACCAAATGGAGCCCTATTACTAAAATTACGCCGTCCGTCCAACCGTCGAAGAGCTCAGGCTCTATCTCGTGAACAGTTATAGATTAATTCATATTTTTGTGTGGTTCTATTGGGGCTACAGCAACAAATACTAAAAATAAAATAAAGTTACAATACTTAGAAGTTCTCCATACAAGGTTTGGGAGTTATAGGATCCAGTCTAGGGACTTGAAATTTAGATGATTGATTGAGATGGATTGGAAACTTTTAGTGTCCAAATTACAGTTTGATAGTACAAAAGTGAAAAATGTTTTTCCTTAAGAATATGAATTACAAGGGCAGTTTGTAAGGTCCTCCTACTGGTTCGATTTCGATAAATGTACAGTGTTTCTTGGAAATAAATCTGATAATCTAGTGTGCATTATATAGATGGACAGACGGAGAGCATTGCTACCAAAGCGTTTGTCTTTTTAAATCTTGTATGATGGTACGGAACCTTCCTTGGCCGATTTTTATTATATTCCTTTTGTTCCGTGCAATCTGACTTTTTCTGTGCGGCTTTATAGATAAAAATAGATATTTTTTATTAAATGTAATGATCCCCTTCAGATGACATAGGTGCATTAAGGTTGCGTCTGTATGTATGCAAACTAGTCCCTCAGTTTTTGAGCTAGAGAGCTGAAATTTTAGACGAACCTATCCTTTTACCATACGCAGTACATTTGTCAGAACCACTCCAATCGGACGGGTACCTCCCAAACAAACCACCCATTTGAATACAACAATGAAACATTCTCTGCGTCCCGTGAAGAGTATTTCATTTTCGGCATAGTCGAAGATAACGTTCTTACTATTTTTTTTTTTGCTCTGTGTATTTGATTCTTATCTGAAATATTAAACGAAACCATTTCCTACAAATTACTGTAACCTGTCAAAGTTCTTTACCACAATGTCATAGAGGTACGAATTTATTATTGTCTAATCAACTGTATAATTTTTTTAATTTTTATATGCTACTAATTCAAATTCAAATTCGAATTCTCTATATAAATCAATCCGAACATAGTAGACTTGGAGTTTATTTATTATATGATTTATTATATTATGTGTGTTTAAGACAACAATAACACATAAAATTTTAAACTTACGTGCTTATTTACATTTATGTAATATGACATCACTGGTTCAAAGAATAATTTTTTGTGGCTCTTCTACAGAAGGAAGCAGCGCCATCCAATTAGAAAAGTAGCACCCGAAGAAGGTGCAACAGGAGATGGCGTTGCCCCTCTAATACTAAAGTGAATGAAGGCACTCCATTGGTTGCAGTTGCGGAGGATCAAGAAGAAGAAACGAATTCGGAAGAGCTTCCCGAACCCCCAATTGCGGTGAAGCGAGAAGCTCGTAAAGAAAAACGGAGCAATAGGAAGGTGGAGCACGGCAAGTTAAAGAGAGGTAAGGTTTTCGGTTTACAGCATTATAATTATTAAAAATTATGTCAGTTTAGTACACAACCCATTTTGATCTGCATATAGGCACTGAAAAGCTGCTAAACATGATACAGTTTAAAGTTTGTGAATCGGCCGCTGCACCCGTCATCAGTGTGTCAGCTTGTGCGCAAGAGCTAATTTGATGGGCACAAGAAGGTCATCTAATACGATGTGCCCGGTGCCTTCACGCCCATGTGCTCTCGTTCCCTCCTGCCGGGCTTCGTAAATGATTCCGCTGACCTGAAATCAAAAATTTCGTTCATCAGGTCATCTGCATATCAAAGATCCTTTTGCTACAACTTTGTATAGCTAAAGAAATCGTTTAATAGGCATCCACCACTCTACATGTTAACCACTCTACAGAGAATTTTGTCATCTGATATTGCGCTACTATTCCATGGCGGGACCAGAGGAACTTTGTAACACATATGAGGAGCTTGTTCCAAAATTATTCGATTGTGATGATCGACGTTTTCCAAATGCCATGCTGTTCCGAAGGGTAAATTTACACGTGCTATCGAAGTGGGTGTGCATATAACGCAGATGGGCGGTTTAAAGAACTATCTGTCGAGCTTAATGGCGTGGGCTAACCGTTACATTCGCCGATCAAATAGGACGCAAAGATGTAAATATAACCATAATGACTTAAAAGACCCTAAAGGAAAATTTTGAATATGAATTGTATTACTTATGAAGCGGACTATGCACCACCGACAAAAGATGCTGAATCCGCTGACCTGAAATGAAGAATTTGTGTTTCTAATCATAAAAGTTTATTGCTTCGTTTTTCTTTACGAGCTCCTCGCTCTTCTGCAATTGACGGTTCGGGAAGCTCGTCTGAATTCGTTGCTTCTTCCTGAACCTCCTCAAGTGCAACCAATGAAGTGCCTTCATTCACTTTAGTAGTAGAGGGGCCACGCCATCTCCTGCTGCATCATCTTCGGGTGCTAATCCTTCAATTGGAAGGCGCTGCATGCTTTTTTAGAAGAGCCATATTATTATTTTTTGAACTACTGATGTCATAGTACATAAATGTAAAAATTACGTCAGTTTAATATGTAATGTGTGTTCTTATTGTCTTAAATATATATAATGTAATAAAGCATATAATAAATAAACTCCAACTCAACTATAATCAGATTGATAATTAAGAAAATTAATATTTTTTTTTGTAAAGAAGCAAAATGAATATTGGCATTGGTTACCGATTTGAATTTGAGACCTTAAGGTATATTTACTCTTACAATGTCATGTTCAATCCATTAGGAATGTTTGTTTCAATGAATTACTCATGAGGCGTACAAATATTGCCGTAACCTATGGTGCCAACCGATTTAATAAAACATTTTGTTGGATCACAGACAGTAATTTGCTCCTTAACGATACACTCGTGTATCGGAGTCCCTGTTAATAACATACGAGTAATGTCATCAACACAATTGAAATACACTTTGACAGATCAAAGAAAATTTTCATCGTAGATTGTTTAAGGTATATAAATACATATTGCCATATAATATGCGCTATCCATTCGAATGAAATACAACATTATGTTGGATAAATGATAATATAGACGGTTTTTTGACAACATAATCCTTGTGACTACCGATTTGACAGTTGATAATTCATTTGTGGTCAGTACGTTATGCCATCAATAGTCTTGCGCCAGAACAACTCTGGAAAATTGTGCAAATGTATTTTGTCTATCCGTTACACAATACTAACAGATTTTGTCTTGAAGTGACGCGCGAAAGAGCTAGATGAGAAAAACACTCAATGTTGTCATTATCAAGATTAATTCTTCCTTGTGGCATCTATCCATTTCTTATTTTGAGCAAAAGCTCTGCAAAATTCCGGTTTTTATACCTATGTAGGCAACGACGCTCTCATATTTGTTTTGAGTTCTAATATATTCACATATGACCACAGGTAAGATCTTTTCAATGAAGCGTTTATTTCATCAGCACGTGTCCCTCTTGTCCCTCGTCGCGTCTTTCAAATTGTTGTCCAGCTATCACAACCGCAACTCCACTCGTAGATGGGGCATTACAACGGCCGATGTTTTCTCCAGCAGGCACTTTAATTGCATGGATTACAATATTAGAGTTGGATGTTCCAGGCGGTACGCTCTCAATAGCAGTTTTGAAAGACTGTATGTATCTGTTATGGGAATGTAACAAATCTTGTAAAAGTCTTACCAACATTTGATCCATTGGTTGCGCGACACTAGTACACCTCGCAGATGCTTATGTTTCATGTTCTGATATAAAATAGATCTGTAGAAATTTGTGATCGTCGCACACATATGGTAGCAAGCTTCCTGCTAAATGATATACTTGCCCTGTAAATGAAGGCAAAAAACCTCGCTCAACAACCTGCGTACTCTTAAAAGTCGTCATTTGGAATGCATTGTTATATCGGCGTATGTTTCGCATGAATGTTTTTGATTTAGGATGATCACCCGAAGAAGGATTTCACATTCGACAGGGGATTCTCTATTTCTACTCAAAGAACTCATTGATCTTGCATAGGACAGTATGGTTTCCCTTTCTTCGTTATTTTCATTATTCCGAAGTAAACTACATCTGTATGCGTTAGGCGTGCTACTGGTCATCATAGTTTATGTTTTGATAAAAAAAGATGTACACTAGCAAATGTTTCCTTTACCATATAGTATGGCTTAAATGATAATAATGATTAGACTTAAATGATAATAATGATTACTTTAATTTAATTAAAAAATCAGATTTGAAGAAACTTTGCTGTGTAAACAATGAGAAGCTGCAATATCGTAGTGGCAGTAAATCCTTTTTCCATAAATTATAACACAATGAGAACTACATTAATTTTAAAAGCCAACGTAATGGGGCAATTCACTCACGAGACTATGCATTCCCATTTTTTTCCTTTGGAATATTGAATCAGTCTTTAGTCAATAAGTTTGTACGGTTTGCAGTTTATAGAAATTATATACTCTTTGGCAATCCTCTTTGCACATTTAGTTAATAAAAAATGAGATGAAATAATGCAATTATAACAACAACACACTCTCTCTTCTGCTACGATCACAGTAAATAATAATTCAGAAAGAGAAGAGCGAATAGCGCATTCATCTTGTGGACACATAGTTAATAACAAATTAATCTGAAAAATTTCCATCTATAACTATCACCTTCGACCTTCGATCTTTCAAGCAAAAGTCGGCTTCCTTGGAGTTTTCTATTTTCTGTATTTATAAATTGGAAAAAATTTAGTAAAAGATCCACAATCAAAGATCATCTTAAGAAATCAGATTCGTAAAGCTGGAATGAATGCAGTTCAGTAACATAAGTACACAATAAAAACAAATTATAAAATTCATTTATGTACGGGAAAAGACTTTAATTGATTTTTTGTTATTTTTTAGTTATTTTTTAAAATCTGCTTCTATACAGAAACTAACCGTGCAGAAAAGAATTGAATTCCAAACGGTGTTTCCAAGCCATGCCCCTTTTCTGTAATCTCTGAAAAACTTTATCTATATATATAAAAAATAAACCCAAACTAAAACTAGTAAGAATGTTCATTTTACCATACGCAGTACATTTGTCGGAAGCACCCGAATCGGACTACTAGAGGGGTCCATTTGAATTCATGGTCGTACCAGAAAAACTTATTGTTTTTTGTCCTATCGAACTGAAACTTGGATACTATCAGTTTCCAAGACAGGCGCAGGACATTTGTCAGAACCGGCCCAATCGAACCACTAGGGGGGTACCTCCCATACAAATCCCGTGAAGAGTATTTCATTTTCATAGTCGAAGATAACGTTCTTACTATTTTTTTTTTTGCTCTGTGTATTTGATTCTTATCTCAAATATTAAACGAAACCATTTCCTACAAATTACTGTAACCTGTCAAAGTTCTTGACCACAATGTCATTGAGGTACGAATTTATTATTGTCTAATCAACTGTATAATTTTTTTCATTTTTATATGCTACTAATTCAAATTCTCTATAGAAATCAATCCGAACATAGTAGACTTGGAGTTTATTTATTATATGATTTATTATATTATGTGTGTTTAAGACAACAATAACACATAAAATTTTAAACTTACGTGCTTATTTACATTTATGTAATATGACATCACTGGTTCAAAGAATAATTTTGTGGCTCTTCTACAGAAGGAAGCAGCGCCTTCCAATTGGAAAAGTAGCACCCGAAGAAGGTGCAACAGGAGATGGCGTTGCCCCTCTTATAATAAAGTGAATGAAGGCACTCCATTGGTTGCAGTTGCGGAGGATCAAGAAGAAGAAACGAATTCTGAAGAGCTTCCCGAACCCCCAATTGCGGTGAAGCTAGGAGCTCGTAAAGAAAAATGGAGCAATAGGAAGGTGGAGCACGGCAAGTTAAAGAGAGGTAAGGTTTTCGGTTTACAGCATTATAATTATTAAAAATTATGTCAGTTTAGTACACAACCCATTTTGATCTGCATATAGGCACTGAAAAGCTGCTAAACATGATACAGTTTAAAGTTTGTGAATCGGCCGCTGCACCCGTCATCAGTGTGTCAGCTTGTGCGCAAGAGCTAATTTGATGGGCACAAGATGGTCATCTAATACGATGTGCCCGGTGCCTTCACGCCCATGTGCTCTCGTTCCCTCCTGCCGGGCTTCGTAAATGATTCCGCTGACCTGAAATCAAAAATTTCGTTCATCAGGTCATCTGCATATCAAAGATCCTTTTGCTACAACTTTGTATAGCTAAAGAAATCGTTTAATAGGCATCCACCACTCTACATGTTAACCACTCTACAGAGAATTTTGTCATCTGATATTGCGCTACTATTCCATGGCGGGACCAGAGGAACTTTGTAACACATATGAGGAGCTTGTTCCAAAATTATTCGATTGTGATGATCGACGTTTTCCAAATGCCATGCTGTTCCGAAGGGTAAATTTACACGTGCTATCGAAGTGGGTGTGCATATAACGCAGATGGGCGGTTTAAAGAACTATCTGTCGAGCTTAATGGCGTGGGCTAACCGTTACATTCGCCGATCAAATAGGACGCAAAGATGTAAATATAACCATAATGACTTAAAAGACCCTAAAGGAAAATTTTGAATATGAATTGTATTACTTATGAAGCGGACTATGCACCACCGACAAAAGATGCTGAATCCGCTGACCTGAAATGAAGAATTTGTGTTTCTAATCATAAAAGTTTATTGCTTCGTTTTTCTTTACGAGCTCCTCGCTCTTCTGCAATTGACGGTTCGGGAAGCTCGTCTGAATTCGTTGCTTCTTCCTGAACCTCCTCAAGTGCAACCAATGAAGTGCCTTCATTCACTTTAGTAGTAGAGGGGCCACGCCATCTCCTGCTGCACCATCTTCGGGTGCTAATCCTTCAATTGGAAGGCGCTGCATGCTTTTTTAGAAGAGCCATATTATTATTTTTTGAACTACTGATGTCATAGTACATAAATGTAAAAATTACGTCAGTTTAATATGTAATGTGTGTTCTTATTGTCTTAAATATATATAATGTAATAAAGCATATAATAAATAAACTCCAACTCAACTATAATCAGATTGATAATTAAGAAAATTAATATTTTTTTTTGTAAAGAAGCAAAATGAATATTGGCATTGGTTACCGATTTGAATTTGAGACCTTAAGGTATATTTACTCTTACAATGTCATGTTCAATCCATTAGGAATGTTTGTTTCAATGAATTACTCATGAGGCGTACAAATATTGCCGTAACCTATGGTGCCAACCGATTTAATAAAACATTTTGTTGGATCACAGACAGTAATTTGCTCCTTAACGATACACTCGTGTATCGGAGTCCCTGTTAATAACATACGAGTAATGTCATCAACACAATTGAAATACACTTTGACAGATCAAAGAAAATTTTCATCGTAGATTGTTTAAGGTATATAAATACATATTGCCATATAATATGCGCTATCCATTCGAATGAAATACAACATTATGTTGGATAAATGATAATATAGACGGTTTTTTGACAACATAATCCTTGCCGATTTGACAGTTGATAATTCATTTGTGGTCAGTACGTTATGCCATCAATAGTCTTGCGCCAGAACAACTCTGGAAAATTGTGCAAATCTATTTTGTCTATCCGTTACACAATGCGAACAGATTTTGTTTTGAAGTGACGCGCGAAAGAGCTAGATGGGAAAAATACTCAATGTTGTCATTATCAAGATTAATTCTTCCTTGTGGCATCTGTCCATTTCTTATTTTGAGCAAAAACTGCAAAATTCCGGTTTTTATACCTATGTAGGCAACGATGCTCTCATATTTGTTTTGAGTTCACATATGACCACAGGTAAGATCTTTTCAATGAAGCGTTTATTTCATCAGCACGTGTCCCTCTTGTCTCAACCGGTAAAATTTGGCGAAAGTCACTTGAGTCACTTAATATTGTGCACAACTGGATCAACTTGATTAATATTTATAGTATATCTGCCTTCTCCCCGACATAGCATCAAAGGATACTGTAAGCTGTCATAAGATCGGTGCAACTCGGATATTCTGTGCAAGTTGTCGTCACGATTGTGCAATACTATATCTCGTTTTTCAAATTGTTATCCAGCTATCACAACTGCAACTTCACTCGTAGATTGGGCAATACAACGGCCGATGTTTTCTCCAGCAGACACTTTAATTGCATGGATTACGATATTAGAATTGGGTGTTCCAGCCGGTACGCTCTCAATAGCAGTTTTGTACCTCCCATATAAACCACCCATTTGAGTACTATAATGAAACATTCTCTCCGTCCCGTGAAGAGTATTTCATCTTGGGCATAGTCGTGTTCATGTTCATGATATTTTGTGTACAGAAAAGTTTCATTTATTAGGGAGATTAGTAGGTACTTCATTAACATTTATTGTGCACAAAGTTAAGTATTGATAATTAATAGAGGCATAAGGCATGTTAAAATTCTTAAATGCTTTAGTAGATTTTCCTTCTTTTATGTTTTGCTTTGAAAGAAATTTAAATATTTTAATTTGCTTCTTTTTTTTTTGTGCTTAGGTATAAAAAAAAAATTGTGATAACAAGCAAATGTCTTCTCCCCAATGGTATCTGTTTAGTGTAGAGTATGTGTTCATTGCACTCATCAGATCCTTTTCTTTCGAACTATGTTAGCTGGCCTTTTTTTATATGCATACAATATTTTCATGCAAATTAGATTTTTTCAGACACAAACTCAAATACACCCACACACAGATACATACACAGATAAATGCATAGAAACCTAAAGAGCGACAATAAGAGATACGCAACGCATAATAAAATGCAAAATGGTGTATGCAAAAAAAAAAGAAAAAAAGCGCCAACAAAATGGCGGCAATCGTAATATTGCTATTGCCGTTGCCGTTGCCGTTGCCATTCCTGTTGCTGTTGCTGTTGCTGTTACTGTTAGTAATGTTAGTTAGGGGCAGTTTAGCCCAGGAGTGCAAAGCAGTTGAACTGAGGTTCAGTTCAGTTTAGTTCAGTTCAGTTGAGTAAGCCTTGAGGAATGCATTAGACTGGCACTAATTGTGTACGGCGCTAATTCTAACTAAGAGACTGTATCTGTGTATATCTGTGTGCATTATTGCATTTGTGTAGGTGTATATATTGCAGGTTTTGTGTGGCATTCAGCACGTAAAGCACCTTTTCAGAAACAAAATATCTGCGTTGAAATGCATACGAAATGAGCGACGTTTGCCTTTGGACACATGCCTCCTCTCCTGCCCACCCCCCAACTGGCTTTAGTACTAAGTAGTTGTTGCTAATATCAACGGTCGGTCGGTCGGTCGGCAGAAATGCTTTGCTAAGTTAGTTTTATATTGTAAATGAGTGAAAGAGAGTGTGGAAAAGTATGGTAGACATTAGGAAGCGGCTATGCTCTTTTCATTACGTCACGTTTCTTTCATTCATTTATTCCTTCATTCATTCATTTATTCATTTATTTTTTCTTTCATGCTTTTTTATTTTGTTACCATCACTTTGCTGTTTCTATTGTTGTTGGTTGGCTCACATTAAAATTAAATTAGTTTAGAGATTTAATGTTGTTCAGTAATTTAAGATTCTTTCATACGCTTCGTTCACAAAGGCAAATTGTAATTTAATTGAGTTGGATTTTCTTACAATTACCCATTTACAGATCAAAGATTTCAATGTTTATGATTATGAAATTGTTAATGGAATAAGATTATAATATTAAAATGGTTTGTTTTCTAGACACAAACAATAAGCAATAAGAAAAGCTAAGTTAAATTGTATATTTGATTTCCAAGTAAAATTTAGAAAGAAAGACAAAAAATTTTCCTTCATTAAGCTTTAATGATATTTCCAACAAATAACTTATTTCCTTTTATAAAATAATATAATAGTAAATTAATTCTTAAAAGCTCAATGAGATCAGGACACCAGAAAAAAAAAGAGAAAGAAAGAAGCATGCGATAAAACAATCAACCGTAACAAATATTATAATTCGTCGCTTATCAAAGTCAATGTAAGATTTACGGTATAATTTTTAGGACAACTTATTTAGCATTTACAAGTATTTAAATACATGGGGTGCTTGCTGGCTGGCATCCTAATAATCCTAAACAATCCATTTCTTATCTTATACAAAAAAGAGACTCAGCAGTATCCCGCTGTTGACCCAAATAAGAATAAAAGGAAACTGAAGTTTCTCGGTTAGTTTAAAAGTGCTTTTAACCTTTTCTTTATGCATATTTTTAATTTTTTTTTTTTTTTTTGGGATGATGAATGCTCACAAGCGATATTTAACCACAAAAACCCAAAAACTAATGGCACTCACACGCAACGCATACGCAGATTATGACGGAATGGCAGAGGCATATAGTAAGACATTGAAGTTTTGCTTGCCGGTTAGAACACCGACAGCTGTTGCTTTTGTTTTCAGTTCTACTCTTTTGTCATCATTGCTTAAGTATATACTTTTGCGGTTTTCTATTTTATTTTATTTTTATTTTTTTATTCTTGGCTTAAATCCAACAAAATATACATAAACGAAAACCGAATGTAAACACGAATTTTGCTTTTTAGTTTACTCAAATTTTTTTGTCTTAGGTTAGACCAGACCACACCACACCAAAGAAGTCCAGACTTTAGCTGGGCTAGACCAGAGAGAGCTTAAGCCATAGGCAAAAAGTTTCTATAAGTTTATAGTTTCACATTTCTGTTTGACGCATTTTTTCCATGTTCTCTCGGTCTTTCACTTACTTTTGCTTGCTTGCTCTTATGATTTCCGGCCGTAATTTATGCAACCCTTCGTACTGCCCATGATGATGATAATGATGATGATGATGCTTCTCTGATTTCCTGGTCGTTTTTTTAAATATATTCTTTGCTATTTGCTTGGCATTTTGCCTAATAAATCATTTTGTGCTAAGATAATTTTTTCCTTTTCTTTCATTTTCTTGCTTTATTTTTTAACATTTTGTTGCTTCATTGCCGTTACCGTTTACCGTTTACCGTTTCAGTTGAGTTTAGTATCTTCTCCTTATGACCTTTTTATTTTCTTTTCATTTGGTTTCATTTCTTTGCGGTGCGTGATTCATGGCTATTGCCTTCCGTAAGAAACACCAAAGGCATTGCGTATACGCCACCATCTTCTCATGCATGAAATTTCGCATACAAACTTTGAACCAAATAAATTCTTTTGAACCAAACCTACCAACCAACCGAACAAACAAATTCAATTCAATTCATTTTGTTTTGTTTGTTTGTTTGTTTGCTTGGTTCATCCTACTTTGCACAATAATTTAACGATGCGTGTGACTGTGAGTGTCTCTCTCACAGCAAATAGATTTTTTAATGAAATTGACTAATAAATTGTTTTGATTTTGTAATTTTTTTTACTTTGTCGCGAATTTATTTTCTTTTCTTCAGCATTTTTTGTGTCCCCTCTGCCTCTGTTTGATTTTGATTTTTGTTGTTAAATGATCAGCTTAATCAAAGCAAAGCACGTACGACCTAAGTTAGCTTAACTTAAGTTACATTACTTTCTGTTATAATACATTACGTAAATAACAAGGCCACAAGCATTTTGGCACGTTCTAATGAAGTCACTTGAAACACGAGAGAGAACTCAATGAAAGCAGGAACAAAAAATATACGGAAAGAATAAAATAGAAAATCCTAGAAAAAGCGTAAACAACATACGCATTAATATTAATGTTTGGCCATATTGTCTGACTTTTGACGCATTAAGCGTCGTCAGGTGTGCCCTTGACGTTACCTTACCAATATGGACGACAACAATGATGACGATGACGATGACGATGTTGATATTGGCGGCTTAGTATAAAAAGTAGGCAATCACGCATAGTAAACACTTCAATATACAAACAATATTTTATATACAACACACAAATTTTTATATAGAAACGGTAAACGACTACATAGAGTTGCACGTAAGAAATGTTCTCTATTTCTCATTACAGTAGCAATTTGTCTGTGGGCGTTGTATCACAAAGTGGCAAACATTTAAGACTTCTAAAGTTGCAATTAAGTGACGGTGGAACACAAATGCTGGGTTTGCTTTTTGTAATATTGACACTTGCAAATAAAGAACATATAAGAAATATCTGTACATTCTTTTAAAAAAATATTACTTTATTTAATTTATTTATTGTAGGTTTAATCGGAAACAGAAGAAGACTCCTTGCATTTTCTTAGAGATTGTTTAAGTTTCCGAAGAGAAATGAATTTCAGTTGCATGTTTTATATGTCTTTGTTTGCACTCTCACTTTTAGTTTCTATTGTTTCTATATTTCGATTCAAATAAAGTTTAAATCGAAAACCAATCCCAGTTCAACAATCTAGATATTTTTTTTGTTTTTGGCCTGTGAGGTTCCTAAGGCCATCATCGCGACTACGTGTACGAAGTGTCCACGAAACTTTCCTTCTCTTCCCCTGAGCAATATACCTACTTCGGAATTGCTTTATGTATTTCTTCAGAGTAGCATTCAAGGCCACGTCTAAGTTCGCCACATTTTTAGCCAGCATCATGTTTCAGGCTCATATTCTTGTACAATCATTTCTTTGTCATCTAGTGCATTTTTTTGTCTGCACGGTAGGCAGTCGACATGCTCCGCCATTCTTTCTGGGAGTCCCTTTGCCTCTTCGACTTACATCTTATTCACCTTATTGAGTAACGTGTCTATCTTTTTCGCCATGAGATCCTTTTCATTGATTGTATGAATTGAAGCCCAGTTGGTTAAAGAGACTTTTATCTTTTGTATGACGTTTTCCGCTGTAAGATACACTGAAAAATATGAGCATTTTATGTCATCAATGCTTCGTAGGTATTGACGGAAATAGCCATGCCGTGCCATTAGCTGCATTTACTTCGCCATACCCACCTTCTATGCCCTTCCGAAGAAATATTTAAAAACAGCTCTGGGGGCACATTAGGACACGGGCGGTAGTTTTTAGAGGGCTAAAGTCCCGCACTCGGTTGTAGACCGGTGAGGCTTTCGATGTTTTTCTACCGTTTTAACTAAAAAAAAAAAAACCTTCTATGCAATCTAGGATTTGCGGGATCAGTCTTTCAGTCTACCTTCCCTTCGTATCAATTTGCTCTTGCCAGAATTCACGACAATTACATTTAAAAATCATCCAATAATGTTTGCATTCGGTTTCTTTTTCACCACTAACCAAGTGAAACCTAACCACAAATTCTTTATTCACTTATGGACATTCAAAACTTCTTTTTCAATCATCAACAGAAAAGAAATTGTTAATGATGTTTGGGCTATTTTTTCCACAAAAGATTTAAATTTTGAGACACAGATTTTCGTATCATAGACAATATTTTTAAATTAATTTTTTTGTTCTTCATTTAAGTTTTCTTTTTTTAGATATTTTTTTGTCGTTTGCCATTGAAATCAATTCGCATTAAAACTAGTCCTGGGCTTAATTTCCACATATCATAAGTTATTTTTTAATAAAAATTCCCACTCAAGGCAACAAGAATCGTGTATAGAACTTCGTTTACTGAGCAACAGATTTTTATCGCATGTCTTGGACATTTTTCAAGATTCCAAGAACATTCACCTTAAAGCAGGAAGCTGTCCCTCAACAATATTGTACGGTTCTCCTATCCCACACAGTGATACTGTGAAATATCTTAAAGGACCTTGCTGTTTTATATGGACGACATGGAAGGGAGCTAAATAGAAAAGGCAGAAAGAAGTACTGGATCTCGAGACCACGATGTCAGAAAATATTGAAGCTGGAGTGGGCTATGTAATGCAGCTGTGGGGATTGGCCAGTATATCCATCATTGAGATACTACAAAGTTATAAGTCTCTGAAGCTACATACAATAACAGGTTATCCTTGGTAAGTGAGCAAGTTGCACCTCCATAAAAACCTCTTCAAAGTACCATTTGTTAAGGATGAAATAAGAACAATTTTAGAGAGAATATTAGTTAGATTTAGATTTTAAATTATTTGTTTGTATACAAAGAATAATATTCTACAATTAACAAAAACATATGGTTATGTTGCCTTTGGTAATAACCAACAATAAGCGTCATTTATCGAATTTGATTTTAAATTATTTGTTTATATACAAAGAATAATATTCTACAATTAACAAAAACATATGGTTATGTTGCCTTTGGTAATAACCAACAATAAGCGTCATTTATCGAATTTGAACAGAAACCACAATTACGCAAGAGTTGCATGTCGCAATGTTCTTTATAATAATTTCATTTTGCCCCAAAATCTCCTGCTTTAACAATACTTGCGACATACTACTACATATACTATTTCTTTCTTTTTTATTCTTTATTCTTTCTTTTATTCTCTTTACTAATTTATTCTAGAGCCCTTTTGACGTTTCTTCCTTAGTACAATACTTTCATTTTCCCACATTTGAGTTTCTCTTAATGCCCTTTTTACAATACAATTTCACGTTCTTTTCTCCGTTTTTTTCTCTACTACCAAAGTATATATTAGTTCGAGTCTCAGTTGTTATTGTGAGTATGTAATGTTGTTTTTGGTATTACTAATTGATGTTGCAATAAATTCATTTATTGCCTTTGTTAAGCACTTCAATATGTTTTCTTTGCTTCCATGCTACCCTTGTTCATAACAAATAAAAACAGGAAAAATATTGCACAATACTAGTATTTTCGATTTGAATTTTATTGCATTATTTTCATTTTCAAGCATTTTTTTTTTTTTTTTTTTTGTTTAGTGCCACATAGAGAAATTCGATTCTTAAAACAAGAGAAAGAAGAAAACAATTGTAATTTTTGTATGTACGACGATGTAATAACAAATAGTAACAATGCAGTAGCAAAAATTAAATTCTTGCCACAATTGGCATTATAAAGGACATTTGGTACTAGAAGGAATAATTTATTTTCCCTTTTTTTTCTTTGTGTTGCTCAACAACTAAGTTTCTCTTTTTTTTTTTTAAATTCCATAAAAAATCTTTAACAAATTAAGATAAAACTAACAATTCAATTCAATTGAAGTTTTTAATAAAAGCAATAAAAAAAACCTTGTTTATATTCTGAACATCTTATTACAAAACATTGATTCGGCTTAAATCAAACATTGATAGCCATAATCAAAGGTATTTTAATGGCAATAGTTCACCCAACAATCCAAGAGGAGCATTCATTCTACATTTACCAACAATCCATTGACACAATACAATGGACTCACTGAAATATCCTTGGGGAACTGAATACATAGTAAACATTTCCAACACATTAATACTATAACTCTGTCGAAGTGGAAGTGGAAGACAATGCCCATATGATATCTGTCAATGACCCAATGTAAATGTGGTTTTTGACTCGCCTCTGTAAATTATGACCCAACATTTGGTTAGCGAAATGACTGAACCATAAAAATAATATATCCTCTCATTATTCTACGTGCAGCACCAGCAGCAGAAGGACAAACTAAAAGGCCCACACACACACACACACACGTAATGATGATGAAACCAGGTTTACTTTTATGATTTGTGGCATCACATGGCTGAGGTAAGCAGCAACAACTAAACGATGAACTGAACAACAATCGATGGACCATACCACACCAAAGAAAGCATTAATGCATGAATCCCACCTGGGTTTTTATTCAATGCAATGAAAGACACGAAAATGACCAGTGGCACACCCGTTGATCTTTAAACTTGGTCAAGGCCCAGTACAATAACAAAAGAATCATATAATAGGTATAATGATATCGTATTTGCTTGGCTCTGTTTTATGGCACTCAAACTATGGGGAAAGATATAAAGAAATGTTTATAAAAAACAAAAGAAAAAAACATAAAAATATGTATAACAAGAGACTCACGCAAGCACGCAGTCACGCATGTACTCACACTTGCTGAAACTCAGTCGCGTCACTTCCTCACTCACTCGCGCTACTTGTTGAGGTTTAACTGCTGTGATTTGGTTGTTTTAATGTGTAACAAAATCAAGCAAAGATACTCGTACTTTTTCAAACTAAAGGTATAAAGGAATCATTTTATGGTTTAAAGATAAAGATATCCTTGCAGTTTCTTCGTCTATGTTGGGCTCCTGCCTTGTTAATTCTTTGTACGTGATCTGTTTGACAAAATTTATTTTATTTATTTGCTTTGTCTTTTTTTTTTTTTTTATTATTTTTCATTAGATTTATTGGGATCATACTCGCATTGAATTTGCAATACTTTGCTTTAATTTTTATTTATTTAAAACATTTGTACTAATAAATCAACAAGTTTCTGTGAGCAGATCTGATAGATTATTTCGTTGCTTCTCAGATGTCTACCCTGTAACTTTAGTAATTAGTTTTCAACACAAATTAAGTTTAATGATTTATTTTCTCTTTTTTTCTGTTTGGTAGTTTAATTTTTTATTATCTCTGAACTGTACTTGACTATATAGCAAAGTTCATTCTACCCAATTTGGGAATTGATTACACGGTACAGTATGCGCTTAAGTGACTTCAATGAAGATTTATCTTTTACTGTCACTATTTCTCTCTCTCTCTCTCTCTCTCTCTCTCTCTCTCTTTCTCGCTTTCTCGTTGTGTGAATGCCTACGTTTATTCTTCATTGCTCGTTGTTATTGCTTTTATTACAAATTATGCTTTCATTTCATTAAACACAAATCACAAGGTTGCACACAAAATTACGTATACGTAATATTAATTAATTATATGCGCCCATACAATTATCACAGTAGAAAGAACAGAACATGATTATTTATATAAATAATAAAAATCACAATGTCAACCGAAAAATTAGTCGCCCTTTTACAAAATATTGTGTGTATTGCCTCTGTAGACGTTTGTTTGTTTGTATATTGTGTCAAAGTTCGGCCCATTCATTTGGGTTAAATGACTTCATTCACACTCATTTAGTTTTTTATACCGCTTACTGTGTGACCGCCTATAGAGCGCTTATACTAATTTTCTGTATTTTTCTCAATACCTTATTACATATAATCCATCCATCCATCTTGACAAATTCAAGCTCTTTGGTCAATCTACTTATACATACTCGTGGTAAAATACATACATACATTTATTCATCCATATATTCAAACATCGTTCTTTTCTCTTTGGTTCTTTCATTTATTTTTTTCTGTCTCCCCTTTTGTCCAATTAACACTGAAATTAATTCATATTAATTAAGGGTCATTCTCTAGGAAATGGGTATATCGTATAATTTGTGTTCAGCCTGTTAACTTTTATGGTCAAAAGACCATAGAAGAAAGAGGCAAAAGCAAGTAACATTAAATGAGATATTGTGCAAAAAAAAAAAAAAAGGGAATGTAATATAATCGTATTTAACATATCATTGTACAAGAACAGCAACAACTAGAAAAACAAAACAAAAACTTCATAAATATTGTTGCATATATGAAAGCTAAAATGTTATGAAGAGGGAAGGGGAGGGCTGCTATTGATGATAAACATGAAAGAGAGACATGCGTGTACGTAGAATCATTAATAAACTTTGTTGCTTAGAGTAAAGTAAACATTATAACATGAACGGAAATCGGAAGGAAGGAAACGCACCATAGATCAAAAAAATAGTATTAATAACATTTAATAAGTAAAGGAAAACTCACTCAAACATACATATGTACATACATACACACACATAGCATATATAGAGTAGTTGTACAAGTATTTCATACAATTAGCATTAAGTATTAAGTGTTGTACGTGTTTTGTCTGTGGTTGTTATTGCATGTAACAACATGATACCAATCAACCCAAAGCTCTCGCTAATTATTATTGTAATGCTTGCCAATTCATTCATATGATGAATATTTTTGTTTTTTTTCTGTATTGTTTCACAAATTTCACTTGTATCCGATAAAAGAAACAAATGAAGATGGATGTGTTTTTGGAGGCATAATTACAAGAAACATCTTGAAAATTAAATATAAGCTTGGAGTGCCTCGTTCAGATAATTACTATGAGGCCAATAGTGCTGGGAACTGAGTGATCAATGCATGAGGAACATTCAATAAATCAAGAGATTAATTAATGTAAAAAAAAAATTGTGTATGCCCCTCATTAATATAAATACATTTATTGGAAAAAAAATATTTTGTTTTTTGTTTAAATCAATTTTCATAAAATTCTTTTGCCTCGCATTGTTTGCTTAACTTTTTAATAAGCAGTACTTTAGAGCTTGAGGTAGCAAGTACTGGCAAACCCACAAACCCATTTTTGTAATGGTTTCTTGGATCAGGTGGGCAGTTTGAAAAAAGAAAAAAAATTCAAGATCTTTCCTCATCATGCTGGTCCCACTTTGTCCATCAGCATACCTAACTTATAGACACAGATAATCTCTTAAATAGTCATAGAAGTCATACTTTGGGTAACCTAAAACATTTGCTGATGCTTAAGTTCTGAATTTCTCTTTACTCATCAGTCGCTAGTTTATATAAAGCCACCACAACAAAACCATCAATTAGGAGTCGATTTTAGTAGGTTTTCTACATTAAAAAAAAAAAAAAAAAACCAAAAAAATATTATATTAAATTTTGATATTACAAGCTCGTTTTTCCTGATCTCATCAGGAAGATAACCTAAAGTAATGCGCTGTCTATAAGGTAAACTATTTGTTTCCATTCTATCTTTCATTAGCGAACCACCCTCACAAGTGGAATAAGGTAAAAAAAAAAAATAAATCTCTTTTACTTCTTTTATTCAAGGAAAAGATGAACCGGAGGCACATTGATGTTGCAAACAAAATTTCACTAAACAAAAAACGCAACTTACCCGTCCATCAAGATACTTTATTCCAAATTGAGTAAGTTTGTTATGCATACCATACTTCATTCCAAATTCATATCATTTATTAGTTTTCTTTTTGGAGTTCTGCTCCTGTCAAGCTTTCAAAATATGTTTTCCCGTCTTTTTGTAACAAATTTTTTATTAGATTTTCTTTACCACCGCAATCTGACACACCATCAATATTTCATAACTTCAAAAAAGCCGGCAGCCCTCGACTTTCTATTCTTTTATTTGAAACAAAAAAGAACCTGTAAAGCCAGCAAAGTAGATGAAGAAGTAGAGGAAACAAAAGTATGATACTTTGTATATGAAAAAGTTTAGTAGTTTTATTTTTTGCAAAAATTGCACCTTCATTTTACAACCAAAAATCACAATTGTCAGCGACGAACAAGGACAATAAGAAGCACGTGCGGCATTGGCATTTGGTATCAGAATCAAAGGATAAGAGAAAATTAATAGAAACAAAAAAGAAAAATATAAAAATAAGAGCAAAATATATGGCTCTTTCCACCTGAACCTGAAAAGATTTTTTTTAAACAAAATATAAATGAAAAACAAAAAAAAAAAAATAAACAAAAAATTGGAAAAAAACTAAATTTTAGAAAAACTTTTGAACAGTGAATCTGACAGTTAGACAAGAAGCTGATGTTGGCTTGACATGGAGAAGTTTTTTCATAGTTTTCTTGCGCAGAAAAAGTGTATGGATGCAACAAATGTTGCTGTCGGCAGGATGAAACATCAAAAGTTGCGAAAAATTCAGTTCCTGAATATGCCTAAAAACGGAAAAGGGAACACAAGAGGAAAATCGCGAGTGAGAAAACTGAAACGCAGCAAAATAATAAAATGACGAGTAGCAAATGAAGAAAACTAAGGAAATGGCGAGATATAATGAAAAGAGAAAGAGAAAATATATTAAATCGTGTGCGTTATACATTTTTGTTTTCGTTTATTTTTAAGTAAAATTGCATGAGCTCCTCCTTGGAGTTTCCGTTTCATTGTTTGACACATACACACACACACACACATACATTTACTCCCCCAAACTCCTCAACTTCTACATTTTGTCGTTTATTATATGCGTGCTAAGCGTGAAAATGCTTTTGTCCGTTGTCCACGGGAAATGTCAAAAAATATCCAAGTAAGTATGTGTAATGAAAAACTTGCTGCACCATATGAAATGAAGAACTTTAAGTTGGTTACAATGAAGACGATGACGACAATGATGATGATGATGATGATGATGAGATGTTGTGGAGGGAGAAAAGAAGTGTAGGGTGTTGTGAAGTGAAATGGTGTGCAAAACATGTCGCGAAAAATAGGTTACCACTGCGTGAAGAAGAAAGTTTTAGTTATAGTTAGTTTTATATATAGTCCATATTCTACTGCTACTAGTAAAGTATAAGAATAGTTATAGCATACTTCAAGGCGCGGCTAAGAGTTATGCACGAAAAATGTGAGAAAAAGAACAAGTAAATAAAAAAAAATTTGCATATTTTATGCCGGAATTTACAAGGAACGGAAGTCAAGCAGAGTTGTAAAAGTTGAAAATATAATAGAATGTACTATGTTGCAGAAATTGTACGGAAAATCTTAAAATTAAAACATGCCCAGAGAGTTCTGTAGTAAGTAGTACGCACGTTGACAACTTTGATAGAAGTGATGACTTTCTAATAATTTTAAATCATTCTGGTAACTTTGCTGTATACTTTATTATTTTTTACAAAAAAAAAAACCCATTTTAATCAAATTTAAATGGTTCAATTAATAAAGAAAAAGATTCAAACCATTACAAATAAATCAATTCCTCTTGAATGTCAATACTTTTATGCACTTTATAACCAATATATCAATTGCTTCATTCAAGTGTTAAACACATTCTGATAGTGAAGAGTTTGAACAACAGAATTTTAATTTATTTAATTGATCACATTATTGGAGAAAATATACTAAAACTAGTAAGAATGTTATCTTCGCCTATGCCGAAGATAAAATACTCTTCACGCGACGCAGAGAATGTTTCATTGTAGTATTCAAAAAGGTATCGGAGGTATCCCGTCTAGTGGTCCCATTGAGCTGGGATATTTATTTATATATAGGTTAATTATCAATCTGAACATAGTTGAGTTGGAGTTTATTTATTATATGCTTTATTACATTATATATATTTAAGACAATAAGAACACACATTACATATTAAACTGACGTAATTTTTACATTTATGTACTATGACATCAGTGGTTCAAAAAATAATAATGTGGCTCTTCTACAGAAGCACGCAGCGCCTTCCAATTGAAGTAGTAGCACGTGAAGAAGATGCTGCAGGAGATGGCTTGCCCCTCTGGTTGTAATTACTAAAGTGAACGAAGGCACTCCATTGGTTGCATTTGAGGAGGTTCAGGAAGAAGAAACGAACTCAGAAAATCTTCCCGAACCGCCAATTGCAGAAGAGCGACGAGCTCGTAAAGAAAAACGAAGCAAAACTTATAAACACAAATTTTGATTTCAGGTCTGTGGAGAAGCGCTCGTGATTTGTTGTGATTGGTATTTTCATATCCAAAATTTTCCTTTAAGGTATTTTAACTCATTACGGATTATTGCGTCTTTGCGTCCTATTTGATCGGCGAATGTAACGGTTAGCCCACGCCATCAAGCTCGACAGATAGTTCTTTTACCCATCGGAACAGCACGGCATTTGGAAAACGACGATCATCACAATCGAATAATTTTGGAACAAGCTCCTCATATGTGTTACAAAGTTCCTCTGGTCCCGCTGGAAGTAGCGCAATATCAGTGACAAAATTCTCTGTAGTGGTTAACATGTAGAGTGGTGGATGCCTATTAAACGATTTCTTTAGCTATACAAAGTTGTAGCAAAAGGATCTTTGATATGCAGATGACCTGATGAACGAAATTTTTGATTTCAGGTCAGCGGAATCATTTACGAAGCCCGGCAGGAGGGAACGAGAGCACATGGGCGTGAAGGCACCGGGCACATCGTGTTAGATGACCTTCTTGTGCCCATCAAATTAGCTCTTGCGCACAAGCTAACACACTGATGACGGGTGCAGCGGTCGATTCACAAACTTTAAACTGTATCATGTTTAGCAGCTTTTCAGTGCCTATGTTAGATCAAAATGGTTTGTGTACTTAACTGACATAATTTATAATAATTATAATGCTGTAAACCGAAAACCTTACCTCTTTAACTTGCCGCGCTCCGCCTTCCTATTGCTCCATTTCTTTACGAGCTCGCTCCACGCAATTGGGGGTTTGGGAAGCTCTTCCGAATTCGTTTCTTCTTCTTGATCCTCCGCAACTGCAACCAATGGAGTGCCATCATTCACTTTATTATAAGAGGGGCAACGCCATCTCCTGTTGCACCTTCTTCGGGTGCTACTCTTAGAAGGCGCTGCTTCCTTCTGTAGAAGAGCCACAAAATTATTCTTTGAACCAGTGATGTCATATTACATAAATGTAAATAAGCACGTAAGTTTAAAATTTTATGTGTTCTTGTTGTCTTAAACACACATAATATAATAAATCATATAATAAATAAACTCCAAGTCTACTATGTTCGGATTGATTTCTATAGAGAATTTGAATTTGAATTTGAATTAGTAGCATATAAAAATGAAAAAAATTATACAGTTGATTAGACAATAATAAATTCGTACCTCTATGACATTGTGGTCAAGAACTTTGACAGGTTACAGTAATTTGTAGGAAATGGTTCGAATATTTGAGATAAGAATCAAATACACAGAGCAAAAAAAGAAGACACGAAAATGAAATACTCTTCACGGATTTGTATGGGAGGTACCCCCCTAGTGGTTCGATTAGGCCGGTTCTAACAAATGTCCTGCGCCTGTCTTGGAAAATGATAGTGTCCAAGTTTCAGTTCGATAGGACAAAAAACAATAAGTTTTTCTAGTACGAACATGAATTCAAATGGACCCCTCTAGTAGTCCGATTCGGGTGCTTCCGACAAATGTACTGCGTATGGTAAAATGAACATTCTTACTAGTTTTAGTTTGGGTTTATTTTTTATATATATAGATAAAGTTTTTCAGAGATTACAGAAAAGGGGCATGGCTTGGAAACACCGTTTGGAATTCAATTCTTTTCTGCACGGTTAGTTTCTGTATAGAAGCAGATTTTAAAAAATAACTAAAAAATAACAAAAAATCAATTAAAGTCTTTTCCCGTACATAAATGAATTTTATAATTTGTTTTTATTGTGTACTTATGTTACTGAACTGCATTCATTCCAGCTTTACGAATCTGATTTCTTAAGATGATCTTTGATTGTGGATCTTTTACTAAATTTTTTCCAATTTATAAATACAGAAAATAGAAAACTCCAAGGAAGCCGACTTTTGCTTGAAAGATCGAAGGTCGAAGGTGATAGTTATAGATGGAAATTTTTCAGATTAATTTGTTATTAACTATGTGTCCACAAGATGAATGCGCTATTCGCTCTTCTCTTTCTGAATTATTATTTACTGTGATCGTAGCAGAAGAGAGAGTGTGTTGTTGTTATAATTGCATTATTTCATCTCATTTTTTATTAACTAAATGTGCAAAGAGGATTGCCAAAGAGTATATAATTTCTATAAACAGCAAACCGTACAAACTTATTGACTAAAGACTGATTCAATATTCCAAAGGAAAAAAATGGGGAATGCATAGTCTCGTGAGTGAATTGCACCATTACGTTGGCTTTTAAAATTAATGTAGTTCTCATTGTGTTATAATTTATGGAAAAAGGATTTACTGCCACTACGATATTGCAGCTTCTCATTGTTTACACAGCAAAGTTTCTTCAAATGTGATTTTTTAATTAAATTAAAGTAATCATTATTATCATTTAAGCCATACTATATGGTAAAGGAAACATTTGCTAGTGTACATCTTTTTTTATCAAAACATAAACTATGATGACCAGTAGCACGCCTAACGCATACAGATGTAGTTTACTTCGGAATAATGAAAATAACGAAGAAAGGGAAACCAAACTGTCCTATGCAAGATCAATGAGTTCTTTGAGTAGAAATAGAGAATCCCCTGTCGAATGTGAAATCCTTCTTCGGGTGATCATCCTAAATCAAAAACATTCATGCGAAACATACGCCGATATAACAATGCATTCCAAATGACGACTTTTAAGAGTACGCAGGTTGTTGAGCGAGGTTTTATGCCTTCATTTACAGGGCAAGTATATCATTTAGCAGGAAGCTTGCTACCATATGTGTGCGACGATCACAAATTTCTACAGATCTATTTTATATCAGAACATGAAACATAAGCATCTGCGAGGTGTACTAGTGTCGCGCAACCAATGGATCAAATGTTGGTAAGACTTTTACAAGATTTGTTACATTCCCATAACAGATACATACAGTCTTTCAAAACTGCTATTGAGAGCGTACCGCCTGGAACATCCAACTCTAATATTGTAATCCATGCAATTAAAGTGCCTGCTGGAGAAAACATCGGCCGTTGTAATGCCCCATCTACGAGTGGAGTTGCGGTTGTGATAGCTGGACAACAATTTGAAAGACGAGATATAGTATTGCACAATCGTGACGACATCTTGCACAGAATATCCATGTTGCACCGATCTTATGACAGCTTACAGTATCCTTTGATGCTATGTCGGGGAGAAGGCAGATATACTATAAATATTACTCAAGTTGATCCAGTTAGTGGAAGACTTCTACGTAAAACTGTTTCAGGCATGAACTATTATTGTAATCGAATAATGAGAAGTTATGCGAATTTTAACCTCCTACTGAGGAATGGAATGTTAACGAACCAATACTTAGTCGATCAATATGCGAAAATTGAATCGGAGCGATTAGCTTACATCCGAAATAATCAAACTAAATTGAGAGCACAAAACTACGTTCATCTTCAGGATGCTTTACAGTCGAATGAGCACAGTAAGGAAATTGGAACTTCCTCTAAAAATTCCTACTGAAGATACTAGCAGAGTATGTAGTATTTCAAAACAAAACAATACTGGAAAATTGATGCGCAACTGTTCATTAATTGTTTGGGACGAAGCTACAATATCGAACAAGTCTTCCGTTGAAGCATTCGATAGAACATTATGCGATTTGCGCCGCACAAACTTAGCTATGGGTGAGTGCACAATATTATTCTCAGGTGACTTTCGCCAAATTTTACCAGTTGGGACAAGAGGGACACGTGCTGATGAAATAAACGCTTCATTGAAAAGATCTTACCTGTGGTCATATGTGAATATATTAGAACTCAAAACAAATATGAGAGCGTCGTTGCCTACATAGGTATAAAAACCGGAATTTTGCAGAGCTTTTGCTCAAAATAAGAAATGGATAGATGCCACAAGGATGAATTAATCTTGATAATGACAACATTGAGTGTTTTTCCCATCTAGCTCTTTCGCGCGTCACTTCAAGACAAAATCTGTTCGTATTGTGTAACGGATAGACAAAATACATTTGCACAATTTTCCAGAGTTGTTCTGGCGCTAGACTATTGATGGCATAACGTACTGACCAGGATTATGTTGTCAAAAACCCTCTATATTATCATTTATCCAACAAAATGTTGTATTTCATACGAATGGATAGCGCATATTATATGGTAATATGTATTTATATACCTTAAATAATCTACGATGAAAATTTTCTTTGATCTGTCAAAGTGTATTTCAATTGTGTTGATGACATTACTCGTATGTTATTAACAGGACACGAGTGTATCGTTAAGGAGCAAATTACTGTCTGTGATCCAACAAAATGTTTTATTAAATCGGTTGGCACCATAGGTTGCGGCAATATTTGTACGCCTCATGAGTAATTCATTGAAACAAACATTCCTAATGGATTGAACATGACATTGTAAGAGTAAATATACCTTAAGGTCTCAAATTCAAATCGGTAACCAATGCCAATATTCATTTTGCTTCTTTACAAAAAAAATATTCATTTTCTTAATTATCAATCTGATTATAGTTGAGTTGGAGTTTATTTATTATATGCTTTATTACATTATATATATTTAAGACAATAAGAACACACATTACATATTAAACTGACGTAATTTTTACATTTATGTACTATGACATCAGTGGTTAAAAAAATAATAATGTGGCTCTTCTACAGAAGCACGCAGCGCCTTCCAATTGAAGTAGTAGCACGTGAAGAAGATGGTGCAGGAGATGGCTTGCCCCTCTGGTTGTAATTACTAAAGTGAACGAAGGCACTCCATTGGTTGCATTTGAGGAGGTTCAGGAAGAAGAGCGACGAGCTCGTAAAGAAAACCGAAGCAATAAACTTTTACTTTTATAAACACAAATTTTGATTTCAGGTCTGTGGAGAAGCGCTCGTGATTTGTTGTGATTGGTATTTTCATATCCAAAATTTTCCTTTAAGGTATTTTAACTCATTACGGATTATTGCGTCTTTGCGTCCTATTTGATCGGCGAATGTAACGGTTAGCCCACGCCATCAAGCTCGACAGATAGTTCTTTTACCCATCGGAACAGCACGGCATTTGGAAAACGACGATCATCACAATCGAATAATTTTGGAACAAGCTCCTCATATGTGTTACAAAGTTCCTCTGGTCCCGCCATGGAATAGTAGCGCAATATCAGATGACAAAATTCTCTGTAGAGTGGTTAACATGTAGAGTGGTGGATGCCTATTAAACGATTTCTTTAGCTATACAAAGTTGTAGCAAAAGGATCTTTGATATGCAGATGACCTGATGAACGAAATTTTTGATTTCAGGTCAGCGGAATCATTTACGAAGCCCGGCAGGAGGGAAAGAGAGCACATGGGCGTGAAGGCACGGGGACATCGTGTTAGATGACCTTCTTGTGCCCATCAAATTAGCTCTTGCGCACAAGCTAACACACTGATGACGGGTGCAGCGGCCGATTCACAAACTTTAAACTGTATCATGTTTAGCAGCTTTTCAGTGCCTATATGTAGATCAAAATGGTTTGTGTACTTAACTGACATAATTTATAATAATTATAATGCTGTAAACCGAAAACCTTACCTCTCTTTAACTTGCCGCGCTCCGCCTTCCTATTGCTCCATTTTTCTTTACGAGCTCGTCACTCCACCGCAATTGGGGGTTTGGGAAGCTCTTCCGAATTCGTTTCTTCTTCTTGATCCTCCGCAACTGCAACCAATGGAGTGCCATCATTCACTTTATTATAAGAGGGGCAACGCCATCTCCTGTTGCACCTTCTTCGGGTGCTACTTTTCCAATTAGAAGGCGCTGCTTCCTTCTGTAGAAGAGCCACAAAATTATTCTTTGAACCAGTGATGTCATATTACATAAATGTAAATAAGCACGTAAGTTTAAAATTTTATGTGTTATTGTTGTCTTAAACACACATAATATAATAAATCATATAATAAATAAACTCCAAGTCTACTATGTTCGAATTGATTTATATAGAGAATTCGAATTTGAATTTGAATTAGTAGCATATAAAAATGAAAAAAATTATACAGTTGATTAGACAATAATAAATTCGTACCTCTATGACATTGTGGTCAAGAACTTTGACAGGTTACAGTAATTTGTAGGAAATGGTTTCGTTTAATATTTGAGATAAGAATCAAATACACAGAACCAAAAAAAAAAAACAAAAATAGTAAGAACGTTGTCTTCGACTATACCGAAAATGAAATACTCTTCATGGGTCGCAGAGAATGTTTCATTGTTGTATTCAAATGGGTGGTTTGTTTGGGAGGTACCCGCTCCTAACAGTCCGATTCGGGTGGTTCTGACAAATGAACGTCGTATGGTAATCAATTCGTCTAATCGAGCTGATCAAGAATATACATTCTTTGTCTATCATGAGAAAGAAAGAATTATTGTCATATCTCTATTGATTAATTTTCATCAAAATCCTGATACAGAATTATTAACTCTATAATGCATTTTGTGGCACATGAGTAGAATAATTGATAAAGTAACAATTTGATAGTTAATTTAATTTCGCTATAAAGAACTCTTTAGTCTTTGGCAGAAAGATAGTTTGAAGTCTTTCAAAGACAATTGAACTTTTCAACCTATTCCTTTAAGACATAAAACCAAGCAGTTTCCACTTTGTTACATAGATTTTCATTCATAGAACAATAGGCTTGTGATACCATCACTCATAGTTTTAGTGAAGAAATGTCAATGAATTTCGGTGCAACATAAAGAATGTAAGCAACACTATTTGGTAAAGACATAGTGTTGTTTTCCTAATAGTCCTTCATCACATAGAAGCATAGAGCATTTAGCAATGTATCAATATACTTACATGACTGACATAATATTGTAGTCTGTTAAAGGAAAGTATACTATAATAACACCACATATTTTTGTTTTGAGAGGAGTATATTGTTCAATTCGAATTTTTCGAAATACCTTCATATACCCGTTTGTTAAACCAAAAACTAAATTAAATATCTTACAATATTTCATGCAAGTCAACTATGTTTTTAATAAATAAAAATATTCAACAATTGTGAATGAATTAAAGAAAAAAAAAAAAAAAATCAAAAATCACTATTGCAATATATCAAAATTGACCTACTATATAGTAAAATATATTGAACTTTTAGCAATTCAATTACACAAATGCAAGTATTTTCACACATTGTTAAATATAAAAACATATAAACGTACAAAGATACATAAAACATACATTTTATATGAAAAGTGAATATGAAATGATTTGGTTTTTCTATATTCTTTGCTTTTGTATCTTCTTTTATTTTATATTACGATTCACAGTTGGTTGCTTTAATATACACAACTATACACCCAAGCTCACAAACAAGCAAACAAAGAAAAATGCATCATAAAATGGCAAAAGCAACACACATACACGCATACAAATAAAAATACAAAGACAGCAACAACAACAACAACAATAATAATAGAATTGAATAAAAGGTGCATGTGGCTTTTTCGTTTATTCAACAATATTTAGAATTTTATGTGCAATTTACGCTAAGAAAAGAAAAAAGAAGAGAAAAATTTATAACAAAATAAATATTTATATTTTTTTTATATGAAACTTTTTCTACATGAACAAATAAACACAATACGTGCTTTTGTCTATTTATGTATGAGTTTGAGTTTGTGTGCGTATGTGTGAATCAAAAGATACATGGTAAATTGGCGGTAGCAAAAAGGTAAAAAAGTCACTTAAATGGTAACAGGTTTTGCAGCTGCTTGCATTTGAAAAGATTCCCTTCATACTTCAATATACGTGGGTCGATCAACAAAAAGTTGTCTTTGAATAAGAGTGACGTTCCTAAGAGATGTTGACAACTAACTAATAACTGAATTCAAGTGATGCAAATGAGTTTAACACTTTAGAATGATTGCAAAGCACATGACTTCATAATAATAGAAGTGAATTCTATCACTCTGATATCAATCAATTAGATAGAAAAAACTATCAGTAAAAGGAATTGTTGTAAAGACATAGGGGGAGTAAACCTGAGCAAGATTTTTTAGAATCCGAAAATAAAGGATAAACAGAAATTAACGTCCGATTTTTTCGGGTTTCGTTGAGCAAGTTACTCAAGAAAATAATGATTGGATTGACATAGTCAAGTGAGATTGAGAATGTATGATTCATAAAAAACTAGCAGATCAACTGTAATTGATCTTGCTCCCCATCTCATGGGCATTTGTGTAGCAAATGTTTTTTTTTTTATTACTAGGAGGGAGGTTGCTTAGCGTAGCACAACTGTTACAATATTTAAAAACGGAATAAAGGTTTATCAAATGTAATATTTTACACAAAATGCTGAAGTTGTTTTTCTAAACTCCTACAAATTTGACTGCTAAATTTGTCTATAGCACTCGCCTTGAAATGTTGAAGTCAATTCAGTGGTTCTTTATAATAGTTTTGCACGCAGCTTATTATTAATCGATAGATGACAATTTTCGTAAGGAAAAAAGTTCTGAGGTGACGTGCAATATTTTGATTTACATTTGTAATGAATTATTGTTTTTGATCAAAAATTATTCTTGGGAGAGTTTGTAATAAACAAAGAATTATGTAAAAATAAGATTTGCAAGTGGTTGATCATTATATGAAAATAATTGAAAATAAACAAAGATAATTGTAAACGTTGGAAGGATGAAAGTGTTTTTAGAGCTCTTAGGCATATCAATTTAGCACAAGCAATTTGCTAAAGTGTACGAAATTTTGTGACTCTTTATCTCCTAAATGGCTGGACACATTTTAATACAATTTTTTTGTTTTACCAAGATGGTTTTTGATTCAGTTGGACCCGGTAGGCAGCGCTGTTGTCGAGATACAGACACTTTTTTAACATTTTTTAATCTAGCGCACACTATAGTCGGTCGATTGAAAAAAATTTTTATTTAAATGACAACAACAATACTAATGAAAACAGTTGCATACTTATTTTTTCAGTTCTTAACTTTTCATATAATATTTTTAAGTATTAAGTTTTTTTGAAATCCACTGCAAGACCAAGCATAAAAAGTTTAGTAAGTTTTTTCGTTTTAAAGCTTTGGTTGTTGTTATTGTTGTATTTTTCCTCTCTGAGTACGCAATTTTTGCACTCTTCGTTTATGTATTTTAAGTCTATTTGAAGTGGGACAAGAAGGAGACAGTGTATTTCATTATTTGTGCCCTGCTTTGTTTGTGTTTCGTGTTTGAGGCTATTGATCAATTTTGGTTTGTTGATAAAGGAAGTGTAGGATCGCGGGATAGTCGTGTACCAAAAACCATAATATGACGCTCGGCGATTTTTTTTTTTGGATTTTCTTATTCTTTCGCGTATTTAAGTATTACAAACATATTTCGAATACCACGCGTATGACGTCGTGGGCACAACGAGTATTGTATAAAAAAGTGGATGGCCTATGGATTCCAAAACCGCTGTACCAATGTTGATGAACTTCAGGAAAACTCTAGCATAGTCTGGATTGTGTTTCTGTCAAGTTTGGTGTTGATTGGATGACCGGAAAAGTCATAATTGATGCAGCAAATGGGGCACTTAGGAACATATTTTAAAATCAATCATTAGTAATTCTTTGAGCATAAAGGATTTAAAAAAGGCAAATTAATTGTCCAATTAAAAAACCCCAAAAAAAAAAAAAAATAACTACAAATCAAAACATCAAAAGCAAGACAAGCAGTAAAAATAGAGCTACAGAAACACCCGAAAAATGAAAATATAAAATTGAACAAACCCAAACAGAGCACCAACATTAAGAGCTACAAAAATACTAACCAATGACTATGGCGTGACAAAGAACGACGGGAAAGCTACTAATTGTATATTATATCGACGCAAGAAAACATTCAAAAAGAAAAAACAGCTTCCCCCTTTGATAAATGAAAAAGCTTATAAAAAATATATTATACTATTTTTTTATTGTTTATATTAATTGGCAAAAGAAAGAATCTAAGAATCCTCTATTATACAAATTTTAAATACACAATACAGAATTACTAAAGTGATTTGATATTATAATATATATATATTATAATATTCGTTGTTACAATATTATAAACAAGGACACACTGAGCCGTGATTTTCTTTATGAGTATTGTAACGGAAAGAAATTTTTATATATCAAATTGAATTGTCTTTAGAATAAATACTTATATTCATTTCGTTTTATAAAGATTTAATTCACTTAATTAATTGATAGCCACTCAAATTTGAGTAATATATGTAATTGTAAGGCATCATCTCATCCAATACAAACATTATTCACCGCATATATCAACTGAGATTGTGCAAAAGCTTTGCAATACAGTACAAGGATCAGTGTAACCAATTTTCATATACTTTTTTTTCTAGTTGTATTTTATTTACTTTCAATATTCAATAGACACTTTTCTTAAGAGCAATCATTTATTTTTTTCTTAGTAAACTTTGTTAAGAAAATAATGTGTAATTGATGTAAAACTCAAATAATATCCTTCCTTAAACGAATCTCTGATTACAAAAATAGTTTTTAGTGATAAGCCAAAAGACCCATTGTGATATTAATCGATTTTAAGTGATAAATAGTTTACAAAGTTTTAATGCACAAAATAGTAAAATCAGAACAATGAAAAATATTTTGGATTGAATTCAATGTAACAGAAAAACCAGAAAGGATAAAAACCAAACAAAAGTACTTACATAGTAGCAAAATCAAGGAGGTGAGACAATAATCATTGTCCACCTTGATGGTGTTGGGAATTATTAATGCTTTCCATTGTAGTTGAAAGCATTGTGAGAAATTGTTTGACAATTCTTCGAATAAATTCCACTTTCTTCAAAAAGAAAATGAAATAGAAAAGAAAAACTTAAATGTGATGATTTTCTTCTAATTTCCTTCATGCGAATGAATTTGGAGCTACAACAAAATTTTGTAAAACATTTTTACATCAACAGTAATAACAGACAACAATAAAAATTGTATTGTATAAAATTAGAAGAGAAAAGAAAAATACACAAAAAGAAAGAAGAAATTTGATGTAAAAATAAATTGAGCGAAATAGTAACAGCAACTTAAGGAAATATTTTTCTATTTTTTTTTTCCGCTTGTAATAACTTGAGCCGAGAAGACCAAGCCCAAGACCAAGACCAAGACCAAGACTAAGACTACTTACTATTACAGCCGTAACAGCTACTACTGTTTTCCTGGTTACTCACTCTACTATATTCATAGATTTAGTTTAAGCTTTCTTTTCGTGAGTGTTGATGATGATGGGAGCGAGCTGGGTGGGTGGACGAATGGATGATGGCATAGCAAAGCTATAGAGCAACTGTGGAAAAGAACAGCGAAGTACGATGAATAACAACATTACCGACTTCAAATTGCTTTCAAAAGGAATTTAACAAATGCAAAGGAAAGCCGTTTAAGGGAAAGATGAAACATTGTAAAAAGCCAAGTAAAATGTGCAAAATTTTGTAAGAAAAGTAAAAGAAGCAGAAAAAGAAGAAAATAAAAAAATTATGGCAACAACAAATGCCAGCTTAAAAAGTATTAGTCGCTGACAGATACTACATAGGCGTAGTACAACACAAGTACACGTTAAGATATCTGTGGGTTAAAATCTACAAGGAGCTTAGCTAACTTCAAAATGGTTACTGTTGCAATCCAAAATTATCCCAACGATTATGCTTACTTGCATCTCAGACCAAGACTCCCCTTTTGCATGGGGCCATGGGAAATGTTATGTCATGTTGTTGTAAGAGTGTTAACCATTGTAAAACATGTGTTGGTGATGTCGATGAACGATTTATTTTCTCAAGGTGTGTTTATACAAATTTTAAATACATTTGTATACTTAGTAACAGAGTAAGCAAGATTTGAAATCATTCGAATAGATTCTTCTTAAGCTTCTTCATCTGAAGCAATACAGGAAACACTTTGAGTATCCTCTGAGTTTTGGTGCATTCTATTGCGCTGCTTCAGTTTTTACTTAAGTGGGAATATTGGAAATTTTCACATGAAACACATCCGAACCATCGATAGTTAGACTTAACTTTCTGTTATAAATTTTGAAAATTTTCATTACTTGCACATTCAATTCCAAATTTTCAAGAATGCAATAGGTTTTTGAAAATGAAATGTTAATAAATTTAGATTTAAATTCTATTTTAGTGACTTGGTGTTACAAACAGCCCTGCTGAAAAAAGTGCCTAAATAGAGCGCAACTTAACGAAGTGGCATGTCTGACATGCCATTAATTTTGTATTTTTATACAATTACAAAATTTGGTATGAAATATATACTCTTTTCCCTCATCAAATTGTTGTTGTTCTACGTTTTGTTGTTGAAATGTTTGTTTGTTGTTGTTGTATTTAAGTGGATACATTTTCACTTTGCTTCTTTTTGCAATGTCTGACTATTGCCTGACTTTCTTTCTTTCTTTCTTTCGATTGGAATATTTGCTAACATTAGACGCAAGTAAGCCAAGTAACCACTTAACTTGCTGCCACACCTGGGCGTCAAATATTGCCAGAGAAGAGAATAAAAAAATATCAAAATCGAAAGGAAAAAAAAATAAAAAAAATAAAGGTAACATTTCATAATGACCAGCATGGCATGGTGACTCAACCGGCAACTTAAACGGTCAAAATGGCACAATTTCATCTTTTAGAAAAATACCCTTTATTTGCTTTGTAATCTAAGTGGAAGGCGGAGTGTTTATTTTATTGACGGTATTGTATTGTATTATACTTGTACTTATATAAATATAATGGCTAATGACGTAAGAAATGGTTTTCGAATCGAAAATCTTTTGGGGATTTCATGTAACAGATAATCGTGTAATACAAAATTAATTTAATATATGATTAATAGTACTGAATGCTCAAGTATGCATTTAAATTCTCACAATTGAATTGGTTTTATCATACGAGGATGATTAAGAAGTCCTTACAAATTCAGTGAAAGTATAGTTCATTACTCTGCTGTTGAAGTCTCAATAATGTTCAAAAATATTCACCAAATGGTTTCATTTTTATGGACAATGAAAGCAAAATTTTTTTGTACATTTAAAAAAATGGAATAAGTTGAATTTCGTGTGTACATCAAGCATTACGTTTTCCATAAAAAAACCATCACCGAAACCAAGGAAAGGCTTGAAAAAAACTACACCATCAACTTCAATGGATAAGAAGGGGTTTATTGAATTCTTTGTAGTCGTACCAGAAGAAGTGACGCCGAACGTTCAATTCGCCAAAGAGAGGTCATTCCAGAAATCGGCGATGGAATGATATTGAACGATAGGAAATTAAAATTGCGTCAGGTGGCTGAGACTGCAGGCATCTCAACTGAGTGACATTTTACATGAATATTTGTACATGAAGAAACAATTCGCGTGATGGCTGCCGCATTTGCTTACACTTGACCATAAGAGAAAATGTGTGGATACTTTAGACGAGTTTTCGGCGATGTTCAACCGCAATCTGAACAAGTTTTTGAGCCGTAGACGATACATTGACCCATCACAATACACCAGAGACTAAGGAAAAGTCAAAGCAGCAAATTTTTCCCGGTGAACGTGGACCAAAGAATGCCAAGGTGGGTCTGTCGGCCAACAAGACTTTTGGCGACAGTTTTTTGGGATGCACGCGGTGTCATTCACATTGAATACTTTAAAACAAGTAAAACAATCACCGATGAATATTTTTTGGAGCTGCTGGACAGATTCGACATTGATTTAAAGAAAAAGCGACTGCAGAAAAAGTGTTTTTCCACCAATACTATAGACGTGTGTAGTCACTATGAAAAAATCCATAAATTAACCTACAAACTGCTACCCCATCCCCAGTATATTCTCCACATTTAGCACTTAGCAACCATTTTCTATTTTCAATGGCTCGGTGTTAAGAGATTTGGATCCTATTAATTAGAAGGAATAAAAAAATTTGAAAAATGTTGGACTAAATGTATCGGGCTTAAAGGAGATTAAGCCAATAAATAAAATGAAACATACAGAAAAAAATTGGTTTGCTATCCATTTCTAATGACTTATTGATGATTGACGTTCATACTAATTGTATAAAGTTGATATATTATTGATGAAAATTTGACTAATCTCTTGTTAAAATATTTTAAAATATTGTATCAACTTCATTTTATATGAGAACAATAAAAATAAATTATAAAGACAGATCATTTTGATGAAAACTTTTATCGTGTCCAAGATCTTTTAATATCTTTAAACAAAAGTTATTAAGTTTAAGAAATTAAGAATTTAAAATTTCATATCTTTTAGTCCAAACTATCCAGTTTATATGGGGGAATCGATACAATATACCATTTGGTGGATTAATTTTGTTAAGAATATAATTTGATTTTCTTTGTAAAACTGTTTTGCATCCATTCTTGTAGTAAATAAGTTTAGTCTTATCCTTTCAATGAATCAATTGATTCGCCTAAATACTAAATTTCAGACAACTTAAAATAAGAGTAGATAAAACTTAAGACTAAGAGATATTGTCATTCCCACCATGTAACATAGAATGCTGAATTGAGTAGTTACATATAAATTTTAAATTACTTGTTTAAATTCAATCTTTTAAATAATTTATAGCAATTCTTTCAGTTTTGAACGATAAGTCGTGTACTATTATAGTTCCTTAGTAAGTAGTATTTTGTGGTCACAAAAATCCCAATTTGCCAAAATCTCAAGCAAATAAATATGATTATCCTCATTATGACAGTAATGATTACCATAAGCAAACTTTATAGTTCCTTTGTATAAATAATTGGCTTTAACTTCTTTTTGAATACTTTGAACAATTTTCAACTATAAATATGTCATCCTTGGTTTGTTTGTAAAAGTTTTTAATATCATAAATTATAGGACAAAATTCACAAATTCTTTTACAAACAAAAATGTTCTTTTCTTTTTATTATTATTTTCTTATTCTTTTTCTCTTTTTTTTTTTTTTGTTCTCTAAAATTTGTTAAAGTTTTTTTTTTTTTAAATATTTTAAAAATATTTTTCATATCAAAAATTTCAATCAAATTCCTTCTATGACTTTAAGAGCAACACTTCACCTTGATGCATCACAAAAAAAAAAAAAAAAAAAAATAAAGTCAACATGATTTTTTCCTTGTTTTGCTTTTTCTACGCAAAAAATGAACTTTTTTATTGGGCCAAGTTGGGTCAACACAAAATAATACTGACATTATTCATTGTAGGTATAAAGTTCGGAAAACTACTACATAACAAAAAAAGGAAAATATATAAAAAAAAAGTTATTTAAAATTCAATTAAAAAATGAAAAAGGAAGAAATTTACAATTTGGTACCATTTCAAGAAGATGAAGCTCATTATTTTTTGTATGAAGCATTAAATTTGAAAACTACAAGTACTTTGAGCTTAACTGTGTTCTGTGTGTGTGTGTGTGTTTGGGGTAAGAGTTTTTTGAAAGAAAAATTACTCAAACTAAATCAAAATTATCAAAAGTAAAATATTGTTGGCACATATTTTTCTACCAAATGTCCAAATATATTGTACTAAAAGAGAAGAGTGAAGTATAATTGAGGCGAAAGTCCAACATAAATTATTTTGTTATGCAATGAAGAAAATTGCACGTGCTGCAACATGAAACTATGCCTCAAAATATGCAGCACAGAAAAAAATGCTCGAGCCAATCTGAAATTGTATATGAAAACATAGAAAATAAAGTGAAAAATAAAGGAAAAGATAAAATTCTAACTTCAGTTAGAGGAAAAATGAAAAGAAGGAAGGAAGTAACAGTAGCAGTAGCAATAGTAGTGTATAAACTTATTTTGAACGGATATAAAAACTATATGTATAGTAGTAATTTGTGATGAAGGGTAGGGCAACACACAACACTAGTAAATGTGGATGCAGAAGAAAAAATGCTAAATTTGGTTACGAAAAATAGTTCTATGCGTTTCCTTGGCTTCGACGATATTTGATGTGTTCATTGCTTGGTCGGTTGGTTGAGCTACAGAAATTCTTCGTCCCAACATTCATTCACATTCATTCATTCATTCGTCTCACTGAATTTAGATTCTATCTAAAATGCTTTTTGCTTAATTTATCTTTTTTTGTCAGGTAAGTCACAGGTTGAACAACAACAACAACAACAACAACAACGAGAGTAAGAAGACACAGCTGCAATATTTTTCCCTCGTATACAGTGAGATATACCAAGCACACCCAAAGTTACTCAAAGTTTTGGGAAAAGTAAAACTGGGTCGCCGGTAAAGAAAAATAAAATAGAAATTTCCTCCAGCTACTACTTTTGGGGCAACAAACAAACCAACAAACAAACATAGGCCGATGACGGCATTTGGTTTGTGGTTATATGTAATGGACACACTTTGGCTCTGACTATTTTCTACTTCTCCTCCTCGTCGTCCTTGTCAACAATTCTTTACTAGTCCCTTTTAGTGTATGGTATGTTGACTGAAAACGACCCAAAAGAAAGTTTCTTTTTTCAATGTTTTATTTTTCTCAACTTTATATTTTTTTAACGGCTACGAGAAAATTGAGGAAGGTGCAAGAAAATTGTAGGTTTCATTTAACGTCTGTTGCTGTTCTACCTATTTTGACTCGCCTGCAAGTCAAGTGGGATACACCAACAAAATGGTGCAGTAATTTGTTACAAGATACCATGGAGGCTATCCAGGCCTCCAACAAAAAATCTTACTGGCATAGGGTATCATCTACCAAACGAGCAACCGTTGAAGATAGACAAGTGATTGTAAGTTATACCTTAGTCTGGCAAATGTAATTTAGTGTATTTGAAAGAGAGAAAATTTAAGTAAAAAATTAAAAAAAAAAAAATAAAATAGATAAAAGAAAACGCTTACTTTCCAAATGAAAATGAAAAATATTATAGTAAAAAAAAAAATAGCTAAATTAACCCAACTATAACAAATATTACAAAGCTTTAGTTTTAAGATTAAAAATATCAAAAAATATTAAAGAATGAGAAACTTTGTGTTAATTCAGAAATACGAGGGTCATTGGAGCTGTTTATGCTCTACTGTGGAAAGAGCATAAATGCGTCCGTGTAAGTGTCTGTACTAGACAACCGATTGAAGTTGAAACTTCACCTTTCGCACTTCAGGGCCACAGGTGTGTTACTGCAATACAAGAAAACTTGTGCAAGATGGGTTCCAAGACAACTTTCATATTTAACTCAAGAAACACTAGAAAAAAAACTGCGGTGGGAGATCATTTCAACAGACTTCCATTTGTTTGGACCCTTTAAATTTGCTCTACATGGAAGACATTTTCGATCCAATGGAGAAGTTAAAAATCAAGTATAAATGTAGCTTGGAGATCAACCCAAAATAATACACAAATGCTGAGAACTATGTTGAATAGTAACCAAAGGTTTTGCATTGATTGAATAAATAGTTTTTTAGACACAGCGATTTGTCTCATTACGTATTGAATGACCCTCGTAATTTCCATTTCTCTTTTTTTTTTCCTTAATTTTGAAATTTCTTATAAAGTTTTTCATTCCTTAAACCACTTTGAAGATGCACTAAGCTTAAGAAACAGGGACATTTCATTTCATCCTTATTTCAAGTGTGAACATTTATTGTAGTTGCCAAGAAATACGTGAAATTTCTACCAAATTCTCTAACCACAGCAACAACAACGAAAAATAATAAAAGAAATATCACTTTCGACAAAGTCATACTTAAACTAACTAACAAAAAATACCATTGCACACTTCTTGTACATGGTGGAAATGTTGTAATACATTTGTCCTTTAAGTTGTGTAAAACGGCAGCATTTTTGATTTGTAAGCACAAGAAAATTTTGCTAATTCACAATTTATTTAACATTTTCGTACATTTATCTTTAGAACTTTTCCAAAAGATCTTACTTTTGGTTTTGTTGAAGCGAGAATTTGCATGAAATGTATAAAAAAAAATGAAAATAATTTCTTTGCCATACTGAAATACTATGTAAGTAAGACTGGGAAAAGACATGCAAAGCACCAAAGAAGTTAATGTAAAAAAAATAAATATGTTGATAAGGAGGACACCAACTATGATAATCATGATGATGATGATGACAACTATGCACAGTGTGCTAAGAGTAAAGCAAATCCAGTAAACTTATTGGATGAAAAAAGTCCTAGCGATTGTTTAAACTTCAATATAAAACATATTCAATTACATTTTTGGTGAGTTTTCCCATTTGTCAATAATCACTTCGATAAATACTTGTGTAAATAGCTATGAGATCATTATACCGATTGATTCCATTAATATGTCATTCATCTATACGGTATCAAGCATACAAGGATATCAACCCGAAACTTTCAAACTACATGAAAAACATGAAAATGGAAGTTGAAAAGGAGGAGACCATACCAGCCTAACATTTGCAAGAATTCGCATGATTCACTTAGAAACATCTGGTTTCAACAGATTTGACTGACATTCACTAAAATGAAACTTTAAAACTCTTAACCTATTCTTATATTTATAACGAAATTAACTTTTTTTTAAAACAAATTGAAGAAAAATGGAATATCTTCTATGTACATCAGATGTATTATAGTCTGCCATAATTTTCAGAATTCCTCTTATAGTCTCTTTCCATCATAAGATTCCGAATTCTTTAGTGCTCCTTCAATTGCAGTTCATATCCTCATTATACTAAGTCCACATTTCAATTTAGCATTTTGTTTATTACAACCCACTGTGTATGTTAAACTAAACCATATTTGTGGTCCCTTGGCGTTTCATTCAGAGTGTCGTACTTAGATTTGATGGCGCTTGCCTGTGCTTGGAGTATCCTTATCCCTTGAGCATCTCTATAGCATATTCCGCTTCTGTTGCATGTGTTGGCTGCACCACGATTTTCCCACTTACTTGTTCGCTCACTTGGCTGTGGTTTTTGCGCTTATATTCTATAAATGCGCCCTCTGTCGACTGTCTGTGTTTCTGTCGTTCGGTCGGTCTATTCCAAGTGCCAAAAATCGTTTCTACTTAGGAAGAATACACTATGCGATGTGCATATGTTTGTTAGTATGCTAGGGGATTGGGGGATAGTTGAAATGTACCTTTTTCCCTTTTGGTCGCTTAGTTGCAACAAACGATTTTCTTTACTTAAAAACTGTCCAGAGTCTGCAAAATCTATTCCGCCACACTTTGTCAATGTCGTCTTCGTCGTCGTCTACATCGTCTTAGTCAATGTAGTTTCTTTGTAGTCATCGTCTATTCCTATGCCACAAATCTTTGAGGTTTCGTCTTAATGGCTAAGAAATTGTGATTTATGCCGCTTGTACAAGGAGGTTTGTGTGAGCGTTGCAACTCGGAAATATCTCCATATCTCTATATGAGTATACAGTCATTTTTAATGAAAAACCATATCTTGTTTTCTATAAAAATTTATGTATTTTACTACATATAAATAAAAATTCATTTAAAGTTTTTTGTGATAGTGAAATCATTACATATTTTCCAAACAAATTATTTTCATCACAACATCTCCACTTTTCTCCACATTCGTTGTGTCTGCTTCCGTCAGTTACATTCATTACTTAATTAGTAAGAAATTTATTGCCAAGTGAAGGTGCTCAAATTAGTTTACTTCTGTTTTTGCTAACTCTCCCTTTCTCTTTCCTTTTCTATGTTTAACTCTCTCTTTCTATTACTGTAATTTTCTCTACTTTTGTTCTACATCAACATTGTCTGGTGTCTTACTTTCGTTTACATTTTGTTTCATGCTTTTTTTGTCTGTTTTATCAGTTGAAATACATTAATTGAATTAATTTTGCCACGCAAAAGTATCTTCTTCTATATGTAACTTAGTGTATAAATATGTACATATATACTTGTGTGTGTGTTGGTAAGAGTTTAAGCGATAAAGACGGCAGCTTGTAATTTTTAGTGGCAGGTGATTTTGTGGCAGTGGAGCGGATACATAGACACAGATTTGATACTATGCCATACTCTTGTGTTGGTGACAGCAAAATTGTTTTCGGCGACAGTTTTATTGTTTTAACATCGAAACTTTATGCTTTTGAATTTCTTTAAGTAGAGCAAAATCATTAAAAGGCTTATTATGTAATTAGTACAATCTTTTTTATTACTTTACTTTTGGGGTAGAGAAGACTACTTCAACACTTTGGATTAAGATTTTGGTAGATTTAATGATAATGATAATTATGAAGGGAACATTAAAAAGCAATAATTTCAACTTCACCGAGCTTTGAATATGTTTCATTTAAAACTAGATAATATTTTTAAATAGGACAATCACTTTATAATTGAATTGTCAATACTTATGTTGTTCGATTAGTAACAAACTTAATAACAAATGCCTAAACAATATCTCTTGACAGAGATGACTTAATAATCTCAACTTGCCAAGTGTAAAACAAATTTGAAAGAATTCAGAAAATATAATTGGTGAAGATTGAAAAGTCACCATATGCCTTAACTATAAGTGAAAAAAGAATATGCGAAAAATAAATATGAAGTAAAACAACATGAAAACCTACTATAAGACTATTTTCTGATCAAGCATATGTTTTGGTTATTTCAAACTAGAAACGTACCCAAACTTAGTTTCTTCATCATCAGCTTTTTTTTAGCTGTGGCCTACTGCACATGGGACCTCAATATAATCCGTTATTGTTCGGTAGTCCCATATCTATCCGTCTTACGTCTATTCCTTTTAATCTTGGTCTCCCTATTGCTTTGCTCATGAATGGCTTGGCATCTAAAATTTTCTTTTACGCTCTTGAAGTAAACCATTCTCATTATGTGGCCTACCCATCTTTTGGTAACGAATTACATTATCGCCCTTTACAAGTTGGTCTAGTTCATCATTTCATCTTGTATGCCAATCAACTTGGTAATCTCTACCTGCTTAAAAAAATTTCTAAATATATTCATATCAAAGGTTACCAATTTTTCTACCCCTTTTTCACTCAGTGTCCATATTTCAAATCAGGTCAATATCCCAGAAGCTAAAGGTATTCACACAAAATCATAAAGATAAATCAATTTGTCAAGAATTTAATATGACTTTTAAAACCTTCAAGGTCTAACTGCAGTTCAAAATGTGGGCATAAACTCAATAGAATAATAAGAATAATAGGTAGGACTTTTGCTAAACAAATAACAAGAAAAGGTTAGAAAGTTTCATTTAGTTTAGATTAAAAGGATTGCAGATGTCATAAGTTTTAGTAATTTTTACACCTTCATTTTTCACGTTTCACGTATTTCTGTGAATCAAGGACTTACTTTACACCTACATACCTTATTTGGCTATCTAAATATGTCTATACGACAATATTTCCATTATTGACAAAACTTAAACGTAAATATTTTGGTAATTATTTTTTTGGCAGACTGAACTTTAACAAAAAATATGTAAAGGAAAACTTACATTTGACGACTTTGGCAACGTGCTATGTGTTCTGAGATACATTTCCTTTTCTGTTTCTGTTTTTCTTTTTTTTCTTTTTTGTTTCTTTAGACGTTATTTGTCTTTTGGCAGCCAAAAAGATGAATTTCCTACTTAAATAAAAATGGTTAGAGAATTGAGGAAAAATTCAAAACGAATTCTATTGTAGGCGAGTAGCAGATGTGCGAAATGGACAATTTGAATTATAACCAAGCATTGAACAGGCGGAAGATTAGTAGTAAATTTATTGAAGACGACACAGTAAAGAAATAGCAAAAGCAAAAGCAATAGCAAAAGCAATATTGTCATGACATAGTTTGGCAAAGGACAGCCAGCAATGAAAACTGATTGGTATGGCAAAGGAATACATGAATGAGTACATGAATGAATGAATGAATAAAGGAACCATTGAACGAAAGCAAAACGTTTCGACAGATATTTAGATATGTATGATAATAGTAAAAAGAAAATACGAGTAGAAGAGTCATAAAGTAAGTGCAGGGAAAGTAAGAAGTAGCAGCAGGAGTAGCAAAAATCGCTTACATGCGGAAAAAATAAGTCAAAGCATTCTTCTTTAGCTCTTCCTATTTTTATACTTTATCTTAAAAAAAAAAAAAAGTATAGAGAGTGTAGTACTCGTATGTAGGGGGGGAGTGGAGGAAAAACTTAAAACGGAAATTTACTTTGCATATTTTGTGAGAAGCGACACAATATTTTCTTGGCAACAAACAAAGGCAGTCACAGCATCAATCTTTCTTACAATACTATCTTTCTCATGCTACTGACATTTCAAAAGACGTATTGTAGATACAGATTACTTATGTATCTATTACAAGTATGTCTGCCTATACCATACATGTATGTATGTTTGTACAAGTATATGCAATTTATTGATAAGCTTAGTATGTGGCACATGAGGCGTGACATTGGGTGACAGCATTCTTACTACTAAACTACACTAAGTATATCATATGCTTGGCACTATACTACATTCTAAATGCCTGACACTATACTAAATAAAATACAATACTTTGGCAAATTGAATCGACTGCTATGCCTAATTATATCATTTTGAGCTTGAAGAAGACCCTTTTTTTTTTTTTCTTTTTTTTTTTTTTTTGGTAATGCCTCACAGATGAATCAAGGCTTTTTATTTTATTCTTCTTTTTATACTTTTTAACTAATTAAGCTGAGAGCAGAGCATCCGAGCACACATGTCTCCATGGCTTTATTGAAGTATCCTTCTTCTTCTCTTGAAGTGTTTCGCAGTTTCTCTTTACCATTTATCTTATGTTCGCCTCTTGCTCTCTACTAATTTAACAAAATTAACGATTTTGTTTTGCTCTCACAATAAATTACAAAAAGGGTCTTTCTACTTGATGTTCCTCTGTTTTCTTTCCCCATTGCTGAGTGGGTGGTCGGTCAATAGTCGAAAAAAAAAAAAATAAAATAAAAATAAAGCACAAATATCCTTTGGCTTGGCTATAAATTTAATTGAAAAAGAATTGGCCGGAATCACACACACTTGTTTGTTGTTTACACTTTGTACTACAGTTCGCCTTCGGACTTTTGTTTTTGTACTTTTTCTTAACACTTTTGCTTTATTACTTTTCTTTCTTTTTTTTTTTTTTTCTTTTTTGCTATTATTCTGTTTGCTTCCTTGTTCGTCTATTGGCGTGTGAAATTATAGTCGCGACTGAGAATTTATTGTCCTTCGCTTAGCCAAAGTTATTAAATGTTAAACCAACAGCTGCTTCTCTTTCAACAACAAGGCCAACAGGATTCAGGATCCAACTATGTAGCTTGGGACATGGTCCAACTGACAAGGATCTATGATAATAGTTTAAAAATATGCTACCGAACAAAGGTAAATTAAGATAAATTACGTTACGCGTGCCGCGATTTATTTGTTTTGATAATAGCAAAGACTAAAGAAAAGTGAGAGTTTGGGTTCAATGAAGAAAAAAGAAAAGGGTTGAAAAATAGCGAAGTTTGTGGATTTAACTTAACGGAACAGGAATAGAATCGCCAACGTTTGCATTAAATTTGAAATTATAAAGATATTAATAGACGAGCGAGCATTTCAAAAATGCCAAGCTTGAATTTTTCCTTAGCCAACAACCTTCTGAATTCCCTCCTATCTTCATCATTCTTTGTTTTGCTTGTCAGCAAAAAGCTAAAAAAAGAAAAACTCGTACATCAGGACTACAAGCATAAATAAAGGAGGCAAAAATGCCTTTGGAGCAGTAATACGAAAAACCCAAAGGGCAAATGATGTAGGTTCATTGCTCACACACACATACAACAATGTATACTTAAGACAGTCAGAGGGGCATCTGTGTGCCCTACTACTACAATACTTCCGGTTGCTTACATACGCTTCATTGCTTCGTTTCATTACGCACAGTAGTGAATGATAGGGAAAGGCAGGGGAGAAAGGCTCTTACTAAGTAACGCTTTAGTCAGTCAATATATGTCTAAGCATCTGAAAGTATCTGTGTGTGTCAGCTCCATATAAGTTCGGCCAAATCGTCTTTTAGGGAATAACGTTTACCATTTCTTCATTTCTTCTCCATTTTCTTATACGATTGTGGCCCCATTTTAGTTTAGTTTCCTTGTGGATCTTTTTTTTTTTCTTTCAACCTTAACGCCTTTAACCTTCTTTTGTTGGACGAACCAGACCAGTTTAAGTTCTTCTCATATATGCATTGCTTGCTACTTTTATATTGTACTTAGTACAATTTTTCACCCAACAACCAAACCTTTTTTTTTTCTATGTTTGACTTTCTTTACTCATGGATTTTGCTATTTTAGTTTTTTACTTTTCGTAATTTCGTGCTTTCCCCCTTCTTTCACAAAACTATAACAACTATACATGCATGTTCTTCGTTCATTGGTTCATTCTCTTTTTCTCCTTTAACTTTTGTTTATTCATTCATTCATTCGATTCTTCCTTTCTTTATTTTTTTTTATGTATATTCACATGTGCAAACGCCTCAAGGTATATTTGCTTCAGTTTAGTATTGTTCGACAGGCAGACGGCAAGCAACAAATGTCGTTAAATGAACCAGTTTCGGGGCTTAAATGTGTGTTTGCTTTTTTACTTAACTGAACGATGTTCATTTGCTGTCTGCCTGTTCGATACTTTCTCTATTTTTTTTTTTTTTTTTACATACACATCGATGAACTCAAATACACGGCGCCTACATGTATGCAATAATAATTTGTTATGCACGTTTTGTGTTGCGTAAATGAAATGGGGGACAATGAAATAAATTGTAAAAGGAAAATGTTTGAAGAAATGATGACGAATAAAAAATTTGTCCTGGGAATTAAGGCAACAATCAAGTATTTAAATGAAGGTGATGATGTTGGCGATGAGAAGTGAGTAAAGTGAATAAAAGTTTGATTGATATTGAAAAGGGTCCACAGACAGAGACATGTGAAAGATGAATGATGAAGATGACATGAAATTTAATGAATCTTAAAGGTCAGTTATTTATTTGTAGTATCAATAGATTTATTTATTGATTCAAATTATACAGGGGCGTAATAATTAATAGCCCAACGCACTGCAAACGTTCTAATATCCAAATAGAAAGTAAGATTTCGCACTTAGTATTGACTTGAGATGAATGTCTTTGCTTGCGAAAGAAACTTTACTTTCCATTTTCATGCTACTATCCTTTGTACTTGTGTCACGATAAATTGAGCAATTGATTTGAATTTAATGTTTTTCGTTGTCAAATGAAAGTTTTTTGGCACTTCACTTTCAATCGTCAGTTCAAGCAGTTGTCTGTTCTTCTGATTCAGAACACTTTATTATTATATAATTCTACTCAAATACTCGTATAAAAATTGAAATACCGTACACAATTCTACAAAATTAACTTAATCACCGATATTCGAAAGAATCGGACTTTCATTTCAGTTCTTCTCTTTTTTTTTTTTTTCTTAATGAATCACCACACTCCAACGAACACGGGCGACAATCCCTTTCAATCCTTTTATTCACCCCTTTTTTTTTTTTCTTATATTCAAGTAACCTTGTTGTGTGTTATACCTAGCAAGTCTTTACACAAATAATAACAATTACAGCTAATTATAAACAGTATTAAGTTCTATATGATGAACTTTTGTCAGTGTAGTCTATTTTAGACGTGCGATTCTTAAGCTTCTCTAGTCCAAAATTCATTGTGAAGCCTTGTGAATTATACAGTTCTTTATTTTGCTTTGTCTTTCTGAACTTCTGGACAATAGAATCGTTGCTTATGGTTTAATTGCAGACAATTGGAAATCATAAAAATCAATTTCGAATTTCAAACACAATTAGTGTGTAGTGAACCATGTAACTAAATTTGATGGAAAATATCAGAAACTAAGGAAACAATGGATGGATGAACAATTGAGTGTAAGAAAAAATTCTAGTACTGTAAATAACAACAACTGAATTGCAACTATCAATAAATAAACAATTTGAAGCCAATCAAAGGTTAATTAATAAAAGCAACACCAGTCAAATGGTATTGGTAAGTAGAACTGATGACGAGAAGATACTATTTCCATCATCAATAACTTGTTGTTATATTGATGATTATGAACATGATGATGATGATGATGATGATGATAGAGAGTTTATTGGTCAGAGAATAAAAAAAAGAAGTAAAAATCTCACACAGCCAATAAAAAATTTAATCCAATCAAATACAAAGAAAGAGTAAAAAATGCTGAAAAAATCACCTAAACTAAGGAATGAAAAGGGCAAAGGGTTAAGAGGGATAGTCCAAAAGGTCATATAAAGTGTCAATGTTAGGGACCCAGGAAATAATATCGAATATATAGAAAATGAAAAATAGAAGTACATACAATACAATCTATGAAGAAAAAGACACACATAAAAAATAAACGAGCGATGAAACAAAAATATTGACACACTTTGGCTACTTGTCTGCACATCTAAGGGATATGTGTCGCTGCTGTGAGTGCAAGAGTCTTGTAAATTGTGAAAATAATAAAAAGAATGGGAAAATGTCATGAATATAAAAAAAAAAAAAAAAACTAGAAATACTTAAAAATAAAACAAGCAACACAAACCAATACCATAAAACATGAGATAAGGCAACTTAAATAAACAATAAAAACAGCAAAGAAGAAAGAAATGTGCAAAAAGTAAAAACAAAACAAAAATTGCGACAATAAGATGAACTAAAATAAAACATGAAGAAAAAACAATTGTAAAAAAAAAAAAAGAAATAAATAAAAATCAAAAATACAATAATAAAAAACCAGTAAACAAAGAAATAAACAAAACGGAAATCACAATGAGAATAAGAACAAAAAAATGTAAAAGTATACGATGATAATGCGGAAGTGGAAGGGAGAGTAAAATTGATATGTGTTTACGCCGCACAGCTTCTGGCACAAACAAGAAAGAAACTCAGCGAAAAACTGAAGAGAAAAAAAAGTAAATGACTTAAAAGGAACATGTGAGTTTAATACTTAGAAGGATAGAAAGACTGGCAGACAGACAGACAAAGATACATAAAAGACTGATAACCAGCTTAAAGGCATCACATTATGAGGTTGACACAATTGAAAATGACATAAGATAGTAGAACAACTCAATGAGAAAAAGCTAAGACGTTGTCACGATGATGATGATGATGATGATGATGATTATAATGATTATGGTCATGATTATCGTTGTCATTCATAATGATGTTGTTGGAGTAAAAGTTGTTGCTGCTTGAAATATTAATACTTTCTTTTCTTTTTACTTTTTCACTTACGAATTTAAGCTTCGTCGCTTGGTTAAATGACATTTCTTGGAAGGAAACAACGTAGAACAAAAACCAAGTGAAACTTTCAATTTAAAAAGCACATAAATGTCACATTAAAGTGGCTAAAGAGTATCATATAAGACAAAAGTCTTAACTGAGTTGATTATGTACTATAATCATCATCATTAACATCATGAACGACAAGAACTAAAATGGCGCGCAAAGTACACATATCATAAGCTTCAGTGTGCGGCAGTGAGGAGAGTAAATAGGTAAGTGTGTAAGCATTATAAATTATGCTCGTTGTCTACCTTCCGCTTCCGTTCTTCAAAAGCATAACTGACTCCATTTTGTGTTTCACGCGACACATTATGTTGTTAATAATAACGTTGCTAACTTAACTTCCTCCTAAACTCTAGCTCCATGAACTCCATGACAAGTCCATGGATAAACTTTTCATTTTACTGGTTTAAATATGAATGAATGCATTTTTTTTTATGCTTCTTGTTTAAGTTTTACTTTACCGGTGAGTATAATATCGTATGATATGTAAGTAAAAGCTAAAATAGGCAAGAGTCTCTTCTTCATTTCAAAAAGTTGTTCATCATGAGATGAAAATTATATAGGTTTAATAAAACTGAAATTCGTTTAATAAATTAAGAGTTAGTAGTTGTTTCATCTGCTAAAAACAATTGAATTAAAATAATACAATTGAAACAAAATATTCATTTTCAAATTTGTGTTATTGGAAAACAATTAATCATTTGGATAATAGAAACTCATGTTTTGTGATATGAAGTTTCAAACTCGGTTGGAAATAGAGATGACAATTAAGTCAATTTTTTAATTTTTTTTTTTTTTTTTTTTATGACATTTAAGTACATTTATTAAAACTTAAAGCCAATAATGTCTAATAAAATCTAATATATGCATGTATACGATAGAATATCTATTGCGCAACTATAATTGAAATTTTGGTTTAGTCGGACTAGCCAAGAGAGAGTGGTGTAGAGTGGTGCTATGGTAAGTCAAAAAGTAATTTTAGTAATTTGTTTCGCATAACCTGCAGTTTAACTAAATGGTTTCGAGTAATATCCGACCAAACTGGGGCTCCATAGAAGACTATTGACTGAAAGACTGATCTGAAGGGTGTACCCTTTGTTTTGAATATTCAAGCGTGAGCTTTTATTTATAAAGGTGTACAATATTCTAAAGGAGCATTTTACTTTATTAATGATATAATATCTGAATCTAAGACAACTCCCAGCAACCTAACATTTTTGTCCCCGTTTCCTAAGTTTTGGACAGATTAATCATTATAATCTTCCATTTAGTCAAGTAGTCATAAAGAGGTCAGAAGCGACCTGCACCTTTATAGAAATGAAAAAAACATAACTTCACAACTTAAGTATCTTTATTTTGTTTAAAATCTGTACAATATTTTAGAATTCAGTGATACACAGTCGATGTCATTCATTACTTTTGTCGGTCTTCTACTGAATTTAATTGTTAAATGTGATGAAATCACGTGTGATAATTTTAAAAAGATAGTATAGTAGTTAGAATGAGTTAATCCAAAGACTACTTTGGTGATCCAGCGATGATGTTAGATTGAAATAACTCTAATTATCTTGCATGACAATTTCCAACGATTAGCTACAGGAATCGCAGTTACTAAACTAAAAAAGTTGAAATTGGGAACTTTCCAAAGCCTACTAGATTTACTAGACCTTGCACCAATAAATTTCCACCTTTTCCTGAATTTAATCATTTTAATCACAAGAAGAAAAAGCTTGAAAAAGTACCTTTCAGGACTTTATCGACTCCTCCGAACCAGACTTCTATAGCAAAGGGAATGTGTAATATTAAACTCAAAGCAGATTTTCTCAAATTTTATTTACCAGAATAAATTTTTATCCTAAGCAATACAAAATTTGTTTACTTTAATATCTCAAAAGAGACTTATTTCTATAGATCTGATCAACAAGTCTTGCAGTACTAACCAGGAATATATAATACAATATTTGTATTTATGAAAATTTAGTAAAATTTATTTAAGTGACTTCTTTATTCTCCTTTAAATATTTATATTGTCAGAGTTTTCTTTTACTAAGAAAAATTTTCTTTGCTTTAAAAGAAACTCACAAAATATGAAAAGCATAAAACACTTTGCTTAAAATTGATCAATATTAAATGCGGTAGAACTCTATAAAAACAAAGGACCAGCAAAAATCAACAAAAATCATAACTCATGCACTCACTAACATCAATGTGAGATTCTCTTTTTCATTTCTTTGATTTGATTCTCATGTTTTATGACTATCATCATCATCATCATCATCATCATCAACATCACCATCGTCATTATCATCGTTAACATGATGTCATAATGAAAAATAAGTACGAGTATCATTGAATTTATTATTGCTTGTTTCTGTTGTTGCGTGTCATTCTTTGATTCTTCTTTGAATCTTTTCTTAACCGACTACTGACGTTCTTACTCACTTCCACTTGCTAACTGAACAGACAGAATCGCTGATGACTTAAGCAGTTCAAATGTCAAACATAACATACCCAAGGTCTTTATGTTAGATGTTAAAGTATGTCATATTTGTCTTTTCTCTTGACTTTCTTTCATATATTTTACTAGAGTTATAAAACTTTTTCCACTTCTTTTTTCTACTCATATACAATCCTATTTCATAAAATATCTAAGCTTATTCTTTTTCAGTTTCAGTTTCTTTATTTTATTTTTTTGATGTTTTCTTTTACTATTTTACTGTATATTTTTTTTTTTTTTTTGTATTCTTGGTATTTGACGATTGCTTTGAAGCTCTTTAAAAATTAATATTGAAAATGGTTGAATTTCATGGTAGAAAGTGAAAAATAAGCAAGTTTGAATGGTTCTCTTAATATTTTATCTTCTGTCATTTTTTCCGTTTGTTAAGTGTTAAAGTTTTACTTTTGCAATATTACGAGTGAGTGTTTTCTGTGATGATGCTGTTGCTCTTTCAATTCCTGCTTCTGTTCTTGGTTCTGCTGCTATTGCTCAGTTTTTGGATGTTCAACTATTCTTTTTCCATTTCTTGGTATTTGTTTGTTTGGCTTGGTTTTAGGTTTGGTATATACAATATGTTGTTGTAGTTGTTACTGTTGTTGTTTCCTTTTTGTGTTTGTGTTTAGCAATTTTTGTCTACTTTTATGAAAAATTGCTAAAGTTTCGCTTTCTATGCACTTGAGTTGATTCGACGACTCAAACAAGAAGAAGTTGAAACAGAAAATGAAAGCACACAGGATCAGCATCAGGAGTAGTAGCAGACAGGCAGGCAAAGTATAAAGCTTTGCTACTATCGTTCGTTTGCTTTATAGTGAAATAGATTTATTACTTTGAGAAGGGTGTGGGGGTGTGAAATGATGGTTTAGTTCCAAACTGAAATTGAATTGAAAGTGCGAGAAAAATATATGAAAATTGTGAAAACGAATGGGGTTTTTCGTTTTATGTATAATATCGAAAAGTTTTGTTATAAAGTTTTATTTTTATTATTTTTGAAGTGTCTTAATAAAATTAGATTTCTGTATTTACAATTGCTTTAATAAAAGGCGAAGAGAATAGTGTGGATGTGTGAGAGTTCTTTTTAGAAAGTATTATTGCATACTTTTGGGAAGCAAAACTTTTAAATTATTTGGAAAATTTTGCATTGTATTTTATTCACAGACAAGCAGTAAACAAGCAATTGATTATTTTTTTCATGCAGAGTTTCAATCGAAAGTTCATCACTGAAACAAAGGCTACATGTCTTTTGGTCTGGTCATAGGAAGAAGGGCAAGACAATACAAACGATGCAGAAAGGCTTCTATAACAATCTTGATCAATCAATCATCAATACAAAAAATTGAACAGCTAAAATCAAGTGCAAGTTGTATGGAGAAAGATGGATAAGATTTGTGTGTAAGCTTCCACTGAAAGACTTTAAGCAGATTAGTCTATGCATAACCAACAACCAGTTAGATAAAACTAATCTGATCTTAGTCCCAACTTTCTGATACATTTTCCAAAATTTTTTTGTTTACTTATTAAAATTTCATTTTCCTGAAAAATATGTTGACTCAAATTAAACTTTTGTAAGGTAACAGGAAATTTTCCTATAAAAAACAAAGAAAATATAAAATGGAAAATAAGGAAAATCATAAAAGTCATTACAACAAAAGTCCAAAAGTGCCATTGGATAAAAAATAGCTCATAAGCAAACAACAAAAACGAGGAGGACAAAACATTCGAGCGAGCTACAGAAGCAAGCAGAATGTGGTCTATTATTTCACTTGTCATGGTGCTTTCAACTTTTTCTCTTTTTAGTTTTGTCGATGGTGTTTTTTATGAAATGTTTTTCTTGTTGTGGATCCGACGACGCTGTTGTCCTGTCAGGCAATACAATCAAGTAGGTGTGATTATCACGTTGTTATCTGGGATCAGTAGGAGCGACATTGAACACTTAAAAACATGAGTATAGTATCTCTGCCTTTAATTTTCTTTTTCTCTATGTCTGTTCACTGAGTGTCGGCGTGTTATAACATTTTAATTCCCTTAATACACGCTTGGCTGTCTGTCTTTGTTTAATTCCAGCTTAGATCAGCAGAGTGAGGACAATAACATGACAAAGAACACAGGGAAATACTATAATACAAAAGAAAAAAAAAAAAAAAACCTGAGACTCATATTAAAGTGTATGAAGTACTCACATGCATTACAGATAATTCATTTTTTTTTTTTTTGTTTAAGTCTACTTTTGGTTCATTTTCTCTCACAATTTTTTGTAAATAAATACGCGCGTTTAGCTTTGGCGCCATTTATAGTCAGTCCTCCTATTATGATTCCTTAAAAAAAAAGTAAAGGAGAGAGGTGGAGTTAGAGATGGAGATGGAGATAGAGATAGAGAAGTGTGCAGTGAACAAAAACGTGTTTATATCATTAATCATAAGTAGCGCATATTTATTATTACTTTTGCTGACAGCTAGCTGTGTTCCCTTGTTTTATTTTTTACTGCTTCTGTTGTTACTGGTTTTGCTGCTTCTCTTGTTGTTACTATTGTTGTTGTTGTTGTCATGCCACTGGCACTGACGCCATTTTGTAGTACCTTCTATTGTTTTCTTTTTGCGTTTTGTTTTCTGCTTGGGGTCACATACTTTTTAAATTATATATAATAATTTGGCATAATGATGTGTCATGTTAGAGCACACAATGCCATGAAACCAACCAACAAAGGATTTTTCTTTTCTCATTTCATTTTTTACCAAAACAAGGTTTTACTTTTTATCCGGAAACAAGACACACATACACACACAAACACTTTCATTTATAATATACACATATACAAAGGTCATACTTAAGCTGCATCATGTTGGTATAGGTAGATCTAATCTGTTTAACCTTTAAGTTGAAAATATTAGAGAACTAAAGTTTTTAAACTTACCCAAATGTTTTGGAAAACATTATTGCTCTCTGATGAGGTGTGAATGGAGATCTGAAAAAGATACAATGAATAGTAAAAATTATATTCTTAAATAAAATGAAAAAAAATGATATGAAATAAATTGTAAGTTGGCAAATCTTGATGCTGTGAAAGTAAATTTGAAACGAAATTGTTAACAAATTTGATTAGAAAGCTTTCTGGAAATCATCTTGTATATATTATATTTATATACAAGAAATGCCTTGGCTTGAAAAATAGTTAAAAATTGTGATATGTAAAATATGAGATTTACTTCACAAAACTCATTGAAGTTCTCATTTTTATCACATCATTCACAGTTTCTTTTTTTTTTTTTTTTTTTTTGAATTTTTGTGTAGAATATGTTTTTGGAATAGAATTTACTTGTTGAGGCATTTTTTTATTAGAAGTTATTGTGAAAATTCTGAATCAATATGATCAACTGTTGTAGAAGTCCAAAGAAGTTTCCAACCATTTAAGTTTTTGTGAACTATGTATTGTACATTTATCGCCTAGAAAAAAGTTGGATTTGGGTTAAATTTGATATCCTGGTCTTAATATACATATACCAAGTCTCCGCCGTGACTACGTGTGTGGTGTATCCATGTAACCTTCCTCCTGGAAAGCCCTGGGCAATATACCTTCTTATGAACTGCTTTATTTATCACTTCAGAGTAGGAACCCAAGGTATCCCTCTTTTCACCTCTTTTCTTTGTCGCCCGGGACTCAGTTCCTGCTCTTGCCTTTATAGGTTTCACGTACTTTTGTATTTTATATGGGCAGCAGGCTTTTGGCAAGCACCATGACTCGGGAAAGGTCGTGGTCGTCAGGCCCATGACTTTTGCTACTTCTGATTCTAATTCTAAATGAAATTTACTATAATAAATCTACTCATAAAACAAAGTTCCTCATTCATTAGACTCTTTTCATCCTAAGTTTCTAAAAATCCTTTAGCAGGTAAGACTATAATAATGAAGTTTTCAATTAAAAACCTCTTATTTGAATGATATTTTTCAGTAAATAAATTTTACAATGAAATTCTAAGGGTAATTTTACAATAAGGAAATCGTAAATTTATTCTTGAGTTTCCTTTGTAGGATTCGGAAATAATGTCAATTGGTTTTATAAGCAGAAAAAAGTACATAAAGATTATAAATGATGAGTACTATATATATTTTGTTTACTGATACAAAGTATATCTTCTTCCATTTTCTTCTTACTTCTTCTCATCATATTCATCTTTATGTGCGTCTTAATCTGTAATGTCCTTAGTCCTGTTTCTTGTTGCTTCATGTTATTTGCTCATTAAACAAATTACATTTAAAAGACAAGACTTTTATGAGCAACATTAAATTAATTTTGTTTTTATTTGTATAACATTAAAAAAGAAGTAGCCCTCATTCATCTAAATACTATTTGAAGGTAAGGAATATCTGTGTGTGTGTTTGTTCTATGTGTTGTATGGAAGTATGTACACGTATCTCAGTGATTAAGCATTACCTTGATTGTTTACGGTAATTGCTTTTATCCTGTGGCTTTTAAAATTAACACCGCCACCAAGCAAAGCAAATGATATAATTTATTAAAGATTCAAACACTCAACAAGTTTGGACAATGTAAGTATATTTTTTGTATATATAGCAAAAAAAAAAAAAAAAATTAATAATTTTAATATGTTGAATTTGTGAAGTTTATTGCTTTATCCAATAGACATAAGTACATACTAGAGTTATGAGCTCATGGCTCACAAGATCGAATATGATGATGCCCACGCACGTTGTCTAATGGTTCTCCCACGACATTTTGGGGCAAATGTGTTGCCAAACAATAATTGAATATGTTGTTTGCCTTGTATGTACTTGCTTTCATTATTTGTTAAATTCACAATGCGAGAGATGTTGTATATTTGTATGTGTATGTGTATGTGTGTGTGTGTGTGTATGAGCTTTGCAATTTAAATATTATCCTGAATATCCTGTAAACCTAGTCGACATTCAAACAAAATAGAATGAAAAAACATTGCCGGCTGTGGTTCGCTGGTTTGTAACAAGGTTTACTATTCGTTTTACTTTTTCTTTTTCTTTGTCTTTGCCTCTGTTTCTGTTTTGTTTTTGTTTCTCTTGGCATGGAATTTTGTTTAAGTCGCATTTCATGACGTTTTCCGCAATAAGGATTTTTAAACAGATTTTGTTTTTTTTTTTTTCTTTTTTTTGTTTTTATTCTGTCTGCTGCTTCATTTTCATTTCAGCCAGCATCGTCACTATCATCATCATCGTCGTTATCGTTGTCGTTGTCGTTGCCTTCGTTGTTGGCAGCCAAAGCTAGAGACTGGCAGACAGTCAGGAAGGCGCAACATATCCTATCCCATTCTATTCTACTTGTATACTATCCATACTTTACACTACGTGCGGAAATGTGTCTAAAATGTGTTAAAATTTTTGTAAAGCTTATTTTGTTCCCTTCTCCCATATAATTTTTTTTGTTAAAAAATATTTATATATATATAATGTATATATATTTTTTTTTCTATTGTTGACGGTTTTTCTCTTGATGTTGCCATTGGTGTCGTGTTCTTCTTGTTGTTGTTTTTTGCATTTTTAGCTGACACCATATGGCAGTGGCAAAAAGCAGAGTGGACTTAAAAATGGTTAAGTAATTGCTGGTCAGAACTGAATAGGACTGGACAGGACATGACAGGATAGGAATATCCAACTGAAATTGAATGAAAGCAAGCCCACACTTTTGTGTTTTACATACAAAGTTGCTGAAGATTTTTTAAATGTATTTTCCTTTAATTGAAGAAGAAATATTTGCTGTTTAAAGTTTTAAAAACCAACTAAGAATCTTAAGGATTTTTTTTTTCGAATGATTCGATGATCACATCCACAAGCCGCTGGATTAGGGACTCTATTAGCTTTTTTGAGAATCTTTTGTGTAGTAGTTTGCTTTTTATTGAACTGCCTTGCTGTTCCGTATTTCCGATTCTATCCGATGCGTTCTCTTAATGAAATCAGTTTTTAAAAATGATTGATTTTGAGGACTTTGTTTCTCAATTGACGGAAGCTCTATTCATTTCATTTGTTATTTGGCAATCAATTATTGAAAGCACATGCAATTTTTGATTGAAAAACTTTACAAAGGCAATAGATTCTACTCCCCGTTTTACAAAATACTTAAAACAATTCATCTCTATTACATATAATAGACCTCCTTGGACTTTTATAAACATTTGCATGAAATGAATAAGTCTCCCAATATGTTCACATAAATCTTTTAATTTTTTAAAATTAAATTATCTTCTCATTCATTCTCATTCAATCTGTTTCTGATTCCCGTGAAATGTATGTAAAACTTTGCCACAAGAAAAGCATCTAAAATTAGTTAACAGGACAATTAAGGGTTCACTTGGCTGGCGATTTTCATTAACTAAACTTGATGTTTGATAATTAGTTTTTCTTTTCAAACCATCAAATTTGTGTTGGTCACTTTATCCATAATATAAAATGTACACAAGTTTCATTCCACCGCACAGTTGTTTTTACATAAATTGGACGCTCATATAACAAAAATGGTACCCGTGTTTTTCGCTCTTCATGTGGCTTGGAAAGTTCAGCTATAATGAGCTGAATGCCTCAAAGTGAGACTCTTCCCCCTTGAACTTACTATAAGTGAGTGTTTCTTATATTCCATGTATCTCCGCCTCTTAGTTGAGACCAAAACGAGGTCTTCCAACATTCACCACCTGCGCTGCTACTCTTGTTGCTGCTGGTATGTTTTATAAATTTTAAAGCATGTATCTTTTTTGTATAGATGCTTTTTCCAGTATGTGGTTTACACTATACTTTCTATTTATCTCTCTCTCTCTCTCTCTCTCTCTCCTCACGATCTCTGTACTTCAAAGTACAATATTTTAGTCAGCAAAGCTACCACACATTTTATAAACCTTTTGCAACATAACGCGCTCCTAAGTCTTTAAAAAACACACAAAAAAAAAAAAAAAAAAAACAGAGAACATATAAACGAGGACCAACATGAATAACGAACGAGCAACATCACAAAATTAGTTGGCTTCATGTGTCAAAACCAATTTCGCTTTTATCCTATTTTAGGTTGCACACACACACACACACACACACACACGTGTATCTAAAATGTTGTTTTTCAGAAAGTTGACACAAAGCGCTGCAACTGATGACATTGGCTTCCCTTCTTTTTCACTTCTAATAAAATGTTTTCCATTTTAGAGAAAGCAACCAATTTTCGATTTTTGTCTGTTTCTTTTTTGCTTTTTATTTCTTTTGTTTTGACAAAGTTTAAGTTCAATAACCGTATCAAAGTTAAAAGTTTAGAATACCAAGAAATTTGTCCGAAAAGATTCATGTTTAAGCTTGTACAAGCGATTGAACTAAGAAATTTACTTTTTTGTGTTTTTAAAATTATTAAAGTTCTCTCTTTTCATGAAAATTGTTTGTCTTTTCATCAAAATAAACTAAACTAATAAATGAAACTTTGCCAAAGGAAATTTATTCCATTTTGAATTACCACATTGATTGATTTATTGGATATCTCGACTACTCAGGTTTATATAAAATTCTATATATTCGCAACTAAGGAATTGGTTACTTCTATTAATTGAATTGAATGGATAAGAATATGATGTGATATGTGATGCGTTTCATATGTAACTTTGCACTACACTTTCATAAATTAACTTCTGATTATTGGAGATCTAAGAAAAAAATGCAATTCTCTATATCAGAAACTAAGGAACAAGTTTAATATTGAAGGAATCAGACGATGTGGTAGCATCAACTTTTGAAGAATTTATGTATTGAATTTGTAATGAGTTTCAAAATGACAAAATGCTAAACTTTAAGTAACTAATACTATTAATTTTTTGATACTGGCGCTGGCATCTTAAAGAAACTAGCAGCTCAACTATCGAACACTATGGGGGAGACCCCTAGAAGCTTATCGATTTATGTTGACAGCCAGGCTGCTGAAAAGGCTCTGTTGGCAGACAACATCAAGAGCTAAATGACCCGTAAAGCGGTGGTTGTCACTCAAGTACGCTAATCTGGTTGCTTGGCCATTCTGGAATTATAGGTAATGAGTTGGTGGTAGAAAGGAATCAGCACTACATGTTTCTCATAGACATATACAATATATCCTCTTAGGCTTGAAAGAGAAAAATAAGCTAACGGGCAATTAAGCCAGCTTTGTATTGTCGCTAGGGCATTTTAGATTTGTTACCAACCGAAACGGAGCTAAGAGCTTTTACACTTTATCAAGTGATGGATTTGGATGGTGTCAAGGACATTAGGCAATTAGGTTGATGACCCAAATGTTGCATGTCTCACATCAAGGTTTCTCTAATCGAAGATCAGGAAAAATCAAAAAGTAACAGCTCCTATGTGACTGTACCGCTCTTCTTGGTAATCTTTTGTTTGATAAGCCTTTTTGATAATTTGGAAAGTTTGGCAGAATTTCCACTTTGGGGACCTTTTTATGTTTGTGGATTCTTTGGGCTGGTTTTAAAGGCTTCTGGGTGAACTTGAGTGTTTTAGCGAGTGGCCTCTGTAACATAACCTTACCTAAAATCAAACAAGTTTCTTCAGCTTCATTTACTATGCATTAAACAAACATATAAACGAGGTTTGTGGATATAATCCGATGTTTAGTAATTCATTGATGTATCAATAGAAAAATATTATACTTCATAGTTTTCAACTCCGAGCAAGAAGCTTTCATTACAATACAAACATACATACCACAAACAATTAAAAATGGATCCCAAGTATGCATATCAACATAATGTCATCAAATTGCTAAATCATGTGAAAAACCTCAAAAACATTACACATGACTTGAATGGATGCTCACTATGCCATGCTCTCGCTATGCTTTGATTATGCAACTACTATACCTTACCGATGATGTTGATGATCATGATGATGATGATGATGATTATAAGAACTATGAGGATGACATCGATGAAGTCGTTTTATAAAATTCATGCTCAGTCACACACTTATGAACTCATTTTTAGAGGCTTTTGATATTCAACTACACTACAGAAGTATTCTGAGTTTGCTATAGGGCAGAGGACAATACAATAACAGGAAAAGGTCCGAGTCGAGTATCAGAGAATATGAAACATTGTTTGAAAACAGTAACAACAATACGAATGACAACAAGAAATATTTTTGTAAAACAAAAAAGAGGAAATTGAACTTTGTATGCACAAGTGTCCAACAAAAGAGTAAAGAGCGTATGAACAAAACAAAAATGAGTAAAAAACAAGAAAGTAAAATGCAACACACAAGAGTGTAACAATTCATATGGCAGGCAGATGTGGAGTGCATCATCGAACAATGAACATAGTCATAGTCATAGTCATAGTACTTCATCATCGTCAACATCGTCAATGGGCAGCAGGCAGCAGGCAGCAGGCAGCAGCATATCATGATGGCGATGATGATGATAATGATGGTACTGTGCTGGTGATTGGCAACAATAATAACAACAAAAACAATAGCAGCAACAAAATGTATCCATGCATGCGGTCATATATTGGCATAGGTTTGGGATTACAACAATAGCCTTGATAACTTTAAAACACAAACATCAGAGCAGCATGCAAGCGATCTAACTAGCGTGTGTAGTCTGTATATCTTCTCGTTTGTTTGGCTTTATTTACCACATGTTCTGGCGACTACTCCCTTTACAACTAACCTCAATATATACTTTCTCTCATAGACAAACACAAACACAAATGCATCACACATATACAAGACTCAATTTCATAGTTTAACTTGCAAAAACAACATTCTGGTTTTCAACATTGATATATGAACAACATACAATTTACGAGTATACAATATACTTACAATATAGAATATGCAACTTTGGTTAAAAAACATGAGTGATTTTTAATAGAATATCAGAAATAAAATTTACTTAGCTCAAGAGTTATGTCATAGAAAATCCAAGTGAGATGTGTGTGTTTGATTAAGCAATATTAGGATTCAATCAAAGTCTAAATGTCTGTTCACTGACTAATCACAGAAAATGTCTTTGTTAGAACATTTAAGGTAAATCTATATAAATTTCTTAAGCCAAAATATAATTTAATTTTCAAATGCATCAATTTTCAAGTCAAGAATATTATTTTTAAAAAATATAAATAGTGATTAGTGATCCTAAATGTGTGTGTTTTTTGCAAGGAATTAAGGAGAAAGATAAACAAACGTCTACTGCAGAACAAAACGATAAGATGAAATATTGCCAAAATATTCATCAATTTATAATAAATCATGTTTCAATTATTGAATTCTAATCTATACTTTACCAAATGATAAGAAATTGTTATCCATTCATCTCATATAGTAAATACTCGTATCTGTGCATTTGTCGTTTGTGGGCATATAACAGTTTACTATTCAATAACTAGGATTGATTTCTCCCTCTTCTCACGTCAATTAAGCAACTCAACATGTTGGCAGTAGAAATATCCGCCAGTTGCTTCATAGGCGCATCACCACAAATGGCGCTGCTTGTATGCACATGAAGTTCAATTTATTTCTAGAATGGTTGCCCGAATATCCTTATTCCACTTGGCTTTTGCATTATTCAACTGCTGTGATGATGATGATGATGATGACAACAACGACTGTTGCATGATATTCGCTATGTAAATTTTCAAATTCATATGAAACGAAATTGATTTTAATTGAAAATTTAACTATCGTCATCGTTTTGAATGCTTCCCCGGTGAGTTTGTTACGACTGTCGCGCTAAATGCTAAGCGACAAATTGTTGTTGCCTGTGGACCATTGCTCACGTTACTGTATTTTGTTGGAATTTTTTCACTGTCATTGCAATGCGTTCTCATAAACTGTGAAACTACTTTTGGTCCATGATTTTAAACGTAGTAGACTTACAGTTTAAATGACTATTTTCATGTTTCACTTAACATTAAATTAATTAAAAGGACATTTGTTTTTATGTTTAAATAAATTTTTAAAAAATCACAAAGTTGACGAATATTTAATATTATTTTTTTTATGGATAGCAAATGATTAAAATTTATTTTAAAAAAATTTATGTAAGTATATACAATGTATGTATTATCAATGTATGTAATATCAATTCTTTTGATTGTAAAAATTGACTGTCGACAGTAAAAAAAAAAAAATATAAAACCACTTTAAGTTTGACATTATTGATAAAGCAATCATTGTTAATCTATCAAAGTTGATTATGTCATTTATATGGCAACTCGACTCAACTCAATTGTCAGTTATTAATTATTAATCTATATCTATACATATTATAAAACAAAGTCGCTTTTTTCCTACATTCGCTTAAATCTTTAAAACTACGCAACGTATTATGATGCGGTTTTTTTAATAGATAAAGTGATTGAAGAGGAAGGTTTATATTTATAATATTTATAATAACATCCATTAAATAGTGCAGAAATACTGTTATTTTCACTATACATATACCTATATGCCTATCTTTAAAATTAATGTAGTAGGCATAGTGTTATAATTCATGGAAAAAGCATTTACTGTCACTACAATATTCCAGCTTCTCTTTATTGACACAGCAAAGTTTCTGTCTGATTATTACTATCAAGAAATTATAAACTCATGTCTGGAAGACGTCGTCGTTCGAACATAGGTCGTTGTAAAGTGAATGCCAAAAGAGTACATTCAGCAAGAGATGAAGAATCGTCAACGGAACGTGAGGCTCGCCTCAGTCAGCTTCGGGATAGTTATAGAGCTGAGAGAGAGAGAGAATCAGTAGTATGTGAACATTGCTTGGCATTGAAATTCAAGGACGAATCGAAAGGCATGTGTTGCTTATAAGGAAAAGTCAAATGAGAAAAAATTCTCCCTCCACCTGAACCACTTCACTCTCTTCTTACGGGTGATCATCAGAAATCTAAACAATTCACGTAAATTATTAATTACACATTTTACAACAAAGCTTTTTAGAAGAAACACCCAATTAGTGGATAGGTGGTGTAGCAACGCACGCCGAGTAACGCTAGTATGTAATATTTCTTCAGCTCATTCAGCTATTGAATTCAAGAATAAAGAAAAAAAAAAAAAATGCCCTCAATCAGATGTCAAGAAGACATCAAACATGTATGCTGAAAAATTTTTATTAAATTATATCAACTGCTTCCATGGTCTACCTATATTTAATTTTTTGTATCGTTTAATTTTAAAATTAGTCGCAAATTTTTTAAACATTGTTAAGACCCATTACAATGACCCACAATAATGACAGGGATTCACCTACATATTTGCATTTTATTTATTTATTTTTTTTTGTTTTCTCTGTTAAAACTTAAATTATACTGTTATTATGAAACAACTTAAATTAAACTATATACAAAACAATAACAAAACAACTTATATGAACAAGTGGGAAGGAACAAAACATTTAATATGATCTAGTAGGGAGGTCGACAGGATGCGATCTTCTCAGCCTCCTCGCCACTCTGACCCCTCCCTTTCAGCGTCGCCTTAAAAGCCGCCTGGCTAGATCGTTTGGATGATTTGCCAACCGATTAATGTAGTCCTTGGCCTGATGATTAATCACGTCACCAATTTTTGGTATTTTCAAGTCGTGCTCAAGGTCCGCTGTGCGCATGAACCAAGGGGCCCCAGAAATCATGCGCAATGTCTTGGCCTGCAGAACTCTAACCTTAGCAATATTTGTTTTTGCTGCTATGCCGTACACCTGTAAGCCATAACGCCAAGCAGGAGCAATTATTGCCTTGTAGATGTGTACCTTATTTTTTAGTGACAATTTATTGCGACTGTTTAGGAGCCAATACAATTTCCTAATTCTCTGCCCGAGCGACATCGTTATATTTGAGATAAGGGTTTTAAACGTTAGCCGCCTATCCAAATATACACCAAGGTATTTATATCCCGAGTGATGCTCCAGCAACTGATTGCCAATAAAGACGCCCGGACAAACATCCGGCCGTAAGGCGTACGTCACATTGGCACATTTTTTTTCGTTAATGCCAATGTTCCATCTTTTTGTCCAGACTTCAAAACTGTACATATTTGCAGAATATCATTTGGATTCAACATCTTCACATATCATATGTTATATTTAAATTCCTTTAAAGTTGCTGATTGTAATGGCTGCAGCGTACAATAATCTGACAATATACTGTATACTGGCATAATTTCAAGTCTACTTACTTTACTATTTAGTATATTATAAATAAGTTTAAAGACCTAACTTTGCTCATATGATTATGCCCCCATTTTTATTTGCTAGTACAAGAAAACAAAATCTTTATATGCATTTATGGAGAATATTGTAAAAACGTAATGTATGGATTTTACTAAGCTGTAGTTTGAAAGGGGGCTGAACTGGAATGTTGAATTGCCACACTTAAAAGGAAATATATATGTATATATATTACAAATATTCCAACTGGAGTAATTGACTGTTAACAGTAAAAAAAAATATGAAAACCACTTTAAATTTGACATAAATAATGAGTTATTATCATATTAATGCACTTATGAATGATAAAGCGATCATGGTTAGTCTGTCAATGATGCTTATGTCATTTACATGACAACTCAACTCAATTGTCAGTTATTAATTATTTGTAATAACTCTTCATTTGCAAATGTTGACAGTCAAAACTTAACTCTTTCAACTATTGAATGATTTATAAAAATTGACCTAAATAATTTTCACAAAAATGTCAAAACAACAACTTTAATATTAAATTTTCTTTCTTTTTTCTTTGTTTCTTATCTATTTCATGATATGTAAACAAATAATTAAGAACTAAATATTTAAAATTTTTGCATGCAGAAAACCTTCAATCAGTACTTCCTTCAAGGTTCTGGAACTTGAGACAACTGAACCATATACCTTATTCTCAATTCAATATTTTTCTACATAAAATAATGAAAAATATCCATAACACTCTCTCAGTGTCACAAATTCCATTTCATTATCAAATTAAAATAAAATCACTGTAGCTCAGGATTGTATTTTCATAACAGAGTGATACCACTTCACACCGAGTCATTCCATAAGACACATGAGTCGTCACGACTGTTTAGATTCGAGCCAATGAGTCAGCAAAGCAAATAAAACAAAAGCAGTTGAATGACTCGTCACAAATACTCACATGACTCTTTTTCATAGTGTACACAGTGTGATTTCTGACTGTTCACACTACAGTAGTGTTGACTAGTTCAGGGCTCTAATATGTAGATACATACATATGAAAAAGAAAAGAAATGATTTAACCTCTAATGAAATGATTTCACTAATCGAAGATATTACTTTTTATTTATATTTTGCGACTATTGATAGTGAGATACAAAAATTCCATAACTTACGAATTAGTAATGAAAGCTGGCGTCCCCAAGGCAAATTCTTTACATTATATACACAATTTATCTAATTATCCTATCTACTTTTGCCAATGACATTCAGCCGCTCTCTATGCCCAGTTAAAGCTGTTGCAGACCTGATTAATTATTTTAAAATCATTCAAAAGTGATAAAATGGTAATTATGTAAAATGTAAGCACGTTGTATTTATGAAGAGAAGATACATTTATTGAAAATGAAATGTGACGAAAATCAAAATGCGATGATGCTTCAGAGACGTAGTTAGGAGACGCACAAAATAATGCGTATTGTATTGTGCGGGCTCGTCTGCAGTGTTGCGATTGAATGCTTATGCATGAGTAAGAGAGAGATAAAAAATGCTTTGCTGATTGTGTTTACTTTACGAAAGAACGTACGAACAAGTAGCCGAATGACCGAAAAAATAAATTAACTCTTTTGTATTGAATCAATATAACACTATAATATTCTGTATTATTGCTTGACCATCTACTTTAGAAATTTCACTTCCAAATTGTAATTGCCTACATAGCTCCATATATTTTGGATTAACTCCCCTTCGCTAAAGAAGTTTCACATCACAAATAAAAAAAAAAAATATTTATTCCCAGTGCAGGAACCGGACCCCACGCCCTCGGTTTGCAAGTCCTACTCTCTATTCAATTCAGACATATCAATTGTATTTGCCTAAATAGCTCCAATATAATGAAAACATCGTCAAGTTTTGAATTTCATCACATTTCATTTCCATATTTTTTGTATTTACTCCCCTTCGCTAAAGAAGTTTCACTTCAAAAATAAAAAAATTAGGCGCCCTAAATTATTGGAAAATATTTGGAAGATTATTGCTACTTTTTACTTGAGATTGAAGGAATGTGCAAATTAAATAATTTAGATATTTATTGCATGATGCAGATAAAAATAATAGTTTGTAGTGAGTAGACAATACTGCGCAATTTTGCGTGTTGAGTTAATTGGGGTGACAAAAATGAATGTGGGTGGATTTTCATTTCAATATATTTTTACGCAATCTAGTCTAAAAATTAAAGTATATATTTTATTGTATTCACTTGCAACTAAACACTACAATTACAATATATGGATACTGTTATAAAACTATGAAATGTGATTCCATCCATCCATCCATCCCTCCTCTTTTTACTCGTCTATTCTGGGCGTAACACTGATATGTAAAATAGAGCAATAATTCGTATATAAAATCGTGTTTTTGAAATTTTTTATTTAAGTTTTATGCTGTTGATTGTTGGGTGCTGGCTGAGACTGAGGGTATGCAACCAGAATACCCATTTATTGTTCTATGTGTGTAGTGTGTTTTTATACGAAAGCAGATTTCGCGTGACATGATGCTTTCAAGCATGTCAAAGATGCGTAGTTTGGCGTATATATTATACAACACCAATTACGTTTTATTGTCGAGTTTATCATAATATTTTTAAGAACGTAAACATGTTTTTTATGGCACTGAACGTTGTGACTGAGCTTCAACAACTCATCAACTCACTAGACAACTAAATTTACTGGAATGTGTTTATGGCATTGGCAACAGCAAAGTTATATGTATATACTAGTAGATGTTACTTATACGTATATTTTCATTTTTTATTTTTAAAGGCATCAAAAAAAAAAAAATAAAAATCAACCCCAAAAGCTAAGTCAAGTGAAGTCTATCTGGTACAATGGCGCATGCAATGCAGACATTTAAGTCAAATAACTATTTTTATCTACACACAGACGCAGATACTGTAGTGTTAAAGTATAGTCACTTCCGTTTAAAACCTTTAACTTCCGTTTCAACAAGAAGCACATTACGTATACAACCTGTAAAATTTTATGCGAAAAATTCTTAAAAATAAAAAATATATGTAAACAAAAAAAAACCAATGGATAAGGAAAGAAGGACTTTGGTTGGAAATCCAAATAAAATGACAGAAAGAAAAACGAGTTAAAGGAAGATTAACTTGGCCTCTGACGAAGTTAATATTCTCTTCAAGCAACCTAGAGAACCTGTGATAGAGCATTCAGAAAATTTTAATTATTGATTTGACTTAAAGTTTATCTAATAGAAACATAAATTTGAAGTTGGGTTTGTAAGCGAAATATATGATCCAGTAAATCTAGGAATTACACGTTTGGTGGACATTTGTTAGAAACTTATAGTGTCTAAGTTTCAGCTCGATAAAACAAAAAACAAAAAAGTTTTCTAATAAGAACCTGAATTTTAATGGGTGGTTTGTATGGGAGGTACCCGTCCTAGTGGTCCGATTTGGTTGGTTGGTTGGTCAAATAAACTATACCTTGTAAAATAGTGCAAAATTTCAGCCCTGTAGCTCGAAAACTGAGAGACTGGTTTGCATACGGCAAGCAAGATTATATATACTATATCGGGTCTCTGATGTCTCCTTCTGTCTGTTACAAACTGCATGACAAATGTATAACACTATTCACTGCGTAGAGAACATAAAGAAAAGAATGAGCAATGTATCTCGCGTGTAACACGCCATTTTTTATTGTTCTACAAGTACAAATGTAAGTGCGAATGTATATCTGTTGGAGTTGATTTAACAATTCTTTTTATTTTATTTTTCTGTTTTAATTAAAGCCTTGTTACCGTTGTTAACTACTAATTTAATTTTGATTTTCATTTAGTGTATTTTTTTTTTTTTTTTCATAAAAAATTCAGTTTTTAATCAAAGAACAGCAACGGCAACATTTTCTACTTATAAAAAATCAATCAACTTTTTAATAAAAACCAAAACTGAAAGAGTAAAATAAAGAAGACAAAATTTAAAATTAATTCAAAAGTTATAAAAATACTGTACAGAATCATGCACATTGTCAATGTATGTGTTAGTATATCTATGTGTGTATGTGTATATGTTTTGTATATAGATACATCCTGGCAAATTTCATTAAATGCTACTTGCCGTCGCAGCCACGTAAATGACAGGAACCAAAATCTGGTTTTGCTGCAATCAATCATGGCGAGGGTAGAGATGCCGACGACGATGACTAAAGTCGCCATTATGTCATGAGGCAAAATTGCTGTTGTTGCATATGCGTCATATGCTGTTACGATATCATTACTGACCATAATGCGTTCGATGTTGTGTTGCTGTTTAACGGTAATTGGAAATGGGTTTGCACACATGTGATTGTGTGGTCAGTCAACGTAGGCATATGCATACAATACTAATATGTACAAAAATATACAAGTAAACATGCATAAATAATACCAGGACATACAGCAAAGATATCAAGCGAATCTCATCATGTTGCGGTTTCATCGTTGGAAAATTTTTAAATAGACATCAGAAGCGATATCGCTTTTAAAAACTATCTTGAATTTTTGTAATTAGTTATTTCCTTATATTGTGTTATTTAAATTTTGTAATTTCCATGCTAATCAAGGAAGTTATAATTACACAATCAGTCAGTCTCCGGTCTCTCGTACACATGGTTTAATAATAATGCACATTATTTTAGTTAAAAAAGTTGGTACTATTTCTCTTAGATAGGTGTGTCAATGTGTTGGAAGAATATATAACAGAGCAATTTATTAAATATTATAAAATTCTTATTCATATGTCTTACATTATTTCTTAGTCGGAGTCACCTGGTATTTCCTTTACTATTGGTTTAATTATCGATGTAACAATGATGAAAATGTTAGCAAATAAAGATGATTCAGTTGACAAAGTCATTTATTGTACATTGCCCTTGAAGTGGATTCAAAATTTCAATAAGCAGCGTAACGAAGCGCAATCACTCAATATTAACTTAGAAAATACAAGTATATGAAGACTACTTACATATGTTAAAATATTTCTGCAAAAAGGAATGCAACAACTAGAAGAAGGGTACCCCAACTAACCATCAAATAACAAATATCAGTCTTTAAACAGTTATAATGATATATTTACAATATTAAAGCTCTCTGGTATTGGTAAACTATAATAGTTTAAATGAGTTGATTATTCATCGCATTGTATAGTATTTCCTTAGATTAGATTGGAAGAAAGGAATTCACCTTCTCATTGCGGCCTCAAGTGGTTCTATTGTGGGAACTCCTTATACACATTTCCTCTAAGATTCTGGTATTATTGAAGAATTCCAAGATTTTCTTCGGGGGTAAATCGGAAATTTTATTTGGTTCCTTGTAGTGGTTACCAGCGGTTATAGCATAGTCTGATCCAAATTAAGCCTGTGGCATAGTAAAAGTCATCTTAATCATTACATAATCTGCATTGGTTGTTTCGATTAATTCGCATATTATGAAGATGTTTCATAACAAAGCAATATCTTGTTAAAGAACCTGAGACTATAGGCATGAAGTTTTTATTTTCCAAGGGAGCCCTTAGAGTGCAATGAGGACGTTTGCAGCTTTGTTTCTGTTAAGTTCATCTGCCTTTTCGTTTCCAAAATACCACACTGTGTTCAGATATTCAACCAGGATTAACATAGTTAGATTTGATACCAAAAGCGTTGAATTATTGTAGCGGAAGTCTCTATCTACTCTAAGTCATAGTTCAATTACATGAATTTCGGCCTACTGTGTTCTTCTATTAAGTGTTTTCTAGGAGTTTCACCAACAACAAGAACAATTCTTCTGTTATATCTGGTAGTCATAAACGGCCACCGATAAGACATTGCCACAATTATCACTATACGAAATTATTACATACTATAAAATTTTGTTGAAATTTAATTTTAGTCGGTATCATTTCTATTAAATATCCTTGCATTTTGAATGTTTCTCGATGCAATACTACAAATATTTTGTTAATTTTGTATTTGCCTAGACATCATTTATGGGTTTAAAAAATTGCAACGAGGGATTACAAAATAAAGAAAGTCATGGGATTTTTTAAGCAACAAAATAAATACTTATTACTTTTAGTTTCCACTTCGTAAGAACAATAAATAAACAATTAATTGACAATTTGAGTTACAAATCTCATGAGACAAAATGTTGATTATATTGTATTAATAAGTTATTAATCCGACTTATTAAGAAAAAGTATTCCATAATCCCCATTGAAACAAAATTAATTCATCTCAGAACGAAATACAAAAATATTCCTTGCTAAGACCTGCTTATCATATAATACATTTTAAGGTCTTCTTCCTTCATTCATTTTCATTAGCTTAAACCCTTAACAATTCACGTCACTAAGCCATGTTGCTCTTAAAACAATAGCTCACTTGACTTTAGCTATTTAAAGTTCTACTTTTAGGTGCAAGAGAAATCTTTCGTAATTTCACACTCAGCTAATAATGAAATACACAAATTCTAAGGCACTTAAACTCAAGTATTACAACACAAAATCCTCTATTAAAACTTAAAAATTAATCTGGCAACTATTTTGCGTAAATACACTACTAACAGATACATTTAAGAGTTATATGCGCAGATAGCACCAAAGGCAAATAAATACTAAGCCAGAATGATGACGATATAATAATAGTATAATGAAAGAAACTACAAAAACTACAATTAAAACAAGTAAGGGCTCCATACTAATTAGTTGGGTTGAACCGACTATCAGATACCTTGTATATCTTAAAATTTGATTATGTGTAGAATCTTATAGAAAGAAAATTGGTGCTTAAATGATTTTAAGTGATATGATTCCACATAGCAAGGCACAGAACAGATGACAAATGAGTTTCACTAATTATGGGGCATCATATAATCTTCTAATTTTAATATGTGGTCTAGTTTTCTTTATTAAATGGGTTTGTTGTTTGGGGCTTCTGGAGTTTGTAACAAGTGATTATTATACAAGTATTTCAATGGTTTTAATTCGGAGAATTTTATCAAATGCTTGTATAAATTCAATAGATGGATATGTTTTTGCAGAAATATTGTAATTTAAGATTTATCATAGATCATAGGACAAATTTATGTATACTAGAATAGAATTTTCAAGCCGACATCTCTAAAATATTGGGAGTAACATTGGTGATTTTTTGTACTCTGGGGCCTTGGATATTCTTAAGTATTTGAATTGAATGCTACAATCTCAAACTTTTGTTTCAATAAATTCCTTGTGGAACCTTATTCAACTGCTTCCATGAGCTCGCTTGCAGTTAATATATCCTATTATCATTTTATGCAAACAGTGTATAACAACAACAACAGATATACAATATGAATAAGCCAAGTTGAAATACTTTTGGTAAGCTTATAAAGCGTACTTATTCTACCGCTGGATTGCTTGTTCGCGTTCGCTTGTTTGTTTGTTCGTTAGCTGAATAAAATTAGAGTATCTAATTAACCTCATTTTGAAAGCAACCAACGTAAATATACACAAGCAAACATATATATATATATATATATATATATAGAAGATATACAGACACTCATAAAAAGGGGGCGTAGGATACTCAAAATAAAGAGAAAGATAGATAGACAGACAAATTGAGTCACAGCTCATAGACAAAAGCAAATCGCGACGAAGTAAAATCAAAACAAGGCAACATGAAAGCGTTGCAACAGCAAGTACTCTTTACTTTACAAGCGGATTAGCCTTGCGAAACTTGCAATATCATCTTGCATAATCTATGTATATTTAGTGTACAATTATATTTCAATCTTCTTTTTCTATTTCTTCTTAATCATTTAACCTTTATTCCAATTATTTGTAGAATAGTGAAATCTTTAAAGAGTTTATAGTAAATATAAAATGAAAAATGTAAGAATTTAATTTAAATAAATTTAAAAAAAAAAAAAATATCAAGAACTTTTTTAATGCATTAATAAATATGCAAAAATAATTAAACGATCGAAAATGTAATAATAATAAAAATAATCTTAATTTATGCATTTACGCCATCAATTTCTTTAATACATTAATTTGTTCATTTTTTTTTTCTCCTCTTTTTGTTTTGCTTTTAATCAAATTATTATGCTACATAAATTGAAGAGAAAATCTTTTGAATTTTAATTTTATTACATCAAAGTTAAGTGTATGTGGGTGGTTGTCCTTTTGTATCTCATGCACATACATGCATGCATGTATAGTATATACGAGCCGAATTGACTTCTCAAGTCATGTCATAAGCGCAATTTTCCATATTACAATTTTCTTCGTTTCTTACTATACTTGTCGTTTGCACTTTGCCCTTGTCTCGTCCTCGTCATCAACTTCACGCAATGTGTTCAAGTTTACGGTTTCGGTTTCAGTTTCAACCACAAAAAGCTCAAACCCAAAAATTTTAAACAATGCCCGGAACAACAACAACAACAACAACAACGAATGGTATTCAAAAAAACAATAACAAGTCTGGGGAGACTTGCAAGCACAAAAGCTGACAGTCAGTAATGCCAACAAGAAATCGTCGAAGGACATTTTGTATATCTTTGAAAAGGAGGCACATCACAAGCAGCTTGAGACAATGCAGAGGCAATGAAAAGATAATCATACAAGCATTCGCACATTCTTATTTATCTATCTACATATATGAAAATTCATAAATGAAGATCTGTATGTAATCACGAGGGTCGTTCAATAATAAATGGGAAAAATATACTGAAGATTGAAGATTGAAATCTAGAACTCAAGAATCAGTAGGAAGAGTAAATTTTTAGAATGAACAAGTAATTATTTGATGGATCAGTGTACAATAAACACCACACCATAAATGTTGATTGACTTAGGAAAGCCATTAATGAAAGAAAAAGGTTACAGACAGGACAATGCTCGCATATACACCGACCAGCAAAGGATGAAAAATGGAGTAGAAGATACTCTCTCAAACATTATACAGTCCAGATTATGTGCACTCAAAGAAAAGGTTCTCTTATACTATCACACTTCCCCACACAACGATAAGCTAATAAAAGAAATCATTGGAAAACCTCATTGAGAGACAATACTTCATCCTTCCTTGCAAGCCGGAGGGATCCACCCTCTGATTTTGATTTCTTTGGTTCATTATTTGTGGAAAATTGGCTCAAAGAATAAGTACATCGATCCTATTACAAGAACATTGTTAAGGATTATTTTCAAAAATAAACAATACAATAAAACACTGTTTGATTCCTAAAGCAATTTAGTTTTTAAGAGACCCTCGTATGTATGAGTATATTGTATAATGTAAGCATGAATAGAGTAAAAGGAGGCATTGATAAGTAAGAGTAACATGAGAAGATGCCGTGGCAGTAAGGATTGTTTGATGTTTGTTGAACATTTATTAAGAAAAGACAAACTCACTTGGTTTCGTTTCACTAACAAAAATAACAACAACCTTTAGCAATAACATTGCTTACAATACTCACAACAACAACAACAACAACAACAACAACAACAACAGCTAAATTTAAGTTGAATTCAGTTGAGTTGAGAGTGTACAAATGAGTCAAGTACAATCATAGTACAATAGAACAAGTACTCAAGTACATAATTTTCATTGTCATTTTCAGCATTTTATTGCATCGTTTGAGTTTGGGTTTCTGCTTGGGGGGATTGCTTTGCATTTGGTTGCTTGCTTACTTAGTTTAGATATTCGTACTTCCCAACTGTGTTTCATTTTATGCATATGCGTATATGTATCAGTCTCTCTATGAATCTGCATTTGTCGTTTTTCCATTAAACAAAAACAATCTTAATGCAAATAAATAGAAGGAACGTAATCTTCGACTATGCCGAAGATGAAATACTCTTCACGCATTGAATATTTCATTGTAGTATTTAAGCTTTATTCGCAACAAAATGGGTGGTTTGCATAGGAGGCATCCCCCTAGAGGTTCGATTCGGTTGGTTCCGAAAAATGTCCTACGCCTGTCTTGGAGTACTGATAGTGTCCAAGATTCAGTTCGATAGGAAAAAAAAAAGATTTTCTCTAAGAACATGAATTCATATGGGTGATTTGTATGGGAGGTACACAAAACACAAACAAAGCATAGCATAAACAACGAAACAATCTGTCTCTTTCTTGTCCCACTTTAAATACAATAAACATAAAATGCAGAAACGAAAAACTCAAAAAGTGTGTACTCAGAGAGGAAAAATGCAAGAATAATAACAGCCAAATCATTTAAAATGAAATAACGTACAAAACTTTTCATGCTTGGTATCGCAGTGGTTTTAAGAAAACTTAATACTTAAAAATATTGTATTAAAAGTTAAAAAATGAAAAAAATAAGTATGCAACTCTTTTCATATAAATTCATTTTCATTTTAAAACAAAAAAATTATTAAAATCGGGAGAGTATATTGTGCGCAAGATTAAAAAATTGTAAATAAAGTGCCTGTATATCAACAACAGCCCTACCTACCTGGCCCAACTGAAGCATAAATCCTCTTGATGACACCATAAATAAAACAACAAAAATTTATTAAAATTGGTGTAGCCGTTTTGGAGATTACGTGTCACAAAATTTCATACACTCGAATTTTATATACACAAACTTCATGACAAACTTGTAATACTATTCACTTCCGTGAAGAGTATAATAATTTCATATTTGCAACATGAAATATTGTACACAAATACCAAATATTTCAAATTTTCATTTACTATTTTGTTTACCATATGCTTTTCTTTTACTAAATATTTATCAAATTGTCTATAAGAATGTTCTTTTTATATGCAAATATATAGAAGAAATATTCTTATCTTTTCAAGTTAAAATATGAAATGGCAATATAAAGTACCACTTTATAAAAATTGCAAGTGATACATTGAGTACTCTTCCTTTGGCATTAAAACAGCATATCTACATCACTTGAAATGTTGCATTTTTCTGCTGTTTTTCAAAATTTCATAATTGCACAATTATTTTTAATATTTTAGATATTTTTTTTTTCCATTATTGTTATGCAGAAAAGTATTAATAGAAAAGTTGAATGATTTTATAATGAAGTTCGTAACAATATGAAATTGACAAATAATTTTTAATAATAATTTCGCTCTATATGTTCATCTATTATTATTAGCATAGATATCTGCTTATGCATCTGTGTATCTCTCTATCTGTCCAGATATCTGCTTATCTGTACAAGTATCTACAATATAACTGACTATCAATCAGTCAATTTATCTATCTATCTGTATGTCGATTTATCTGTCTATAGAGTATTTACTTTTGATAAATGTTAGCTAGCTTAACTGATTAATATTTTGAATTCATTCTTGACATACTTGTATGTATTTTAATTTAGTAAAATATTAATAAAAGAATTTTAAATTAAATAAAATTATATAAACATAATTGGCATCGTCATAATCAATATGACGTTTGCTATTATTTGAATTACATTGAAGTATGAAATGTGGCAGTTATTGTTATTAAAATATGTGAATATTATTAATATAATTATTATTTATTTATTTATTTTATTTGTTTAATTATAGTATTTTTTCTGGTTTTTTTTTTATTGCATTTTTCCTCCTTAAATTAATTAAGTGTATAAAGTGAATAGCAAACATAAAAATAACAACAACAGCAAAAGTAATATTGACTTTTTTACTTATACAAATGAAAGTCATTTTATATTAATGTTTCTATAAATTTACACATTTACACACACACACTTATATACATACACCATATATACATAGATACAAACATCATATTCATTCATTCAGATGATTTGAATTCATATTAAGCTTTTTCATATCAACATCAACATTGCAATGAAAATTAATTAATATTTTATTAAAATGTATTTATTAAAAACCAATGTGTAAAATCGAATTCATTAATATTCAGTAACCTTTCGCTTTTGTTTTCGTTTATTTAAAATTAAATTTTCATTAAATGTTTTGTATAATTTTTTTTATTTCTTCTTAAATAAAAACAATTAAATCAGCTTATTTTTAATGTCAAATAAAAATATAAATAAATTTATATAAAAAAAATGTTGGAAACAAAGAAAAAAACATATTAAACATTATTATTAAGTATATACTTTCCAAATAAGTAGATAAAATAGATACATTTGAGAAAGATGGGATTAAAAAGAAACAAATAAAAATCTTAAATTGGAATGATTGGTTTACATGTTTTAATTCTATCGAATATGTTTTTATTTACTCGTAATGTATTCAAAACTATTGTTTATAGTTCCTAGAGGGATTTATATAGATACAACCATAGCATAATCCTTAAATTTTATCATTTACACATACATATGTATATCAATAATAGCCTCTATTTTTATATGATATTATTGTTACCCGGCGTGTGTTCATACGCTCCCGACGTGATGTAGGAATATGATAGTTATAGTCATGGTTCTTGTCATAACTGATAGTCAGAAATATTGTATATACTTTTATTTTCCCCCTCTGGGAAATTCTTCTGGAGTTCTATAAGTCTTGATGCCTAGAACTCATATTCCTGGAGGGAACAATGTGTTGTGTAATCTTTTCTACTCAAAAGATCGAGTATCACAGCATTTGAATGTTGTGAAGTTACCTCGCATCTTGCGTAGTTTGTTATTGTAGTCTCCGAATTTTATTAAGCGCAAATCGAAATCGTTTTCGCTGCGATGCTTGCTTTTGCCATTTGTTCTATAATCGTCAATTGTGTGTGCTATGGTTCAATAATCAGGTTTGCGTTGCGTTTCTTCTTTATAATCTGTTTACAGATCATGGGGCTTAAGAAGCTGAGAAAGTGGTCCTATTATGTGTTAGAAGACATAATACTTCTGAAAGGGTAAAATGGTGAAACAAAAATTTTCTATAAGAATCAATCGATTCATCTATAATAAACACATCTGTTTAATTTCTTTGTAAATAAAATTTCTTTTTCAAATCTTTGTGTATAGAAAGTTTTATTGATATCACATAAGAATTCATTTATGCAGTCGTGTTTATAAAAGACAAGAATTGAAAGAAAAAAAAAAACTATTTATATTTAAACAAAAATATCGTTTTGGCTCTCTATGACAGCTCAGTTGTCAATAAATGAAAATATTAAAATATATTATTTTATTATTACAAATTAATATTGTGATGAAGATTTCATTTGTAAATTAGCTTTTTGAGGACATAAAATAATTATTCTATTCAAATATTTTTTGTGCATTGTCAAGGAAGGCGTAACATGTTTAATTCTTTTCTATTGAAATGGGATCTTTATGACGGATCATCCCATATAGCCATAATAACAGCCGTAATAGAAATTCTTATATTAGTTGCTGGCATAGTACTAGTTTCGATTGATGAAAGTAATAAAATTTACCTGTTTGATGAAAAATATTTGACAAAAAATCTTAAATCTTTCAGCTTTTTCATATGAATCTCAAGGTCACATCTATATGTACTACTGCCTAATAGTGTTTAGTATTGTTCTGATAATTTGTTCTGTACTCCTTTTTATTGGTGTGAGAAATGTATGGAAATTGGGATGTGCAAAAATTATTAATATAATAAATTCAATATTATTCTTAATAGGATATGGAAATCCTGGTAATTTTATGGCTTGTCGCTTATCTTATTCAAATACTTGGCTTACTACTCATCTTCACCACTTATTTTTTCGTTAAGGAGATTCTTTATGGATTGGGTCCTTTAATTCTAATGAGTAAGTAATTGATAATATAAAGATCAATTGATTTGTATTTCAAAACTTATATGACAAATGCTTAACTTCTTATTTGTAATGTTCAAGGACAATTGTCACTAATTCGGGGGGGGTTTTTTTTTTTTAAATAGTTAATATTTAAACGTGAAAATATTTATAAAAATTATCAGATTACCACACAACATGTTTGTTTCTTTTTGCTTTAACAGATCTCTAAATTGTTCTTTATTATTTGTCAGTTGTATTATTGCTTTTATGGCTCGTAGTTTACTCCTTCTATAAAGAAGAATATGGCGAAGATGAATGAATGGTGATGGAAACCTCTTGGGATATGTGTACGTATTTTTAAAGACTATAATATAAAACATATATAAAATCTTCTATCTTTGTAGGAAGAAATACAACAAAAAACGTTGGAATTGTCAAAACAGGAACAAATAAAAAACTGTCAAACAGTATATCATACTAATAAAACAATCTAGTAACCAAGATTGACAAATTTAAAATGATATAAACTTATATTTTATTATAAAATTTATAAAAAACAATTTTAATAAATTTTGGAGATATTCTTTATTCACCACCAATGAGTGAAAATGTTTCATTCGTTCTGTTTAAAGTGGAGTCTTAAATTTGGAGCATATTTTGCAGTCATTATGACAGCCCTTATAGAAATTGGTATCCTGATTGCTGCCATTGTATTATACTCGACAAATGAAAGTAATTAATGATTCCTCATAGAACAATAAAATGATCCAATAAGATTCAAAAATAATCTGTATATATTTTCAGCTTTTTCGTATGAATCTCAAGGTCTCAGGAAAACCTATTACTATTTAATAATAACAAGTATTATTCTTATTATTTGCTCTCTAATCCTTGCCCTAGGTGTATGGCAAGTAAGGAATATGGGAAATTTGTCTTTAATTAATTGTACTTATGTGAAATTATTGTAGAATTGGAAATGGCTGGTTATTATATGGCTTTTCTGTTACACCGTTCAAATATGTGGTTTCCTTGTCATGTTTACCGCTTTTTTCTTTGTTAAGGAGTACGTAAATGGAATAGCACCTTTAATTTTAATGAGTAAGTTTCTTAATATTATACATAATTTCACATATATATATTTGCTTTGAAACTTGGTAAAAACAAAAAAGCATAGATTTATGAAAAATGCTATCTGAACAAACATCACCTACATCATCAGGTAAATGGTTAAAGTTGTAAGTATTGTAGTATGAAAACTTAACTGAAACGACTATTTAACTAATTCAAAGGACTCTTGTATTTCGACTTATGACTAGTAGTACTCTACTCATACCTAATTCTGTATGTTGTATGGATGATGCTGATAATGTTGTTGAGAATAATTACCACACCATTTAGATTTTAAATATATAAAAAATATAATTTTAATCATGTTTTGTCTCTGCTTCCTTTGCAAGAAGTAATTTGTATTTATTTCATTATATTATATTTCAGTTTTCTTATTATTGTTTTGGCTCACTGTTTACTCATACTATTATGACGAATATGAAGTGGAAAGAATAGAAATTACAACATAAATACAAAATATAATAGGTAACCATAAAATTAGCATTGAGATATGTTGAACAAGAATATAAAAATAAAGCAAAAAATTAAAGCAAATCATCAATTGGTTTTATTTCGAAATCGCTTTAAACATGAATAAATCTATCAAATATTGTCATATCCTAAACTCAATCTAGTAATCAACAATTTGAAATTAGTAATAAAGACAAAAAAAAGGAAAAAATTATATTTATTTATTGGAAATTCTTTTAGTTTAATAAAACAAAAAAAAAACAAAAAAATATGTTAAAATCGTGTTGTTGGAAATGGGAACTCAGATCAGGCGCATATTTTGTGGTCTATTTAGACATTCTATTGTCATGTTTCAACATTATAAGTGGAATCCTACATGAGCGTAAAGTAGAACATTTTCCATAATATTGAACATCATGTATGGCATCTTTTTATTCTTTAGAATTAAACCTTCATATTGATAACGATGATTATCGCTTATTTATATATATAGCTACAAATGTAGTTCTAATTTTTTTGTGTGGATTTCTTTTCATTGGCATTAAAAACGTAAGTAATTTTGTTGTTGGTCTTTGGTCTTTCCTTTATAATTATTTATTATTATTTTTCATAGGAAGTACAAATGCTTATCCAAGTTTGGCTTTATGCTTATCTCATTTATTCAATAGGTTTATTTTTAACCGTAATAGGTGTGTTTTTCAATAAGTTTTATATGATGGGATTACCTTATTTAATTGTATTAGGTGAGTGTTCAAGATGTAATTCTTGATTATCAAATTAAAGATGGTAATAAGTAATTCATTTCTTATATATATCTAGTTGTTACGGACTACTCTTGGCTGGTTGTATACTCATATCATGATGAGTATTATGGAGGCCAAGAGATGAATGAAGAAAGAAATGAAAATTAAAATAAGCAAATAATATTGTAGTAGAGCTGCAGCTCAGTGTGCTTACAATGAACAGACAGCAAGAACAACAACAACAACAACAACAACAATAACAATAACAACAATGAGTACTTGGCGTATGACACCAAAATAAACAAACAATAAAAAAAACAAAAACAAACCCATTTAAAAATTAAATGAAAAACAGAAACATACAAAAAGCCAAAAATAAAGAAATAAAGATAATGTTCACGGAAACTCTACTTCTACTACTGTAAGATACTTTTCAACTAAAAGAAGATACTACATACATACATAGAACAACAAACAATAGAAATGCAACAATAAAGTATAAAAGAACAAATGAAGTAAAAGAAAAGAAAAGAAAAGGCGGAAGCACTTAAATTGGGCGTAACGAAATGTCTGACACGTCAATTATTTTACTCTTCATATCAGCATGTTTTTTCTAGGTTTTTTTTTTATTTTTTATTTCATTCTATTTTGTTGTATCCTTTTCTATTTTTAAATATTCTACAATCTTTTACTTCTACTTTCTTCTTCTTTATTTTTGGCATTGTTGGCTGCTTCATGCTGATTTTAAGTGGTTTTGTCGCTGATGTTGTGATGGAGAGAGAATATACTTATCTTTTTTATCTTTATTACAAATTGGTTTATCGGTTGAGGATTTTCTTTTTATCTTTTCATAAAAAAAACACGAAACTTCACCTTGAAATTTATTTAAAGCTAAACTTTGGCTTATTTTATATAGACTCGTACATTTTTTTTTTAATATCAACTGATATTAAATACTGTTGGATATTGAAATATTTCTTCATGGATTTTCAACAAAAAAGTTGCAGTTTTGTAAGAACTTCATCTTCATCTTCATCTTAAAGCGTCATTTTGTAAAGGCAAATTAACTTTTTAGTGCTCTGAATTTGTGAAATTTTATGTCTATCGAGAAATTAAAGTAAACTAACAATATGCGAAAGACGGCCAGAATTTGAGAATATAAATTGATATTGTTTCATGTGTGAAGAAAGAAATACTGAAAGCACTGCGCTAGAACACACTCTCTCTCTCGTGTGAACATGTGGTTCGATCGATGTAAAATGCATTTTCTATTTAGAATACGCTTCAACAAACCTAAAGAGATAAAAAGCTAGCTTCATATGCCTTCCTGGCACACACAAGCCGAGCAAACTGAATGGCAAGAGGAAAAACCCTAAGAAACGTGAAGATGAACATGGCTATTACATTATGCGGCACTTTAAACATCGCTATGCCTTGCAAGATATACTCGGATTGTTGGAAGAGGTTCCTTGTGACCTTTTTTCTTATATTTTTTATTTATTTGTATGATTCTCATTTTCGATTTAAAAAACTGGATGCAAATAGATGTAAATTTTGTATTTCTCAAGCAAAAAATAATTTTTTATTACCAGAAAGTTGATTGGTAGCGGAGCTGGCGTAACTCGTGTTTTCAGTCTTCTTTTTGCGATATCCTATCTTGGTCTAACTGCCCTCAGGATCACGTTCATCGAGTTGGTTCTCATAAATCAATCAAAAATTTCATAGAGTTTCCTTCTTGTCTATCGCCATCATTTCTTAACCTTCTTCTTCCGCCTCTTATTCTTTTAATCTATCTGAATGTTTTAGGGTTACGCATCATAGTGATCAGCACCTTGGCACATCTTGCCGATCGCAATAATTATATTTGTCACGATAATATTTTTGATCCCCACAGATCTTCACAAAATTTGGAAAATACTATTAAAATGATTTACTGGTTTCTTCGACGGAAGACAATTCTATGCCACTCTGAAGCATCCCCACCATCTCATACAAGAACAAAAATCTTTCATACAATCAACAAAATAAATTACGATTTAATAAACAAGCATGTTACTAGCAAATACAAATTGTGTAATTATATGTAGATATAGTAAAATATTAACATTAAAATATTAACCAATTTATCGATGCTCCATGAAAATCTACGCGCAGAATTTAGCACGACATATTGGACAGGGAAGTCCTTGCTCTATATAATCTTCTATGCACTTCTGATGTAAGGCGTGACCACAAGAAATGTAATAAATATTATTTGGGCTCATTATCTCCAGGCAATGGACACAGTTGTCTCCTTCCATATGCAATTTCTTGATCGCCAGTTTACATATGGGACAGCAGTCCATTTCCCTATGCCATTTATCGTAGCAAGTTTTATGGATTCCGTGATGGCATTTCCAAAAAAGCATGTCCATTTTTTCCTTCATAATTAATGCACAAATTGTACAGGAATCCCCTTCGACAGTCTTAACGCAGCTTCTTCGTGGGCGATTTATTATTTTTATTCTCTTTTCTTTCGGCATTACTGTTTCTGATTTTATTTAAATGGAGTTGAAATGAATCTAATCAAATCAGTGACAATTTCAAAATTTTTATTAGAAAATGCCTATTTAGATTGAAAATATTTTTAACCAAGCAGAATTTCAGTTAAATTGTGACATCTCTTTTTTTTAGATGCGAGAATATGCGGAACTATTTTACAACAACCACATGAAAAAGGGGGTTGCTACATGCCAAAAATGAAGCGTGCATATTATAGCATCTATAAAGTATGCCGCATTTTTAGTGTTACGGACCCAAAGGGTGTCAAAAGGAACCCTATTGCAGAGACTTCGTTGTTCATCCGACCTTCCGTCCGTCCTCGGGTCATATCACATAAGCCGCAATAGCTAGAGAGTTGAAATGTGTGAATGTGTAGTTCTATCAGAAACATATATTGTCGAAATTTCAGTTTGATCGGCTTACTGGGGAGGGTACCTTCCATACAAGCCCCCCCATTAAATTTCATGTTCTTATTAGAAAAACTTTTTTGCTTTTTGTACTATCGAATTTAAATTTAGGTACTATAGGCGCTGCATATCTGTTGGAACCAGCCAAATCGGACTACTAGGAGAGTACCTCCCATACAAACCACCCATTTTGTTGCGAATAAAGCTTAAATACTACAATGAAACAATCACTGCGTGAAGAGTATTTCCTCCTCGGCATAGTCGAAAATAACGAACGTTCTTTCAAGTTTTTGTGAAAATTCTGGTAAATCTCCATTTGGTCATGTTTCTGCGGTTTGGTTACAATCATCATTTTTGAAACTAATTTCTTTTTAAAAATATTAATAAATAAGATACAAATAGTTAATATTTCATATATTAAATTTTTGAAATTAGAATACGACAAATTTGTTTAGCATTATTAAAAAATATTTTATCATCTGTCATCTGTGATTCTAAAAACCCGCAAAACTGTACATCAATTCAACACTTGACATATAGAAACTTGTACACAAAACAATAAGCAACAAACAAGTGCAGAACTCAATTTGATGCCTATAGAAAATTTATAAACTTTGATAATCATCTTCCAGCAACATACACACACACACACACACACATACTCAATAATATAATCAGAATGATGACGCATGTGTTATATAAGTCGTACTTCATTAGTAAATACAAAATTTATCAAATTCACAAAATTTACAAAACATAACGCGTAACGCAAAATAATGCAAATAGTTTTCGATGATTCAACATTTTTATTTTTTGTGTTTTCTTCTTTTTTTTACATAATAATTTATGCATGTCAAATCATCATCATCATCATTATGGTAAGCAATGCGCCATCTCCATCTCCATCTCCATAACCATAATCATCATCATCATCATCATCATCATTATAAATATAAAATGCAGTTGGAGAGTATAGAGTGTTTCGTTTCGCAACACTAATCACGCCATTGGATAATAGAATCAATGTCATAATCATGCAGTTGAGCACTTGTATTATATGTCAAAGTAATTGTTGCACATTACACACATTAGTCAGTGTATCTAAGTATTAGTGCAGCCATGTGTGTGTGTGTGTGTGCAATTGATTGCTGCATTTGTTGGTTGGATGGTAAATTATGCTCGTATTATATTTACATATAATGCGGCATACGAGTTTTTGAATATATGCAGTAAATAATACGAGAAGAGGTAAAGGGTAAAAGTTAACATGGAACAACATGAATCGATCGATTCATGTAGGCATATTGAAAAATATTTTTATTTTTATTTAGTTTTATATATTTTGGTATAATTTATGTGGATAAGCGAGTGCGGCAAGTGAGCTAGATATATGTTTTATGATATTTCATACTATAAAGTTTCATTTTAATTAAAATTGTGTACCATAGACGTGGCGGCCGCCTCATGTGGTGATGGTCTGCTAGTGACTTATATCATTATACAATATTATACTATGAGTGCTTAGATTGCTTTGTATTAATAAACATTGATTATTTTGATTTTCAGTTGTAATTTGTAAATTTCATAAATTTAAATATTAAATAAACATCATTGAATATCAACAAATCAACATTCAAATGTAAATTGCTTTAGTTACAATACTTTAATCAATTTACTAACAGATGCTTAATTCATTTTCCTTTCAAATGTCCTCTTTACTTGGTGTAGCTATATTTTTTATTTTTGTTGCCACAAACAATCCATAAAACCATAAATAAATGAAAACCCAATACATAAGACCAAATTTTATTCCATGTTCCTTCCTCATGTCTTACAAAATTCGTAACTTTCGTAGTCTTAGGAGGAAAGAAAGTCTATAAAACCCATATTGATAACTTAAGCTGCATGATTTACTGTGCTTATAACTTCAACAAATAGTCGCCTTTGTCTTAATATTGCTTTTGCTGTCAATTGAATCCAAGACAAACGACAGAAAGACAGACAAACAGACTGAAAGACTGATAGACAGACCATCGTTCCATAGTCGAAAGAGGACTACAAACGAAGTCAAAAAGCTGAAGCCGTACTAATGCTTAAAGTCCATCGATTTTACTTTTGATTGATATAAGACGACAAGGCAATATTTGACGACGGCAGTCAACAAAAGCAATAACAAAAACAAAAGACAAACAAGATTTCAACAGTAGTGAGAATTAATAAATTGCCTTAAACCATGCCTACATCCAAAACACACATGCACGTAATTAATTTCTTTGTACTGAAAACTTTGAGAAAAACAAACATTAATAAATATTGTAAATGAAAATACTGAAAGAACAGTGTGTACATACTAAGGGCAATTGATGAAAAGGGAAAAAGTAGGAGCTGATAATTTAAGAAATTAATTTCAAAGCAAAAATTACTGTATTTTTGAATATTTCACTTTAGAAAATACCTTAGAATTACGGTGATTTTTTTAATACAAAGTTAGATCAAGGATCATAACCCCGATCCTATTGTTTTTACTTTTAAAGATCTTCATCTTTTTATACCCTTCGCATAGTATTTTGCTGTAAAGAATCAGCCATACAAACCCTGATTCAAATTCATGTTCTTATTAAAAAGACTTTTTTTCTTCATTATATTATTGAACTGAAATTTGCATATATTTTAAGGGTCTAACTCATATAACTAACCACGTAAATTTCAAAACCCTAATATTTCTGGATCATACAGCTCGGATACAAATATTTCGGTCTTATTGATGAAATGCTGTATATATACTGACTCTGTCATAAACATAAGTCAAATCATTATTGAGAAATGTTTTTCTGTATGCTCATTTCTAAGTTCTAAGTCTTAAATTTACGAATGTAGAGTATTCCATTGGGTAATCTTACATTTGTATATGGAAAGCAAATATGTGAGCTCATTATTTGCTGGACAAGCTTCTAGCAACTTGCCAACTTCTTCTAAGTGTGAAGCCAGAAAAGAGAATCGATAGACGATGACTCTAACAATATTCAAGTAATAACGGATGCATCGTATTGGATCCAAATAGGAATTTAGAATTTAGAAGTTACCTCTTTGAAGGCTGTCATTACCGAACTCTGCTAAATTATCAGGCATACCACTCATATGAGAGCTTACGGATTTTTGCAGAAACTCTAGGGAAGTGGAGAAAGTATGTCACATTCTCCGCTCGTATCCAATCATTTTAGGAGGTAGCTTATGTACAATTGGTTCTTCTTCGAATGTTGATTTGAACAAACTGGAGAATTTTTTTAAGATTCGTTTATAATTTGGATTAGCTTTGTATAAGCTTATGGTGCCAGTGACAGAAGATTTAGTAAACACTTTTAACAAACTTTAACTATACTTTTTTATTTCTTCCAGTTAATTTAACATACAGTTTTTTAGTTTATAGAGACTCTGCATAATAAATATTAGACCAGTTAATCTAATATTAAAGTTTATATTACAAGCAATGTTTCGAGCAACCCTCGTAACTTTTTTTTAGTCAAATCAATGACATTTGACGAGGAAGAAAAGGAAATTCTCTCAAATGCCTTTCCTTTACATAACAAAGGGATCTGATCTAACTTGGCTGGCATAAAAGTCATAAAATTATCACAACAGGATATAATGTTAAAGTATTGCCAATAAATCAGTTAAATGATGTTAAAAAGTCAGTCAGTTGCCCACATCGGGTTCAAAGTTTTATTTCGAATAACTTCCCAAAACACTTATGCATATTTCAAAGGTCTGTGTTTTTTTGTTTTTTGGTTCAAATCTTGCGTTCCTTTTCTTTTGTCAATTTTAATAAATTTACACACATGTTGCCATTAATTTCAGTTAATTTACCATTTTTCATGTTTAAACTGACATTTTCACGCTACCTTTGCATACATCAATGACACACGCATGCCAAGGAAACAAGGAAAACAGAGACACATTCTCATAAATAAACGAAGCAACCAATATGTGTAGCACTCTCTATCCTGGGGTCTCTTCATTTTACGCCTTTAGTTCCCTTTCCCCAATTCCATGCATCGTTTACTTCCTCTAAATGTTTGGCAACATGCTTCAGGTAGATAACCTATAAGATGGCCAAAGGAATGTATAGAGGGACAAACAAGCAAAACGAATGGACGAACGAACTGAGGGGCAGACAAACACTTGTCCATTCAATGGATCATAAATTTTGCACACAGCCATAATTCTTAAACGCAGTGCGAATGTTAGAACGCCTTCATGTGAAGTGCTCTATAACGCACCTTTCCATTTAATAGTCATTCACCTACCACCTACAATATGTAAGGATTCAAAGGCACTAACAATAAGAGATATTGCTGCTGGTCCTTGCTGTGTTTGCATGTTTCAAATCTACTCTTATTGAAGAAGAGTGGAGTGTGTGTATATGCGTGTGAATTGAATAGGAATCAAAGGTGATTTGAGTTTGTGCTTTGCTTACTATTTGCTTGATTAATTTAAGATAGGCAGCATACAACAGGCGAGAATTTTGGAAGTGATGATACGAAAACATTTCAAATCATAAAAAGAATAGAACAGACTTTATGCTTATTTAAAATCCACACTATTGTATCTTTTAGCGCTAGATCAACTATTGCACTTCAAAACACCAATAGACCAGTAGGTAAAAATAAAACAAAATAAAAATAGCTATCAAGTTAAGCAACTTAGCTGAACGCATCCCAACTATGCCATGCCATAGCAAAATTCCAGGAAGCAATAGTTAGTTCAAGCAAATCACTTTTTAATTTTTTTTGCTTTCCATTTTCCAAAGCATGCAACAATACAATCAAGTCAATGACACTAGAGGTCCTTAGTTTTGAACTACAAAACTGTGTTCTGTGTTCACTATGTGTATGTGTGTGTGTGTGTGCATGGTAATTGCTGCAACAATGAATTCATAATGGTATTTTGTGTGCCTCAACTTTACTTGCGGACCAACACTCCGACTTGTCCAGAAGGACCTGCCCATCGTCTCTCGTTTCTTTTATTCTTTTCTTGGTGCGTTGGTTCGTTGGTTCGTTTGTTCCTTCATCTTTCATTTCATTGTTCACTATTAAAAGTCAAAAATCTCTTCAATTTGAATGCCATAGAAGAAATTGAAGCAATTAGTGCTAAGATGTAAAAGTTCACCAAAATCAGATTTTCAATTGAATTTTGTTTTTCATTTTTCTCAGTTCTCTTCAATGATTTTCCCTTGTACAATATTTTTGGATATTTGTGTGAGTGTGTGTGTGGGTGTGTGCGTGTGTAACCCTTTTCTGTTATATACAAGTATTTTTAGAGTTGGGATGTATATATTTGAATGGAAACAAAAATTTTTATTGCCAAATACAAAATATGGTGTGAGTGTACGATGACGATAAATGACAATCAATTATAAGGTTCACTTTAAATTTGAAAATTGATATAGACGATAGAAGTTTGGCAAACATCAAGAAACACTCACAAAGATCACATTGTTCAAAACATATGAAACTTTTCATATTTCATGTGATTTGTTTCGTTTTGTTAAGAGTTTTTTCAGAGTTTTCAGAAGTCATCAGAAAAGTGCGTATCTTTTATCTAGAGTTAAAAGCATATAATCGTTTTGAAAAGTATGTTGACAAAACTGTGTGCATCGACGTGGGTCTCTTGATGCTGAAAACAAAATTTTGTTTATTACAATACTTCATAGATTCATTTTCAACCACGTCCAATGTGAGAACTGAGCTAAAGCTCATTGGAAAAAGATAAGAAAAGCGCTGAGCTGAGCACATTATAGTCTTTGTTTTATTTATTACTAGCGTTACCCGGCGTGCGTTGCTACGTCCCCTGTTCATGCTCAGTTATTAAAACAAAAATGGGCCAAGTCTGAGTCAGACTCGTGCACGGAGGATTCCGTACTGGATTGAGTTTTGTATGGGAGGTACTCCCCTAGTGGTCCGATTTGACTGATTCACAAATGTACCGCGTCCATATCAAAACCTTAAAGTGTCTTAATTTCAGTTCGATAGAACAAAAAACAGAAAAGTTTTTCCAATAAGAACCTGAATATTAATGGGGGTTTGTATGGTCCGATCAAACTGAAATTTCGACAATATAAGTTTCTGATGTATAGCCACCAACCATCCAAATTTCAAGATAGTGGGATTACTGGATCGTATAGCTGCCATACAAACCAGCTATCGATCTAATAGGTTTAACTATCTGGTATGTTAAAATCAGATCTCTCTGATTACTGGAAGAGGTAGCGCCCATAAAAAAGTTGATTGAAAGGCATGATTATTGTTGTATTCAGAAAGGGTGAAAGCATGTATGGTTTAATTTCCACACAAATGCAATACAATGTTAAGGTTACTTTGTCGAAATTCCTTAACTCTGCATTACCCGTCTTTAATTCTACTATGTATAAAACATTCAAGTGGTTGTACTTCAAGTTCTTAAATATGAAACCATGATTCCTTGTTCTCTTAATTTCAACTCAGTTTATTATGATTTCAGCATTAACTATTAACATAAAATTGCATTCAATTATGTATCTTTTAAAGTCGGGACGGCGCGTACGCCATTCCCGGCTACCAAAAACTACACGCACGAGTTATTCACATTAGGAATAATCGCAGGGGTCAACTCAACCGAAGTGCAATGGGAAAACCGCCTTCGTGATCACGGTAGTCCCTACGCCAGGTAAGTATGCATTCATCTGCTCTCAATCCACTACTTAAGCCAAATTGGTTAAAAATCGTTTAAGAATTATAAGACTTTAAACGAAAAATTAGCCACCACTATTCGTTAATTTCGTTTATATACTGCATACATTCATACTAACATACGGCATATTAAATTTGAAATCTACAAATAGCAAGAATATCCAATAATAAAGTCTCTTATATACTGCTTTCTCCCTAGCAACATAAAACATTAAACAGATGTACTAATAAAAGTATCTCTAATAATGAAGTCTCTTATATACTGCTTTCTGCCTAGCAACATAAAGCATTAAGCAGATGTACTATTTATTACAAGCATCTCCAATATTGAAGTCTCTTATATACTGCTTTCTGCCTAGCAACATAAAGCAAAGGAATGAATGAACTTGATGGACGGACGAAAAAAAACCTATCCTATCCTATGTCCGTCTCCTGGTTCTAAGCTACCTCCCCACCAATTTTCAGCCAAATTGGTTCAGCCATTCTTGAGTTATAAGTGGCGTAACAAACACGACTTTCTTTTATATATATATAGATTATTAATTTGTTTAACATTCATAAACATTTAATTACTAAACAATGAGGAATCGACAGAACTAAGTCATTTTATAAGAAATGGCATGGGATAAAGTATGGATGCGGGTATTTCTTTTCTTCTGTTTTCTGCCAAAGTGCCTCGTCCAAACTTATTATCATTTAAAAAACAAAAAAATTATTAAAATCGGCTTAATAAAAAATGTGAAAAAATATGGTAAAAAAGTAATTCCGCCACAGTTACAAATTTCAATTGATCTAAGGCGCTTTAGGGAAACAGTTAATTTTAAAAAGGAAATAAAAAACAACAACAAAAATTTTTAAGTGTTCTTTTATTTTCCTTATTATTATTTGTTATATTGATGAATATCCATACAAACTAAGTTAGACAAGTTATGATTTGCCATGGCAACGTACACAATGCGGTTATCACTATTTGTAGGCATATTTTCTGCTGGCCCTGCTTTTGGGCGTTCGAGATATCGCAGGTAGGCATCACATATTGTTCATTTTGCAAAATCGAAATATTCTTACACCAGAATGTTATTTCTTATTACGGTGGTACCCATGACGAAGATGAGACTATCAATGAACCTGGATCTGAGAGAGAGAAGACTAAGTAATGCGTCCCAGCGGCTTTCTCGTAACGCGTTTCTTGAATACTTGGTTTCAACTTAACGATGCGATTTCAACTGAAAACGACAATCTTCCTTTTCAATTTAAAGGTCATCCTATTTTCATAAAATAAAAATAAAAATATTTAACGCTTGTGTAAAATCTGTCTTGCTATATGGCTGAGAGACTTGGCATACTACAACTATAAACATAAGGAAATTATAAACGTTCATCAACCGTACTATTCTGCGAATCTGGTGGTCAAGAACTATTAGCAATCAGCGACTCTGGCAAATCTGTGAGCAAAATCCAATTGAAATTGTGATACGTAAACGAAAGTACGGCTGGCTGGGACATACCCTTCGCAAAAATAGTGACGAAATACCCCATGCCATATTGGAATGGATCCCTCAAGAGACGAGGTCCAGAGGAAGACCAAAATTGACGTTGCGGCTGAAACAAGAAAATCTATGAGCGAACTTCGCGCATTAGCACGCAATAGAAACAGATGGAAATCGTTTGTTAATCAGCTTTGTAAATAGACTATGTTTATAATTTCTTTAAATTGTAAATACATCATAAATAATAATAATAATAATAATATTTTCATAATCCAGCCAGTTAATTTAAAAAATAGATGTTCTTCCTATCTTATTTTTCTTATTCAACGCTCTATTGCTAATTTGTCTTACTCTTATTATTATTATTATTATTTGTAAAATATCTTATTTTTGTTGTTAGTGCAAATTGTTCGTGTAAAAAATTCGAAAATATGTTTACAATACTATATAGTACTAGCGTTACCCGGTGTTCGTTGCTACACCCCCTATGCGTTAATTGGGTACATCTTCTAAAAAGCTTTGTTGTAAAAATTGTAATTAATAATTTACGTGAATGAATAATATATTTTAATATTCTATTATAACCTAAGCACCTTTATTATTAATTTGTTCGTTAAAAAAGAATATAATTATTATCATACTATTTTTTAGGTTCATTTCATCATAGAAGATAGATACGTCGTCTGCATCTATGATTTTTAATAAATTGGCTTAGCTTAGGTTTAAGTTTTAGACTATTTAAATATATCTAAATATTTGATTTGTCATTAAAAAAAAAAATTTATAATGTGTTACATTTCAGGATTGGTGAAACTTAATCTAAATAATGTGTGTTTGTATATAAATATAAATATATGTAATTGCATACATTCTGAAAAGTTCATATGCAACATCAGAAAGTAATTTAAAATGCATTTAGTTTTTATGAAAAAATCTGATAATTCACAAAAGTTACACACTCAAAAAAGTATAAATGCTGAAAATGAAACAAATCTCATAGTTGAATAAGTAAATATGTACAATTATTCAACAGTAAAACAAAACAAAATGAAAAGAGAAGCATAGTTAAGTGTGAAATAAAATGCACGTTTATAACAAATTATTCAAGCGACGAATAAATTAAAATAACCGCTGCATTTGGCAGGCAAGTGGTTTTGCGCTTTGGTTTCATTTGGCCAAAAGCCGAGAATAGTATTTTTTGCTGCAACAGAATCGCTCTTTAGCATAAAAATGCTTTGCTTGCCCTGCTTCATGGCGCATAATCTAGTTATGCAGAGAACAGAGAAGCGTAGGAGTCATGTTCGTAAGGCAGGCAATGATGGATAAGCAGGAGTACACAGTTGCTGATGTTAAGGTTGAGGTTTGGTAATAACAGCAGTAGCAGCAATAGCAACAACAACAACATTATATTCCAGTAACTAAAGCTATGCAAGGCTGCTGTTTTTGATGAGTTCTGAACTCAGAACGAGCAACGCTTCAACATAGTCAAGCTTCATTCATGTGTCAGCTTAGAAAAACGTACTCGTATACGCGTCATCACACTTTCTCTTATCATTATTGAGTGAGTGCAAAGAAGACAGACCGTTGAACTATTATTGTTCTTACTGTTCTTGGTAGGATATTTTTTTTTTTATTTTTTTTTTTTTTTTTGTGTAATGTGCGCGTATAAAAAGTGGAAAAATAGAGAAGTTTCTTTTGCACCACACGATTTTGTGGCACGTAGTTTAGCACATAAAGAATGGTATAAAAATAGTTTAAAATAACGGATTTAAAAAGAGAAAAATAAATTGGAAAAAGTGTTGATAACAATGTGTTAACATCTAAGGAAATATTTATTAAAATTAAACTCTGTTCTGTTCGTTTAGAATATTTAAATTTCAAATCTTTTGTGATACTTAAATATTATTGTATTTATGGAGACCATCTCTGTTTTCTGGTTTTTATAAAAATCAGAGATTCAACTTGAATTTTTTATTTATTAGAACTAAGATTATAATTATAAATTATAACCTAGTATTTATTATGAGCAATAGCGACAGAGGCCTTCAGCTCAGGGGAAAGTTAAGAAGGAAAGGAGGAAATTAGAAAAGTGCAGGACCAGACTTGCCTTGAGCGGGAATCGAACCCGCGACTCTTGGGATGTCAGCCAGCGCACTAACCTCTGGGCCAACGAGCCAGTCATACAACTTGAATTATATCACCCCAGTAAAAAGAACATTGAAAAATATTTAAATAAGATGTCAATACATCAATGAACGAAATATGTCATATAAAACAAAATTGTAATTAGTGTTAAATAAAATTGCTCAAATCCTTTTATCAATTGAAACCACTGGAAATTGGAAATTGTTAACTGTACACTTTTTGTGTGGTTGCCTTCACTCACTCTTTCTCTCTCCCCCACTTTCTCTCTATTATTGTCAGAATATTGTATCCTTGCCATTAATTAACAAATTCATTCACTCACTGATTCATTGATTGCTAAATTGGTTTTGACGTATCTACTATTGTATTATTATAAATACAATATTTAGCTTTAATTTATGTCAGCTTCTTTTTTTCATTCGTAACTACATTTATATTTGGTCAGTTGGTTTCCCAATCCTTTTGGTTTTTACAAATGAATTTCCGTTATTCGCATTATTATAAGAATGAAAGACGAAGAGTGAATTTGATAGTATTATTTAATAATATCAAATATCAAATTGGAGCATTTCTGAAAAAGGAAGACTTGCAACACAGTTTAGCAAATACTTCTTAATATTAGTTTCAGGATTCATACTTATTGCTCGTATCTTTTGTCTAATAAAAAGTACTATATTTCTACCAAAACTATTCAAACAGAAGTAAAGTGATTTGTGAAAAATATAGTTTTTGTCCATGGCAATTAGCAAACAGATCAATTTAATTAATATTATTCGAATCGCCTTCGTTTTCCGTTTCAATATTTTCTTTAGTGATTGTTGCTTTGTATTGTACTACAATATTTATACGAATCATTTCCGGGTTAGTTTTAGGTATGTCAAGAAATAAAAGCATGAACATTTTAAGTTGCATTTGATAATCATTATCGCCTTCAATGTTTCCACTTCTAATCGAATTTTGCCGATGCTGAAGTTCCTAACAAGCATAAAATATGTTAAATGATTTTTTTGATATGTTGAAATGTTGCCATGAAGACTTCGCTGTACGTTTGTTTGTCATTGTTCACTCTGACGTTTTGCATTACGGTTTATAAATTTAAATTTCGATACAGTGAAAAAAAAAAGTTTCTTTCGTCATTAGTGTAGTGAGGCCTTGTTTGATCCAATTTTACCTATTTTGTTGAAAGTACAATACAATACACTATGTTAATGCTGTAGAATATAAAGGCAACACATTAGCTTCTATTTGAGCTTTTGCCATATCAAAATTTTAGTTATAAGAACTCACTGTTATGTTTCTTGCTGTTGCCCTTCAATTATTGAGAGGCTTGTGAAAAATGTTTCACACCTTCTGTGTGGATTTCTATATGAAAACTATTCTAGTTCCTCAATTTGTAAGATTTTGAGTAGAAATATACGTTCCGTACTTTTTACTATTATTTTTTTTCTTTGTGTTTCATTGGAAAGCGGTCATAAAAATAATATATTTGTTGATTTATGGTGTTCTATAGAAAAATTGCTATAAATAAATAATAGTAATAAACTCTATAAACGAATGTGAGCGGTTGCACTACTATAGGGGCTAAATTGGGATATAAAGTTTGAGCATTAAGTTGAGAGGGAGTTTTTAGAATCAATTAAATTGTCATCTTCGACTAGTATTTTTTAACCAGCATTTACAAAAGTTGTTTTAAATACTTGGTATGGCTATTAATTGATTCATTGTTTAGCTATTTTAGGAGAATACATTTTGTGTTATAAAATACTGAAGACAAGGTGCGGAAGAAGCGATGGAAATAATTATATTAATTCTGCAGAATATTTTGCTGATATTTCAGTATTTTATACATATTAAGATTAATGCTTAAGCCCATTCCCTTAAATTATACATACGAGACTGGAAATTTAGAACGAAACAAGAAAAATAATATTGAAAAATTTCCAGAATTATGTATTATCCACAATTCGAACCACTAAGAATATAGACTTAGGCATTAAGAAAAATAATAAAATAAAAAATTAATAATTATTAATTGACTTTATTCTAACTGAATTTTCACTTGATTAAATAGCTCCTTCTCTACAAAACCATCCTCAAACCAGTATGGACTGAACTTTGGGGCACAACTTCAAAATCAAATGCAAAAATTATACAACGTTTTCAGTCCAAAGATTTAAGGAGGCTTGTCAACGCTGAATGGTATGTCCGCAACTCAGTCATCCACAGAGACTTGCAGATGTCAACTGTAAATGAGGAAATTGTTAACGGCAGTAAGAAACATGTTGTTCGACTTGAATCAAATGAAAATCACTTCATAGGTTAATGCGTTACCATCTTCAGTCAATAATATATTATAAATATAACTCTTAAGAAGTACTATAACAACATGTCATTCTCAACTCATAAAATTCGCTGGTTCTCTCCTTTGGGAGAGTTGCAAATAAAAATACATTTAATAAAAAAAAAAAAACAACTTGACTAAATTGATATTTATTTATTGGAGTGAAACTTCTTTAATGTCATTGGGCAAAATTTTATACTAAAAATTTGAGTGAAAAAGTACAAATCGTCACGAATTTCGTGACTCTGCATCTGATGAACCGCACTAAGTAGAGACTTCAAATTTTCGCAGAATGTGTATTTCTATTACCATATCCCTAACGAGTAATAAAATTTTTAAAATTAATAAAATAATTTGGAAAATCCACCGGAAAATTCTCAAAAAAGGGATTACATTTCCTCAACAACAACATGCAGTTTGTGTGTATAAAAATGTTCATAACAACAACATTAAAGCAAACAGCTTGTGTGTTATACAAAAATAAACGAATGTGCATAGAAAAGAAAATGAGAAACACACAGAAGTTCGTTGATGATCTTATTTATGTGCAAAAGGGGACAGACGGCAAAAGTAAACACAACAACAACAATTACACATGCCAAAGAAACCGAAAGTAATATACTGATGGAGAGACAGGCGACCGCAAGCGGTCTCTCGAGGGCCCCATGAGCATTTACACTTTTTCTTTATGTAAATTTTATAGGTTGAGTCCCCAAATGTAGAGAATTTTTTAGGTTGAGCCCCCAAATGTAGAGAATTGTATTATGTGTATACAGTATTGTTTATTATTATTATTGATTATTAATATGTCAAAAATTATTATTAAGATTCTTATTACAAGATAATCGTTCCACTTTGATAACCGCACGCACACGATGATCAACTGCCGACTTCAGCGATCCACTCACGACTGTGTTGATTAACTGATGACTTTCTACCTGCTCGCTTCTCTGCTTCTCATTGCTTCTTGCCGCGCCCTGTTGCCAAAGTTCCTTACAATGCAGACTGTATAGAACGCGCGCTGTTGCCACACTCCCTTACATTTATATTTTATGGACATCACTGAAAAACTTTTTTATATAATAGATGGATATATATTATATATATTGTTTTTTTGTTTGTACATATATTTATTAAATGTATTTCAACGAAAAAAAAATCACTACCCTGCACATTATGCTTCTACTTCTATGAACTATAAGACTCATATTAATCCTTGTTGTCTTTTTATGATAAGCTTCACAAATAAAATATTCTGAATTTTAGTTGAATAAAGAGAATATTGCAGAAAAAGATTACAGTGTTTGAGACTTCTATTGAATGAAGATAAACCAAGCAACAACTGTTATGAAAAGATGTACTTACTCACATATGTAGACACTCAAATAAATATGAAATGCTTCAACTTTTTCCAAACCAAATTGTTAGTTATAAGAAGTGCAAGATTGGATGTTGTTACCGTTCAAGGAAAAAATCAGTCGCCTGTACTTGTTTATTATTCTATGTAATATAGGATATATTTCCAAAATTCATATTATAAGAATAAAAAAGTTTTGTTATCTTTATTTTTAGCCAATGACACTGTACCCATCTTGCTATTGTACAATAACCTCCTTTAATCAGTTGTTAAACATCTGGACAGTTTTAAAATACTTGGACATTCTGTCATTCTGATTAGCAATTAAGTAAATTTAATTCTTAAACTTTTAACACTCACTTAATTCGTAACAATTCATTCCACTCTACAGTATTGTATTTTGGTACTTATATTATAGGAAGTTGCATTTATATGGTAAGTATGTGCAAATCTTAATATTTTCCATAAATTTAAGTATTTTCAATTTATATTTTTTATTAATTTTTTGCCTTTTCTTGCGGTACTCTGCTGATTGCCTTTTTTGTGTTGTTGGTGGTGTTGTGTTCATGTCTGAGTCTCATGACGCACATGTTTCACATCCGTTTAACACCATTCGAACGCCTGCGGAACATTGCTCAGCATGCTTCATGGACGCGGACTATTGGCGCTTTTCTGTGTACGAGAATGTCGCGTATTCAATACTATATTCAAAGTAGGAAAATTTAAATGGTGCGTGGAGTGCATAAAAATTTCTTCTTCTCATTTGTATAGTTGAAGGTAGGCAAGTTACATTTAACTATGAGTATATGCATACCTGGTGTACCAGGTATATGCTGAAGTAGTTAACAACATCATCATCAAAGTCGTTATCATCATTGTTATCGTTATTATCAGCAGCAACACCAGCAACACCAGTTCGACTTTACTCGGCTTACATGCTTCCATGTGTCCTTATTCGCTTCCTTACACATACCATACTTCTTCGGTTTGTCACCCATTCATTCCTTCATTCATTCAATTGTTGTTGCAAAATACCATTGCCTTGTTGTTGTGCTTTATTTTCTTTTTTTTAATATTTTTAAAGATTTATGTCACATACAGGAAAACGTAGCATGTTACACACACACACAATCACATACACAATAGTGCACATTCATTTTTGCATAAATATGCGTAGATACATTCACCTTTCACTATATCGTTAGGTGTGTTCCTCCTTACTTGATTACATTATAACCGAGTATGCGTGTGCGTATAAATCTGCTTATGTATCTGTGTGTATGTATGTCTATGCCTATGAGTGTATTTGTATGTACGAATAAGTTATGAATATGTATGCTTCATTATCTGAAGTTGGAAAATTGTTATATCAGCGGAAATTGTGCACAACTCTTGGTTACAATTCAATCGAATAAATGAATGAACGAACAAATGATTTCTAGTTGTTTTAATTCCTTACATATCTTCCATATCTCCCTCTCCATCTCTCTTTTCTACTCTTGTAACTTCATACAACAACTCATTGTTCAATGGATATATTTTTCTCCATTGTTTTAGAATTAGAAACAAGCACAAAAATTGTGAGAAAGTTAGACGGCTTTTCTTATACTTTCTACACCGTGGGTAATACATGCATTCAGAGAGTCTTGTCTTTTCACTCGCCTAATATAAAAATTATTGTTTTATTTCATAATTGTGTAAGCAGGTTTATTGAACTCTATTATTTTTGGCTTTTGCATTTGCTCATACACAGGAACATCTTGTCATTCTGATTTCACACGATGTCTTGACTAGCATTTTGATGAGTTTAGCACAATTCCAAACAAAAGTTGCAAACAAATTGTCGTTTTAAATGTGATTCCATCTGGTTTTAACATTAGCATTTTCGAATTGAATAAGAAATTTTATAGGCACTTGAAGGCAGCTGCTAACAATAATTTGTTTATTACGCATACGACGTGCTTGTCGCATAAGGAAAACAAATGCAAATATGTAATATATTTTAGGGTTTTGAATAGCATAAAATAAATGGATCATGACGTTAATAGAAATGTGATTGAATGAATTCTATTCAATTTCTTCATAAATTCTATGGAAGGATTGAAAAGAAATTTTAAATGTTTTTTTTTTTACGATTAACTTTACAATTAATTTGAAAATAGTTAATTAGTTTAATTAATTTTCCACTCTTTGGGTAATGAGACAATAAATGAGTCTCTATTATTAAATGACAGTTAATCCTTTGAAAAATTAGAAGCATGTAGTTTGAAGAGGTTTTTTTACAATTATTCACATTCAATTGAAACATGTTTCTGATTTAATATTGATTGATTAAATAAGAAATCAAGATGCGTTTCGTAAGATAAATAGATAATAGGATTTAAAGCTCTGCAATGAAACAATAAGTTTAATAGAGGGAGAAGATTAATAAAAAGCCAAGCTATTATCATTATTTATTATTTACATCTAAGACTTAAGACTAAGTTTTTTGTGCGATATTATTTGTATGCAGAAAGTTGGATTGAATAAACTTGTTTATAAAATTTAAGTAGGAATAGTCAAGCGCGTCTGACTGCTGTTAATTTAATATTTGCTATGTAATGTAATTCATTAAGTAGTAGGAGAGGAGATTAAAGGGAATTTTTAATATTTTCTCTTGGTTGACTTGAACTTTTTGTTTTAAATACTTTCTAGTAAACAATGTGATCACTCGAATATTTGTAGTCCAATACAATAATTTCTGTATGTCATCATTTTATGTATTTACTGTACTTACATATATTCAGCTGAAATACAGAAACAAAAATCCCACGAAGGAAAATAATCAAAGCAAACATCAATCTTTGTAAAAAATCATGCAAATTTTGATAAAACATTCGGCGTTTTCGCAACATGATTTTCAAATTCTTCTTCGATACACCAGTTGTGCTTCGATTAACATGAAGTTTAACATAGATAAAGTTTATGCATCAAATTTACATATTCAAAAGCTAACTTGATTACTTCATTGAGAATATTTTGAAATGTTTTGTGTTAATTTTAAAACTTCAAAATATGTGACATTGGCGATATTTACAGGTACTTAAGTATGAGAAAAAAAAAATTCCTACTTTATTGCAACTATATTACATGATAACTTGAAGATTTATCTTTCACTTAAATGTAAAATGAAGTTTTCATCTTTCAAAGAAATGACCGATCAGTAGTTTAAAGCTATGTTTCATTTTCGAATCAGTAACAACAAACGACAAGCAATGGGTTACCAAGAAATATAGCCTGCATAGTATCGTAGTTTAGTAGGATTGTTCCCTTCGAGAAATACAAAACAATGTAATGTAAAAAATGTATAAAGAAGATTCTCACAAAATTTCAAAGGAATCGGTCAGATAGAACTTGAGATATCGTGTCAAGCACCTCAAAAAAAAGGAGTTTTGAGAAAAACGCGTTTGAAGTTTGAGAAAGATTTCCAATAGAATAACTCGGATAATAATATTAGCTTTTATATGGAAATTTAAAAGTGCACACGTATTATATAAATTATAAAGAGCTCGAGTCGGATATAAAAGAATTTCTGGAAAGAATGAATCCTCAAGGCTGGCGTTCATTGTGTGATCACTCCGCTCGACCGGCTTAGATGTCACGAATCCGCTGTATCTCCCAAAATAATTCGAATTTTGAAAAATCCTTTTAAGAGCATATTTTCGAAAGTCTAAGCTTTGAAAAAAAAAATCGATTTTTTCAATTTTCTAGACTAGAATACCCCCTTAATTGGAGGACCTTTGTGTCATCTACAAAGATTGAGGTAGTGCAACTACCCAGGGTAAATTATTGTAGCGGATGGAATCTTTTCAAAAGTCTACTGTTATATTAAAATCCTGGACAACTAACGTCTGGTTTCTTAGAAAACTTTGAAAAATATTTGTAAAAAAGTCACTCGAAATGATGTTACTTAGGTTTATTTAACTCACCACTAATTTTGACATCATTTTAGCTTCTTTAATTGAAATACATTGCTTAAAGACTTCCGATGATCATGTGATTATACTCGGTTTAAAAAAAAAAAAAAAACAAAGAAAAACACTCTGATTAATGAGTGTGCTGCGCATCCTTGAAAAGTCTTTCTTCAATTGAAAATGTTAATGCAAGCAAACAGAAAAGATAAACGAACAAACATTAAGGCAACAATGAAAATAAAAAGATACTGATGCAGAGTTAATCAGAGCCAACAACGCCTTCAATTTTACAATATCTTCATTGGAATTGAGCCTTAAGGTGGGTGTACGTAGATTCATTCATTAAAAGACGATGCGACCTTGCTGCTCATGTTCAACGAAGTGAAATGTTACATGGAAAATTATAAAGTTAATGAGCAAACACATTCAATGTCCTTGAACGTTAATTATGGCAGAAAGCAATCTTTTTATTTCTCAGTACTCAGTACTTCGCTTTAATTCCATTTACTCTTACTTTTTCTAATTAAGTTATTTAAATGAATTGAGAAACAAATTTTACAAAAATATATTTCAATCTAAATAAAATACACACACACACACACACACACACACACACAGTCAAATGTAAAACACTTCAGTCTAGCCACATTGAAAGTTCATTCAATGCACGTGGTTGGTATAAGATAGAAATAAAGATAAAAAAATAATATATATTCAATAGAAGAGATAGAAGTGAAAAGAAGAGAACAACAGTGACTAATTTACATAGTTCTATCTACATTCAATGCATGTATTTGTATGTATGTATGTATGTATGTATATATGTATGTGGCTTTTGGCTTCAACTTTTACCTTGACAACCTTTCACAATAAATTTTATTTGGATTTTCTTTGATTTCCATGTATATTTATTTCCTTGTTCAATTCAGTTTGCCTTCTACCTTACGTTCAGTATGTATTTTACTCACTGAACTTTTCAATCAATGTGTGGCATTTGGTTAGAAACATTTCCATTATTTGTGCATTTGCTTTGAATATTTGATTTTGTGAAATATTTCATTTAATAATTTGAAAATATTTCTTGATTGAATGCAATATATATTTAAAATAGTTGGAAACTGTTTGTTTGAGTATACTTAGGAAGTACCTATGAAGTATCTATAAATGGAAGGAAATGGAGAGAATAGCAAAAAATAAGAATTGATTGAAAATCATTGACATCTTTCATGTAATAAATTATATATCCATCTTTATCATCATCAGGTGATTGATGTCAAGAAAACATTTTTACATTTGAGATGGATCAATTCAAATAAATTTTTTAAATTTCATCATAGATTTTAGATATTAAACTAAAATTTTATTTACAAACTCATTTTTATCAAATTACTTCCAATACCAATATTAATATCTTACTATCCAAGCCAATGGAAATGCGCAGGTCTTAAAATGATACGAAATCAGCTAAATAAGAAAGAAAGTAATTTAATTTATCGTTTGCTGATAAGTTTTTCCAAAGTTTTTGAAGAAATACTTTTAAGAACAATATTTCTGGTTCTGGATAATCTTGCTGTTATAACGAAATATAAGTTTGCGTTCTGCAGAAATCATGGTACAACTGAATTCTCCGATAGAATTGAGAACAACAAATGCTGTACGCCAGTTTTCCTTGAAATTATCTTTCGACAGAGTTTGGCATAGTCTTTCTATAAAAAAAAAAACAGAACTCTATCCAGTTCCATATTTTCTGATGCTAAGATTTTATAGTAATAACAACCAATGCTGGTATAATGCAGGATATGTTACTATCCCTGTTCTCTATATCAGATATACCTACAGCCGATATGCTCGTCTCTGATCATGGATATGTAACAACATATGCTGATGAATCTGCGATAAAAGTTACAAGAAGCAACTCAGTGTAACTTGCCGCATGTCATATTAATATCAAACATAAGAAAAAGACAAAATTTCAAAACATCTAACTCAATTATCGAGAATTGCCACATTTTGTATAAAAACTTTGATTTCTATTAACCTGCAACAAATATGCAAATTTTATATGACGCATAATATCCTAAGGTAAATATATGTTTACAAATATTGTTTAACTATACTTGTATAACTTCTACTTCCAATTGAAACCAAAAGGGACATAAAAGTGTTGGAGCCAATTATTCCACTGCTTAATAGAAAATATCCGTCATATTAATACAATAATTAAGAGGACCTAAAATCATCAAAATATTAAACAAAAATACCAAGACTTACTGTATGACTGCAGGCTTCAAACTGCAGGCTTAAAGCGAAAAACGGCCAAGAGGATACTAAAAGCGCCTAGGATGTATTGGCTGCTTGCTTCCGAATCAGATAATAAAACTCTACTCTTTAAAATTATGTTAAAATCAGTTTGGACATAATAAAACATTTTTATTTTGCAAAGTTACCAAAATACATCTTAAGTAATTGCAATATACTTAAAGACCTCAACATTCCTTTTGTCAGGGAAGAAATAGACAAGGTGATGAAGAAAAACTTGAAAAGAATGATTAACCATGAAAATGATTCATTTACAAGTCTCCTCAACATACTAAAAAAAAGAAGAAGATAATAACAATAAAATGAAATGACAATTATTTGATTGAATATTTCCATTTTTTGTATATTCATCCTACAATAAGAAGATTTATTTACTTTGACATAACAAATGGAACAAACAAAACATTTAATTTGAATATTTCACTAAAAAGATAACAAACCAAATTAAAGAACTAATAAGAATGAATAATGTGCTCTTGATTTTTCAAATGATTTATTAACTAAACATTTAGCATTGTCATCGAAATAAGACTGTAATAATTCAAATATAAATTTCATTGAATCTACAATATTAATTAGTGTTATTTATAAAGACGAGTTAAGAAAGGCAACAAATCAAAAATCCAAATTTATATAAATTATTGATGTATTTAAAATTGGCTTTAGATTTGTGGAAGTTGTGTTTATGTATTCGATACTGTTTTAATGGGGAAAAACTCTTACCATCATGTATCGAATACTAAGAAAGAGAAAAATAGAAAAAGAAATAAAAAGAAATGGGTTAACACCTCAAAATTTATAAACATACAGAAATATTGAAGATGACATGTTGCGACAAAACTAAAGAAAATAATAAGAAAACTATTCTTTTCGGTTGCATGAAAACTTAAATACACTTCACTAGTGTTATTTGTTATCAAGTTTTTTTTTAGGGGTTTCCATAGTTAGAATCATCTGTTATAGCTTTCACTATTATCGATTGATAAGAAAGTGATTTGTTATATAGAAATATCATATAATTCAATCGATTCACATTTGTATTGAAATGCACTTAGAGAAGTTTGCTATTATATCTTTTCTAGTTTAGAAATTATCACTTTTACAATATCAAACAAAACTTGGCTTTGATTAATAAATCAATCTTAATGGATTTCAGTAACCTTAACAACAAAAAATGTTTCATGTTAAAAGATTTTCTTGACCTTCGTATGTTGACTATTGAAATTTGATCATGAAGAAAGATAAACACTATATAAATAATGTTTCTCTTTAATACCATTTAAGCATATCAAACATTATAACAAAGTGTTTATACTCATTTTTTTCAAAGTATGAAAGGAAATTAAGTAGCACAAAATCTCATATGATATAGTATTATGTACATATGTGCATAGTAAGTGAGTTCGTCTGACAACTGGTAAATGACACATAGACATAAACGCGCAAATGGAGAGTGAATATGTGTGACACCCATTATGTCTGCTCTATTAAATTGGTTCTGTTTATGATCTCACTATACCATGGATGATGTCGTACATGCTATGCTACCGAGAAAGATATTAAAAAGAGCATCTTGTACTATATCAATGCATCCTCCTGTTTTCGTTCGTCTAAGTTTACGTTTTGTTATTTTCATTAAGTTTTTATAACACGAAAACAACGTTGTCATCGTCAACGCCGTCGCCATCCTCCTATGGAAGAGGCGTTCACATTGTTGTCCTGATGTTGCCAATGTTTGCATTATAAGTATTTAATATATACAATACATATACGTATATTAATTTTTCATTACTACAACGCGCTTAAACATTTGTCCCCCTTACATTTAAATTACTTATTGTAGTCGGGGCCATGGCATGCGTAGTTAACAAATCGTTGTGTGATAACTCATAATCATCCACTACTCGTAAGCAAACACATCATATTACAGAGCTTTATAGTTGGTTGCACATTTACTTATGTACATGTGCAGGTGTATCTATGTAAATAGGTAAATGCATATTGTATATAAGTATACATATGTGTGCCTCTATGTGTATTTGAGTCATCAGAGGTTGCTCATTTTCATGCTATTATTATTTCTACTTCTTCGCCTGTTGCTTCGGCTTCATTGATGAAGCATACAAAATTTTTGCGCCCTTACACATTTCATTTCCATTTCGATGCCATGGCAACAGAACTTTGATAATTTTTTTTTTTTCTTGTTTTCTCTTCTTTAGAGTCAACGGTTTTTTCTCTTTGTGATTTTAGTTTAATTTTATTTGCATTTCATTGATTGGATTCGAGAAATGAATTAATGAAATTTTTTTTTGAAATTGCAAAAGGAAATTTAAATTAAATTTTCAAATGAACACGTGTGGAAACACTTGAACTACAAGTAGGAGGTCAGGTCGCACTGATCACGTATGCAAAACAAACTTTAAACTTGCTAGAAAAAACTTTTCTTCACACTCTCAATTCATGTTGCCTACTTTCAAGCGCAGCGAATAGTCTTCCGTTGCTGCTACTTAAAATTCACATATGATACACATATCCTTGTTGTTGTTCCTCTACTTCATCGTCAACATATTCAAGTACACTTGTTGTTGCTGTTGAAAAGTTTTTGCGGTGCACTAATGAAGTTTTGTTTCGACTTTCTTTTTTTATGTCTTAAAATTTACTTAAGTAACTCAATTGTTGTCAACAACAACAACATCAAAATAAGTGCAATAAAAAGAAAACATGTCCAAAACTTAAGTAGGGCATCATACTTTAAATAAATTTTATACAAATTAATTTAAGAGCTAATAGTTGCTCATTTCTCTTTAAAACCTACAACTCAATTTAATTTTATATTTTAAGTTTTTTTTTCATACATAAAAATTAAAAACAAACAAAAAAGAAGAAGGAGAAAACTTGAATTACCAAAGTAATAGTAAAATAAGCGGAAAACATTGTACAGCACTGGTTTTTACATGCATAACTATGATAAGTTAAGCACGTACATGTTGAACCCGAAAGGTTTAAAGTTTTACATATAATTAGTATGTTAATTTTGAAGTTTATATTGTTATTGTTGTTGTACTATCATAATTAGAAAGTAGAGAATAACATCAATGAAAATATCTTCAACATTATAATATTGTAGATATTGTTATCCTTTTAACATGGCGATTTTTCAGAAAAGGAGAGTTCAGATTAGATCAAAGTCTAAGCAATTGAAAGGTCAAATTCAAAACAATTGACATCATTAAACTTTAAAGAACCTCATACGCTAATATGCTATAGGTACTAGGTCAAACGCTTAAGCATCAAGTTGTACAAAATTATGACAGACCTAAAACTTCATGGCAATGCATGGTAAATTGTGTATAAAGAACTCAATCTTCTACTGGAATACTGGAATTTGAAACAACCCGTACAAATGTGAAAGATTTTCATTTTTTATTGTACTTATGTTTTTGTTCTTTATATATAAAATTTGTTCAATTTTACAAATTCTTATCACAAATCTTAGCGATCCACAAGTTTTATAATGGTACTAAAGAAATTAAAAATCGTAACAATATTTTGAATGAAATAATTTTCTTATTTTAAAGTAACCATATCATTTTTGTTACAGTAAGGGGCTCCGAATTGTGGTTCTTAATAGGGAAAAGTAAAAGGAAATGGAGATTTTTAGTGTCTAAATTGCAGTTGAATAGTCCGAAAAACACAAATTGTTTTCTGATAAGAAGTTGAATTTTAATTATGGGTTTGTATGGGAGGTCCGAACAAATTGAAATTTTGATAAGTTTCTTATTCACATCCACCAATCGAACAAATTTCAAGATCGTGGGGTTACTCGATCGTATAGCTCCCATAACAACCAATATGTTTCTTGTAGGGGGACCCCTTAAAATTTTGGAAAATATTTTAGATTTAGTATTTGCTGTTGTAGCCCGGATAGAACTACACATCCCGAGATAACTTTAATTCTCTAGCTATTACGGTTCATAAGATATGACTCGAGGTCGGGAGGATAGACGGAAGGACAACGAAGTCTCTGTAATAGGGTTCTGTTTACCACTCGTTGCGTACGGAACTCTAAAAAAGAACCGAGAACTACTGAGGTGGACTGATTAAACCAGCTACTGTAAACAAACTGGTTGACAGATCGCGCTCATTTTTGGCATAGTAATTAAAGACAGTCCTAGCAGCATACAGAAAAACATAACCCTATAGAACATAACATTATGTAGCTTACAGAGGCCCCGATGTATAGAAAATAGATATTAATTTTGATCCATCAAAATGTTATATTCAAATGATTAGCATCAAGTTGTACAAAATTATGATAGACCTAAAACTTCATGGCAATGCATGGTAAATTTTGTATAAAGAACTCAATCTTCTACTGGACTACTGGAGTTTGAAACAACCCACAAATGTGAAAGATTTTCATTCTCTATTGTACAATGTTTATATTTTATTTGGTTTCCTATGTATTATTTTATGCGTTAGAAGAATTCCATATTCCTTGGTCTTATAAAGTCTTACATGATATTGGGAAATCCAGAGCACAAATTAAGACGGTGTATACTTTATAAGATTTCTATTGCTTGATTCTATGTTTTAGAAAAAAAGATATTATTATCGATTGAAGGGCAATCGGGAAGTCAAATTTTTTACAATTCCGTTAGCTGGCACGATGGCGATTTAACTCATTTGTGTCCTCTCCAACACTATGCTCCACATCATTAATAACTTTTTCTGTGCGCACTGAATGGCTTCATTGTGTATACGCATTATAAAAATTATGAACTAAAATGTGCATGGCCCGAAAAAGATCCATGGTTGCACGGATTATGTAGCCGTTCTATTACGATTGAAAACGGCTACAAAATCCGTAAGTAAGTTTGACGAGTAGACAAAATAGATTTGAACAATTTTCCAGCGTTGTTCTGGCGCAAGTCTATTGATGGCAAAACGTACTGACCACAAATGAATTATCAACTGTCAAATAGGCAGTCACAAGAATTATGTTGTCAAAAAACCCTATACATTATCATTTATCCAACAAAATATTGTATTTCATTCGAATGGATAGCGCATATTATATGGCAATCTCCGATGAAAATTGTCTTTGATCTGTCAAAGTGTGTTTCATATGTTATCAACAGGGACTCCGATACACGAGTGTATCGTTAAGGAGAAAACTACTGTCTGTGATGTTTAATTAAATCGGTTGGCACCATAGGTTATGTCAATATTTCTCTGCCTCAAGTGTAATTCATTGAAACAAGTGTTCCTAATGGATTAAACATGACATTGTAAGAGTGAATATACCTCAAATTCAAATGGAGAACCAATGGCAATATTCATTTTGATTTAAAAAAAATATTCGGTCTCTTATTTATCAATCTGAACATAGTTGAGTTGGAGTTTATTTATTATATGCTTTATTACATTATATATATTTAGGACAATAAGAACACACAATACATATTAAACTGACGTGCTTATTTATATTAATGTACTATGACATTACTGGTTCAAAGAATATTTTTGCTTATGTTCTACAGAAACCTGCAGCGCCTTCCAATTGAAGAATTAGCACGAAAAAGGTGCAGCAGGAGATGCCGTTGCTCTAATGGTTGAATTTACTAAAGTGAATGAAGAGACTCCGTTGGTTGCATTTGAGGAGCACCAGGAAGAAGAAGCGAAATTGGAAGAGCTTCCCGAACCCCCAATTGCGTCCTATTTGATCGGCGAATGTAACGGTTAGCCCACGCCATCAAGCTCGACATTCACATCAGGCAAGCGGATACACCACGGCATTTATTATCAATTTCGAAGCAGACGACCTGATCAACGAAATTTTTGATTTCAGCTCAGCGGATTCATTTACGAAGCCTGGCAGGAGGGAGCAGATTCTTTAAAAAGCATCTTTTGTCGGTGGTGTACAGTCCGCTTCATAAATAAGCGCTCATGATTTGTTTCTTTCAATGGTTATTCCGGATTAGTCCAATTCATATCCAAAATTTCCCTTTAGGGTCATTTAACTCATTATGTTATATTTGCATCTTTGCGTCCTATTTGATCGGCGAATGTAACGGTTAGCCCACGCAATCAAGCTCGACAACTAGTTCTTTAAACCACCCAACTGCGTTATATGCACACCCGTGTTGATAGCACGTGTAAATGTACCGAACATCAGGCAAGCGGATACACCACGGCATTTATTATCCATTTCGAAGCAGGCGACCTGAACAACGAAATTTTTGATTTCAGTTCAGAGGATTCATTTACGAAGCCTGGCAGGGAGGGAACAAGAGCACATGGGCGTGAAGGCCCCGGGCACATCGTATAAGATCTTGTTCCCCAATAAATTTTAGCTTGCGCACAAGCTAAAACACTGATGACGGGTGCAGCGGCCGATTCACTAACTTTAAACTGTATCATGTTTAGCAGCTTTTCAGTGCCTATATGCAGATCAAAAAGGTTTGTGTACTTAACTGACATAATTTTTAATAATTATAATGCTGTAAACCGAGAATCTTACCTCTTTTTTACACGCCGAGCTGCACCTTCCTATTGCTCGGTTTTTCTTTACGGACTCGTCGCTCCACCGTATTTGGGTGTTCGGGAAGCTCTTCCGAATTCGCTTCTTCTTCCTGGTGCACATCAAATGCAATCAATGGAGTGTCTTCTTTCCCTTTGGTAATATCAACCATAGGGGCAACGGAATTTCCTGCTGCACCTTTTTCGGGTGCTTATTCTTCAATTGGAAGGCGCTGCAGGATTTCGTAGAACATTAACAAAAATATTCTTTGAAACAGCGATGTCACATTACATAAATGTAAAAAAGCACGTAAGAGTAAAATATTATGTGTGTTATTGTTGGCTTAAATATATATAATATAATAAATGATGTGACAAATAAACTCCAAGGCTACTATATTCAGATTGATAAATATGGAGAAATTGAATTTGAATTAAAAGCATATAAACATAACCAAAACAAAACTAAAAAAAAAATCAATTATTTATATTCTGCGCCAAATGAAAAAAATTCAAATGTATTCAAATGGATGGTTTCAATAGGAGATACCCCCCTAGTTGCCTGATTCGGGTGAACCACCACGACAAATGTACTCCGTATGGTAAAAAGAAAGGTTCCTGCAAAATTTCAGCTCTCTAGCTCGAAAACTGAGGGACTAGTTTGCATACATACAGACGGACAGACGGACATGGCTTAATCAATTCGTCTAATCGAGCTGATCAAGAATGAATATACCCTATGTGGTTTTCTTTTTGTCTCCTTCATGACAACTTATAATTGAATAAGTGAACACTATTGTGCGGAGAACCACCACACTACAGGCAGCGATTGTTTTCAGATGGATCAATACTTTCCTTGAATCAAACCAACACGACATTAACTGAAATGTTCGAGGCAGCAGATTACAGAAAAATCATCACTAATTCAACTTTAGTTTCTTTCTTACATTTGGCACTCTTAAAAGAATCGCTGAAGTGAATAAATGTTTTGCGCTTGAATTATTCGTCATGTCATTAAAGTAAAATTAACTGAGTCCGCAATTTCATTTCACTAACACAACACTATTTTGGTGTGACTCTAATGCAGTTTCAACTGCCCTCCGATGATGAACTATTGTACATCGGAACTCGGCTTAAAATGACTGCTGTCAAGAGTGTCGGTTATTTATCATGTGAGGTATTTTACTGTAAGAAATAATGGAACCAGTTAATTGTACTTCTATGCAGAGTTACAGGCTTTCAAAAAGTGATGTCAAAATGATCTATACCTAGATTAAATAAGCGGTCCTATAGTAAATTAGAAGTCTGAATCACCCTCAAGAAGTACAAGTATGTTCAATACACTTAACAAATGTCTGAATTCTTTATTAAACTTGATCACTTCATATAAATGAAAGTCAGATGTTTTAACATTCCTCATTTGGTTACCCAAGGAAAAAACAAAGTGATTGCAGACTAAATATGAGGTAATGGAACTAATTTTCATCACTGGCTATAACTAATTAAATAATTTTTTAATTTAACTGATAGGCATATCAACTTTGTCTGGTAGTTTATGTAAGTTGTTTTGTATCCATTTTACTGAAAGATTACAGTCCATGTGACTGATAAATTTTATATAGGAGAAAGTATTTTCGTATAACTTTGTTGGCTTATTTTTTCGAACTTAGTACATGTTTTTTTCATTTATGCACTTAGTTAGTTACAGATACACGTATTATTATCTAGTATTTCCACTAATAGTTCAAAGTAATTACATCCAATTTAAACTACTTCAACTCTAAGTACCTTTTAAATATTAAAAACTATTATATCTTTTACATAGATACACATATCTCGAATGCATTTATTGTATATTCAACAATTCACAGGCACTTGAAACTCTCTTGTCACCATTTAATGTACGTACATCGCTGAAAATTGTATTTACGTGTTGGATGCACGTTTAAAATAACAAAATTGAAATAGAGAAAATAAAAAAGAACAACAGTTATAAGAACAACATCAACAGCAACATGAACAACAATGCCAACACCATTCGGAAGTGCAAAAGTGTCTCTAATTATGGCGACGTGCAGCCAATGCGAAACAATATAGAATACAATAGAATGGCAAAATAGTTGATACCACAATAGTATTGTACATACTCACAGTAGAATATATGAAATCATATGTAAGAGAAGTAGCATTTTATATTGTTTTTGTGGCATTCTTAACACCTTGCAACGATTTGGAACAACTTGTGACTGCAGACTGCTGCAGTGGTTACCATTACAGATGTGCCACATACTTATTACTATGTACGAATAAACTAACACAAACCAAAGGACACGACATGTAAAATATTTTTCTTTTTTTTTTTTTTGTTGTTTTCTTTCGCATATGTAACAGAACCAACTAAGACAAATACTCCTCGTATATTGTATTGTAATATGATGTGAGGATGTAAGAGATGGCGGGCCTCATATGATATGTCGACTGAATGACTTCGAGGTGAAACTATTTTTATGCCAACTGCAAACATGCGAGGCACGCAAAAATGGCGCAGCAACGAATTACATAGAATTTTGTTGCAGGTGAATAGGGCAACTGTTAGCATGTGTCTTACTACACTGTATGTTGCATGGAAATGTCGCAACTTTTAACACTGATACTGCTGCCACAAATGTCATACCTACCACAAGCTTTAACTTAATATTATTATAGAGTAGCGTTGATTTTGAACCGAGAAACAACATGTGAGGTCTGAATGTAGCGTTTATGATGTTGCATGTTGTGGTATTTGCGTTAAGTTCTGGCTTGGTTTCGAATTCACCAAATGCTTTATTGCTGCTGATTTTTGCCCTTGTTCGTTCCTTTTTTGATTTTACTTTAGTAATTTACTTTTCTATTTTGCATGTGTGTATTTTTAATCTTTTAAAGGTTCTTTTTTAATTGCCTTTTGTTATTTACTTGTATTTTTTTTTGTTTTTTTTTTTTAATTTGTGTTTCGTTCCCGCGCTTAACGCTGTCATATTTTAGTTAATAGATTTGATGTAATTTAGTTTGTTGCATGCAAGCAATTTAATTAATTTAATAAGTTGATCATGAATCATAAATGTGACTTTTATATCATACATTTTTAAGCTGAACTGAATTTATTATGTATAGTAAAATGCCTCTTCATGCTTTGAGATTATATTAGTTAGAGATATGTTAAGTGTTGTGTTTTGGGATATTTGAATAAATTACCTCATTCGTTTTGGGTATCATTTCGATCAAAAGTAATAAATAAATAAAAATAAATAATAAGAAATAGAGTACACATTAATTTTGTATTAAATCAACTTATTTCCATGCATCATTCTTTTGTGATTTACCTGTATTCATATATAAAAAATAAATTAACTGTGAATGGAAACTTCAATTTCATAATTTAATGGAAGCATTAAGACATTTCTATACACAACAAGCCTTGAACAGCTTAAGCTTGGGATATCTGTTTAGTCTATTTGTTTTTAAGGGATCAATCTTAAATTTGAAGATTCTCTTTCAATTACATTTAAATAGGATGAATTGCATTGCTTTTAAAGAAGTATAGCTGAAAAATGGTATAATAGAATGGAGATTTATGTTACATGAAACCCCACTATCCGGGTAGTTGTTTTACCGCTGGTCACCCATACTTATTTACTTAATGAAAACACACGATCTTCTTATCATTAATCCAGTTATGCGAAGGTATGTACAATGCAACTTTGGAACTAATGGGTCATTATTCCCTTGGCGTTTCTTACTTTCTTATTTAATTTTTCATCTTATGTTTCTTCATTACGTTGTGCTTAACTTATAAGTCATTAAGTTATTATGAAGAATTCATTAAATTAGCTGCAATCCGTAAGGCCAGCAGTGTGTTACACTTCGACGAATCATCAAGAACTCCATTCAATTTTATTTGCACTGAAATGTTATCTAACTTACAGGTAATATTGTGTTATGTGAAAGTGAATCCCTCAGGAATGCGTATTACAATATACAATTTACTTTGCTGACATGCCTGTGAAGGCCAAACTTATTGTGGCTACTTACGCTGACGATAATCCTTTCCTTACTTCAACTTAAAGCGCTCAATTAGAAGGGATACGTGCCCTAGAATATCAATAGACCAGTCGTTTATAACAATCAGCAATAGTGTTAAATATCTTGAAATGCATTTGCATTTCGATTGACTTGGAAACATCACATCAAGGGTTGATCAATCCCAAATCAAACCTCTGCTTGAAAAACAAAGTACTGCTAAGTATATAAAACGAAGATGATGTTGTTGCTGTCTATGCAGTTAAAGGTAACGGAAAGCAAATCAAATGTAAAAATACTGCAGCGATTTCTGTCACAGATTTTAAGAATGATATGTTTTATATCTTGGTTTGTTACTATGAATTGCATCCATAAAAAAACATTATAAAATAAAACACTAAAAATTAGAAAACCATTGCAATAATCTTGATTTACATATTAAAAATTATTAATTAATTTTAATTAATAAAACTAAATATATAAAAAATTTTGAACTTAGATACTCTTTCATCAATGGCGTAACATCACTGACAAAACTCATAGACAATAGATTTTTAAAAAATTTACTAAAATTATGTTAGCATCTTCAAAGCAAAAGAAAAGAATCTACAAACATCAATCTCAATTCCAAAAACTTGGCCCACTTATTTTTTTCATTTTATTTGTCAAAAATTAATCTCATTAGTAAGCAGCCTAAGGGGTGAAGACAAAAAAAGCTGACTAAATCATTTTTTGAACTTTGCTTTGTTTTCTCAATTTACAAAAAGTGAAAAAAAATTTCGTCACAAACTTTGAACTTTTTCTTAAAAATTTAAAAATTTTCTTCAATAGAAAATAAAAAAGAAGGATTGCCCACGGAGACTTTATCTAAGAAAAGTTAATTTCAAAATAAAGAAGAAAATGGAAAAAGAAAGAAATAAAGCGACAATAAAGAAAGTGGCAAAGTGTTAATGAGTGGGTAGTTAACTTATTGTTTGTAATAGAGAGACATGCTTTTATTTTCTGTCACCGTACCTCTTCTATTTTATGCCAAGTTTTCTTTGAGGACAAAAGAAAATTCCGCAATAAAAACAAAAAAAAAAAAAGAGCTAGATCTTTTTAACAAAACGAGAAGGCATAGAAAATAAATTGAAATAAAAATATAAATTTTCATTTAAAATTTTATGTATTACACAAGTTGAATACATTAAATAAATGTTTCCACAAATGTTGTATCTTGTATCTTTTGCCTTACTTATGTTGCTGCAGATTGTTGTTACTATTGTTTGTATTGTGTCATGTTTCACATGTGATCTATGCCATTAATTAGATGAAAAGTCAACAAGTCACATATATTTTTTATGTTAAAAGGGACGCAAACACAAATTGTATTTAAACATGCGTGTGAACACTTGCATATCAGTGTGTGTTTGTGTCCATAGTCACATAGATTCTCACATACTTGTACACAAATTTATATGTATGTATATGTATCACTTGGTCTTGTTCAACTTCAAAATCTCAACTCTGCGTATAATTAATTTTAAATGAGATTGTTGATGAAACATTTATTTTGTCATTCGTTCAGGCTCAACACTACAGGCAACAAATTATTACTTATGTACGTGTATATGTTTGAATGAGATTAAACTACAACACACACACACACACACACGCACACACTTAGTTATGCATACATTTATATAATCGGGTATCTATGGAGCATTTGTTTTGCATGACTCTTATCCTAGTCAAAGGAAATAGCAGCAACGCTACTAAATTTTATGTATTCAAAGGTTTAACTAAAAGCAATAAATTTTTAATGAATAGACAAGAAATGGCTACTTCTATTATATTTCCTACTTTTACTTTTTACCTTTTTCGTTACAATTTAAATTATATATTTTTTTTTTGTTTAATTTCTATTTCCTTTATTTTGTATAGTTTCAAATTGGATAATTTGATATTCATTGCAATGCAATTAAGCCTAAATGGTTTTAATTATAGAAATTAGTGTGAATGGAAATTTTTATTATTGTTATAGTTGTTATACTCGTAGTTGTTGCTTTTGTTGTTGTTATTATTACATAAGAGTTTTGTGATTGTTGTGTGGTTATTGTTTTGTGGTTTGACATTTGCACCCCAAAAAGCAACAAATCGAATTGCACCAACCTCTCTTTATACAATACAATACTAACTTTGATCTTTAAACAAATAAATAAACGAATGTTTATATATTGTATAGTAATATTATAGCAAACAAATACATACTCACTCGTACAATACAATAATATTTTTCTAATCGTAACAAAATTTCACAACTCGTAACATTTTTGTATTAAATTGAATTGAAAACAACAAAATCATTGACAAATATTTGTGTAAAACCACAAAATAAACAATGTAGGAACAATAACAATAACAAAAACAAAATGTATATGGAATATACATGGAATTGTGGTACCATACCAAAAACCATACGCATTATATTTCATTTCTCATGGGCAATCAATAAACACTTTTTACGCCAATTTAAATTGACACAATCAACAAATCACAAACGTTGACCATTAACGTTCAATTTTGTTTTGAAAAATTGCAAACTCTTGCATACTGAAACCGTCTGCATTTATTTATTCTATACACACACACACACACACACACACACACACACACACACACACACACACAAATGTACTTATATTTTCTGCATAAACAATTGAAATATATGCACATACATACATACATACATACATATGTAAATTTACACTGCAAATAAATTTTTGGGTCAAACATGCAATGATGCCATTGTACACATTTATTAACAAAATATTCGTTTTATATTTTCAAATTCAATAAAATATCAATTAAAAAACCAATATAAAAATCATTGACACACGCCAGCAAGTCAGCTAAGTCAGAATTTAATATCAACGAAGGGTAACACTCTTTTTATTTTTTTTTTTTAAATTAACTTAAAAACAACTATGACCTATGGAACTTTTTTGAAATATGTTGTTTTAACGCAGATCTATCAAATCACCCCTCAAATCCCATTCTTCAATACAGACAGATAGTTAGTTTTTGTTTCATATCATGGACTTCAAATGTCTTTGCTTGCTTAAGAAAGTCAACGTCTTGGTCTCTTGTTAAAATGATCAGGCATCCCTTGATCAATACACAAATATTATTCTATTATCAATCAATCAATCAATCCATTATTCTAAGTAATTTTGAAAGTCATGTCTCTTCTTGATCATATGTAAAAGCAATCAGTCAGTTGTTTTTTAAGTATTCTTGGACATTTAAACATATGGCTTCAATTGAGATGACAGTTCTTAACGTGCCGATGCTAACAACTCCGAACATCATTTGCAAGGAATAAATTTTTTTTTTTTTTCAAATTTTTTATTGTCAATTTAATCATTCTTCATTAAATCTAAAATCACATTTCTTTCCCAGTTTGGGCTCTCTAGTTAATAGATTTCGAATCAACTAACGTAGATTCTGTTAAGAAGAAGAGTAGTAGGCAGTTCATTTACTATGCCATTGTAAGGGCTTTTTTAGGATCAGATTCCGCTATCTGAATAAGCAAATGAAATTGCATATTGTATTTACCTCTAAAAAAAATCTTGGAATTCTTGATGAATACCAGAACCTCGCCGTAACTGTGAATTCAGTTTAACTTTAGTCTTACATTGATAGATAGTTGCAAATTGCTATTGTTTACAAGATACTTGGACTGTATCCCTAAAACCAAAGGTTGATGATCCTTGAACAACAAATTCGAGTTCTCCGTTTACCATCGAAAGATGAGATATTATTGCATATCGATTTAAAGTTCATATACAAACACAACATTTTTACATAAGTACACATCGTTACGCCGAAAAATATGCAACGCTTTTATGCATTTACTACTTTCCTGTGTTTTTCTGTGGATTGTTTTTTTTTTTTTGTTGATTTTTGCCAAAAAATAAAAAAAATTGAATATAACAAAAACATTCATATAACATAAAAATATGAAAAGATATCAATTTCGTTTTAATGATATAAAAATACCCTTTATATGGAGAAATTTCATACAAAAACTTAATGATTTACAGGAAAATATGTAACATCATCCTAAGTAAAATTATAATGAGAATATTTTTAATTATAATTTTATTAAGTTATGAGTATAGTTGAACTCCTTTACAACGAACTCCTCCATAGCAAAGTGTTTGACTGAACTCTCTTTAAGCAAAGACTTCTTCGACCTTAACAAAGTTATTCACTCGTCCCAAGGACTTTCTTATAGAGGACTCCAATTGTACATATATAGAAAACAAAAACTATACAATAACTTCTATTTTTCATTCCTTTGTTTTTTTACATACATATATTTTTTCCGTAAAATTTCAACTTTTCAAATGAAATGAAGAATTTCTTTTTACAATTAGCTTATAAGTACAAAACAATATTGTAAAAGCTCTCTTAACGGACAGCTTCCATAAACGGACTGATTCAATAATCTAACAGATTTCGTAGACTCAAGCTGAACAGCTTCCTCAACTGAAAACTGTTTAAGATATCAAGATTTTTATACTTCAGTGAAACCAAATATATAATTTATTTTTTATCCAAACATATAACTTCGTTATAAATAGAAATTAAAGACCTTTTACTAGAGGACACTTATAACTTTGTTCTATTATGTTACCAAACTCTGAAGATTAAGATTAATTTAACTTACTGTTTAATCAAAAATAGAATATTTATATTATTTTTATGTTGTAATACAGAAATTATTACAAAACTTACCTGCCAACAGAAAGAGAAAATAATTAAATACTAATACGGTTATTTGAAAGATACTTTGTATTTATGTACAATACTATTCAATTGTTTGAACTTAATGACTAATACTTTCTGTTGAACATAGAAAAGAAACCATATTCCATTTTCAAAACATGGAATCTTGATAATAATTTTAAATTCAGATCTGCTTATATAGAAGAATAGAAACTATTAGATAGGAAGAACTTTAGGCTTTGATATAAGATGCTTCAAACATTGTGCCAAATTGTTAAGAACCATCTACACTTTCTGCGTAGAGTATAAAAATGTGTCAATTGGAATATTTTTTGTATATATTTTATTATTTATTTATTTTTTTGGCAATTGAACTAAAAGTTTTACGTAATTAAGTGAAGCCAGATTGCGATTGTTAAAAATCAATATAATTTTTTTTTTTTTCTTCTTTTCGCTTGTACATTCTGATAACTTTATTTGACATTTTCATTTCATTTATAAAATTATCAGTTATTTAATGATAATAAAAATGAATTCGCTCTTTTAGTGATAAATAATTTGTATATTTACTTTAATTTCAAGTATAAATTTTCAAATTTAAGGCACATAACCTTTAAAAATAAAAAATATCATAAACCTAATATATTTTCAAACTATACAAAATCACAAATACTTGTATCAATGAAAATGACAAATTTGATAAAACTTTTCCTTTTAGAAGTTAAACCAAACCCATATCTAAACAATCTTTTTGAGCCAAACCCCAAAAACTTATTATTTGCCTTCTTATTAAATTTGACCTCAAAACTAAAAGGAAAGAAGAAAGGCGTATTGATAACAACTTTCTTGATCAAATTTCGCTGTGATTTATTAAACACGCTCACACCTTAATGTCAAATGCTATTGACTCATAAGTTACACTGATTGCCAAAGAGGTCAATATATCGTGAGTGGTGGGTGGTGGTTGGTGGGTGGTGGAGAATGTTTAGAGAATTGTTAAATAACAGGAAATTAGTGACAATAGGTTAATCTTTTAATTTATGCAGTTAATTGAATTGAATAACATTCAAATCACTTTACGTTTTACATGATTCAAAGCACGTTCCACGATTGATGAGTTTATTTTTGAACGTTTTTTGCTTGTGGGTTTAACTTAAAATATATTGTAATAGAACAACAATAACAAAACCAACATGAACATGAACAGTAATGAATCGCGTGCTAATGATAATGATAATAAAAGAAATTATTTAGGAAAATGTGATGATGTAAGGTGAGGTGATGTGATTTGGTTTGGCTTAGCTTATTTTATTGGTTTGAAGTCACTTGATATAATAATCATGAACCAAATGACATAATGAAACGATTGGATATTAAAAGCAAAAATCAATATTTAAATACTCTTCCAAGGAAAATAAATAACTTTAATACTTTGGCAAGTTGTTCATTGACAAAAAGATTGAAGGCAATGAAAGTTGATGATGGTGATGATGATGATGATGATGATGCTAAAGAAAACTCGTTAAAACGTTAACGCCTCAATTGCAGCATAAAAAATAACTTATCAAGGGTAAAAAGTTCAAGGAGAAAGTCTCTAAAAAGAAAGAAAATCATTCAGAAAGGGTGAATGACTTATTTTTTGAGTGCAAAAAAATCCAAAACGCAAACAAGTCAAAATTATATTTAGAAAAGCTGAGATTAACTCAAAGCGTCAAAATTTGGATGAGGGTAATTATGATGAGCTTGCTGGCTGTTGTAGATGTTGATGATCATCATAATGATAATAATAAATATTAAAAATTAATTAAATGAAAAGACTTGCGCTTAATTAAAATCATGTCAAAAGCATAACACCGACCAACCTACTTGCGATGCCCAATAATGCACAGCATGAATAAAAGTCGCATGAAATCTTATCTTTGCCATTTTGAGAGTGGGCCAAACTCATACACATACACACAAACCACCGCAGGACATTGACTTCGGCTCACCCAAGATTATATACCTTTCATATTCCATTCATTTTACTCGTACATATTGATTTTATTGTCATTTCTATGGTTTCAATGACAATTTTGTATGGGGAATACGTCTTCCAGTAATCAGAGAACTTTAATTTGAACCTACCACACGTATATTTTTAGCCCGTTAGCTTGCAAACTGTCACTGTTGTAAATATAAGTTTGGACAACTAAAAGGCCATTTGATTTTACTCTCCACTCTAATCTAATATTATTTTACGTCATGGGGTTTCTGTTGCTCGGTTGCAAATATCAAGGCAAAGTAATAATACGCTGTGCTATTTCTGTATGTAAGAACATGAAAAAACCGTCATGAAATATTTTGAAGTGAAATTATTGGTTAAAGTCAACAGTTTTTTCTTTATTATTAAATTTGAAGGCTTTTAGCTTTAAAGCTACAATAACAAAACCAAAAAGCCTCTTGTAATCAGACAAAAGAATGATGATGGTGATACAGTGAGGGCAGTGATGATAATGGTAGGTGGTTCACATGGTTGACAGCCAGTCAGATAGCTAGACAGGCTTGGTAGGGATGGATGGATGAATACACAGTACAGAAGGCAATCATAACTACAGAGAAGTAACGCACAAAAATTCGGAACAAAGAAGGTAAAAGGCAAACCAGACGGATGCGATAAAAAAAAAAAAGAAATATATAAAAAAAAAATAATCATCTTTTCCGTCGCTTTCCGTTATTTACCATTTATTCTTGTCTCATAACAAATAAATAATAACTACAACAACAGAATTATTGCCTACCATGTATTTTTGTTGAATATTTTCATTCTTTCTTTACAATCATTGAGAAGAATGTGGCCGGTAGCGGAAATTATTATTTTTCCTTGTTGTTATTACTATTGTTGTTTTTGTTATTTTCATTGAATGTCGGTTGACGTTGCCACCTTATCCTGTCTCCTTGTCCGGCGGCATTAACCTTTCCGAAGGTCTTATAATGATTTCATACTTGAATGCGTACGCCATTTCCAACACCATCATTGCCGTTCCCATCTTTGTCGCCATACTTAATGTCATTCTATCCATCGTTTTCAATGGCTTCATCCGTTGTCGTCCATTGTTAAAATTTCTTTTGTGTTGCTGTTCTTATTGTATTATTGCACATTTCAACTTGATTCCATTTATCATTGATAAAGTTTAGTAAATGTGATAACATTTAAAATATTACATCGCACCTATATTCATCTTTATTCAAAATTCATGAAAATTTCATATGAAAATGAAATGAAAACAAATTTAAACTACAATACTCATATTTAAACCATTTTCATAGAATAGAAAACCCTCGCAGAAATATCTACATACATATGCCATTAAAAAGACATATGGAAACTAAAACCTTAACCACGTGTGAAATTTTAAATATTTTTTGTGTTAGTTAGTAGATTTCTCTCACACACAGTTTGTGGTTATCTCGTTTTTTTATATTTATTTTTTTTTTTTTTGCTTTTCTAAAACATTTTGACCCAAACATACAATCAACTGAAACAAAGGGAGAAAAAATAACTTTTCGTTCATTTGTCATCATTAGTGACTTGTGTTGTGACCTTCATCAACAGCAGCCGGCAGGAGAACCAACAGAAAATGGAAAATGGAAAGCAAAGTAAACCAACAAAAATATAAATTATTTTTAAAAGGACCAAGAAAAAGGTGCAAAAATGTCGACACACCTACACAGATAGATAGATAGATAGATAGACAAATATACTAACACATTCTCAGTTCTTTCAACCAAAAATTTTACAACGTTTCGTTAACAATTCCATAGATACAATAAACAACAATGACTACAGATGCACGTGTATGAAATGTCATTAAAAAACTTTGTGCAAAAACACAAGAAAATAACAATTTAAATTGTGACTTAGTTAGCCAGCCACAAATGTGTCGCAGATACAATATAATTTTGAATGTTTACAAAGAAAATGACTATAACGAACGATTAGAAATATAAAGCAGTTTCTACAATATGATTGACATAAAAATATTGGAATAATTATTCGATATTCCAAATTTAAATAAGAAAACTTTATAAAGAAACAATTTCAAAATAAATGAATGATGACATAATTTTATAAAAATTATGAATACTAAATAAAGGATAATAAAACAACAAGTTTATTAAATTTTTAATAAGTTAATACTTTGTTCTTCTTATCATTGTCTTTATGAAAAATTATTTGATTTGTGGAATAGATTTTACAGATTCTTTTTTGCTTTCACTCACATTGGAGAACAATAATCACAATTTTTTTTATTATAATTTAATAATTTTGTAATGGTTGGTGATAAAGAACTTCGCAAAATTAGTATTACATCATTTAAAAACTGTTATTATACATTATTGAATACATGTTATCATTGAATCATCGATTTTTCAGTAAAGAAAATGAGGGCCGAAACAGAGAATATTCTTTACAGTTGACATTATTTTTTCGCAAAAATTTTTTCTGCCGTGAATGTTCATAAAAAACTTAGGGCACATCATCATGGAGAAGATACTTTATCAGATCGATCATTTTGTTTGTTCAGGCTTACACCGGCAAACTGGTTTCACTTGAATGGTGTAAAGAGGTTGTCAATAAGAATAGAAGATGCGTGTTTGTTGAAGAAATATAGTTGCTTTCTTATCGAAAAAAAAAAATTGTCCAAACATGACTCTCATTTTTTCCACCAACTAGTATTTTTTTCCAGTTTTTATGCATCGTCATTATCATCATCATCATCATCATATTTTAATAACATCTTATGGTTTAATATATTCAATATATAGCAACATTATTATCCATTATATTTATAAAGACTTTATTTAATTTGCTTAATGATGGTTGTACTTATTATAATTTATATGTAGATTAATTAATTAAAGAAACAGTACAAAAAATAGAAACAATTAACATGAATTACAAATTTTTTCTATACTAGTGTAGAAATATACTTTGGTGAAATAGCCAGCGGTTTTATAGCCAATTCACAGTACATAACATAAGTTAAGCAGCTTCAATATGCAAGCAATTCTAAAAACAACAACAACAACAGGGAATATAACGCAATATATGTGTTGTTTTTGTGAAACTAAAATTTCCTTTGGTCTGCTTTCTCAGTGGAAGTCACTTTCTGCACTCAGACGGAACATGTGATCTATTCAAAGTACCTTCCAATGCAACAGCTGATGTTAGTGTCACTTAAATTCAAATTGTAAAGGTTTTGTTAAAATTTTAATAACCGACGTCTCAAGAATAAGAATGATAGTTGTAAGAACTAATTGGACACACTGCAAATCTTACGTTTAAAATTACCACAACGTCCGCACCGTACCATGTACGTATGTGTAATTAACACAAAGACAGCTGTTTTCCAGTAATAAATATGAAAGCAATGTGAAAAGATTTTTGAAGCATTGTAAAAAAAAAATGCATTAGATAGAATTTTATCGAAAGATTCATGGAAATTCGATACTTCACGCAAATCAGCCAGCTTGTCCTGCACCAGAGGCATATTATTTGTAAGAGCTTTCATATTTTAATCCATGATATCATTTATTTATTTATTATTATTTTTTATTTATTTTGTTTTCAATGAAATTATGAACAACTTTTCTATATTAAAATCTCTGTAGGCTTCTTATTTTTGGCTTGTCTACAGACACATAAGCTTTATTACCATTCCCCGTGATAGTTGGAAATTACACTTGTATACATGTTTTGAAATATCTAACGTTCAAGTTTTACGTAAGCGAAGTTGTATGATTTTAAACCTGCAGTGAAAATAAAAAAAATCGTGAAACCTCCTCCGCCAAATGTTAAGACCTAATAATTTATTCAAAACTTGCAATAAAAATCAATATAAATATATAAAAACGCAAAATTATTTTTATTAGAGTTTAGATGAGAACAAAAAAATGGGCCAAGTACAATTCAGACTCTAAATATCTAAATATCAGTTCGATAGAAGAAATAACAAAAAAGTTTTTTTAATAAGAACCTGAATTTAAATGATGGATTTGTATGAGAGGTACCCTCCCTAGTAGTCCGATCAAATTGAAATTTCGACAATATAAATTTCTGATATATAGCCTCCAACCATTCAAATTTCGAGATCGAGGGGTTACTGGATCGTATAGCTGCCATACAAACCAAAATATTTCTTGTATGGGGACCCCTTTAAGTTTTTGAAAATATTTAAGATTTAGTATTTGTTGCTAATGCCCGGATAGAACGACATATTCTGTAAAAATTTCAACTCTCTAGCTATTGCGGTTTATAAGATCTGACCCAAGGGCGGACGGACGGACAACGAAGTCTTTGCAATAAGTTTCCTTTTGGATCCCTTTGGATCCGGAACCCGAAAAGAAGAGAGAGTTCTGCTGCAGAACTCACACATGCAATTTGTGTCTAAGTAGTGTAGAGTTACATTTATTCTCAAAGCAAATATTTATTTCTAAGCTAATAAGTAATATGAGAAAAAATTTGGTATAACCATAAGAAGAATAAGTATTGTGGTATACTATAGTAAAAATTTACATTATAAAGATTGTTGTGAAAATATTTTCCTTTTTTTTTAAGTTTTTTTTACCTTACATAAATTTTATAATATCGCCCCCACTGCCTGTGTCAGCAAAAGTAAAACAAAAACTTGAAAATCCACCCACTAAACCTGCTCACGTAGTAATTGCATGACCTCAAATGAATCAATTAATAACTTTATTTGTACATGTACGTTTTTTTGTTTTTGTTCTATATAAATGGGAGAGTTGAAGAACATTTTGTAAAGTGGGTTATTCAAGTGAAACGCAGTGTAGTATATAATTTCATTTAACAAGGTTTTATGACAATTAATAATTTCCTGATAAATGTACTACTTAGTAAGACTCCATGACAATCTCTTAATTATCTAAGATACCTTGACTTATAATTGTTTGACTTGAGAATTTATTGCAATCGCAATTAATTTACATTGCATTTGAATCTATCTATAATAGATTTCATGAAAGTTATTTATATATAGCAACAAATGTACAGTTACCCAACTAACGCGCATCACTGGCACAAATGAATTTCAATCGCTTTTAAAAAAAAAATTACTCTTTAAACACATTGAAAGAATTTTCTTAATTGTTCATTTCAACATTACAAATTTTAGCTAAAACAAATTTTATACTTTTTATCTATTTTTCCCAAAAAATATGAAAACAAATAATTTTATTATATTTCTATTTCCATTTTCAAATGAACACAAAATCCTAAAGCAAATACATATGTAGGTAGACATCCTCGTATCTTAAATGGCTTTTTGTTTTATGTTCACTTTTTCTATTGGCATCATAAACAGAGATATATGTATGTATAGAAGAATATGTGTATTTGTGTCTGAGTGTGTTTGCTTTGTATCTTTGTATTTTTGTCTAGTTATTTTTTGTTTTTGTTTTTTTATGGTTTTTTATGTTTCCATTTATAAATTTGTAGTTACAATTGAATATTTGTTTATGTGTATATGAGTTTTTTACAGGGATTTGAGGGAAATGAAAACAATACAAATTTATTTGTTTTGCAAATATGAACTCATTTGACTTTTATGATTTTAAAGGATTTTCCATTTGGGGCTTTTTACACTAAAGACACAAAGCTGCAACACAATTTTATTTACAAATTATGAAATTGCAGAATACTAAATAAATATTTCTGCTATTTTATACATAGTATATATTTTTAAACATTTATGGTATTATTTTTATGATTTTGTAAACTTTAAAATAAAATCTCATTAAGCTTGAGTCAATAAATCTTGTTAAAAATAATGAAGAATATTTGAAATTTTTGTTTATTTTAGAAATCTTTAAAACTTCTTATTTGAGTGGATTTCTCTTTCTACAACTTCTCATTTAACTCACTTTAGTTGCTTCCGGTTTTGTTTGAATTATTTTTTAGTATTTTTAATATCTATACTTTTATTTTTTTAAAATGCTGAAATAGAGATAAATGCATTCTAACAAAGCCTAGTTGCATCACATGCAAATGAAAATTACATACAACTTCCGTTTCCGGAATATTAACATCCATGTCTGTTAAGCGATAACGCATACTCACTTCCTATATCTCTATCTATCTATCTATCTACGTTTTACAGTTCTGAAATCAATATAAATAAATGTAGGAAATTGCAAAATTATATTAAATCGGATAAGGGTAAGGGAAAACTGAACAAAATAAAAATAAAATGACATGAAATGAAATCGAGAATAGTACGAGTAGAATAGAACAAAAATGAAAATTTCTAGCGAAAGCCAAACCGGAAGCCATATAACACATCAAACACATACACACACAGACACATGTATTCACACACACACATTTGGATATGCACTCAGATGCACACATAAACAGACACATAAACGCTCAAAGGCAGACAAGGAAAGGCAACCCCATGCAGAGTTGCCGTAGTTTGCAGTTGGGTGAAATACCAAAAACAAAATTAAAAAATAAAAAAATGAACAAAATAAAGGCCAGGAGGCCAACCAAAGTCAAGCCAAGCCAATCGAAGCCAAAGCAAATGATCAAACACAAATAGATAAAAAGACACACACAAAATTGTAGCTAATTCCAAATTTTATAAGCAGAGATTTTCAACTTTGTAGCCATAGAAAATACATTCAGAGCATCATGTGGTGGTTTATTTAAGCGAACTAAAGTTCGATCTATGGTTGATTCGTTTGTTAGTTTGTTGGATTCATGGTTTCGCTTTTGGTGTTCTTTGCAGATATATGTTTGAGGTCAATTCAATGCGGGGTCAATTGTGTGCATTCATTCATAGATGTAATAGAACATACCACAATATGTGACTTACATGTGGCAAAAGTCAAACGATCAAATATGCGCTTAGAAGCGCTAAAAATTCAATTCTCCATGAAGCTTAAGGCAAAAGACATTTGACTGCGGTTTGACTGCAAGCAGCTAGAAAAATTTAAAATCAATTGTGGTCCTTTTTCCTCATCAATTCTGATAGTTGTTGACAACATTGATTCTTTGAATTCCCCACAAATTGTCATTAATTTCAATTTCTTGCTTCACTTTATTTTTGTTTGTCTTAATTTTATTAAACTTCCACACTCAGATCTACTTATAGGATAAGTACGAATACATACATGTTGATGGCTGCTCAACAATAAAACCTAATTTATTTCTCTTAACATTTCTCAAACGCATGTTGTTTGTTGTTTTTTTTTTTTTTTACCAACGCCTACAAATATACAGATAAGATTTTGATATACAATATAAATATAAGCTAAAGCTCCTTTGTTTTCTATGTTGCTGTTGTTGAAACCCTAATAAGGATTTGTGTGAAAGCAACATACTCTTTCTACTCTTGGTTCATCATATAGAGCCCCACCAACTTCTCTTTTTAATGGCATGATTTAGATGCTCTGAGACTACGTCATTGACCTATGTGTATGCTTCTTTTCCAGCGTATACAAAGGATTGTAAGGACTTGTGCAGACAACAACAGACAACAACAATTTCTCCATGACTAATTGCCAGCCAAAGGCTTTCATCTTGAAGGCGTCCTTCGTCATTACTTTGGGGAAGTTTTCCAACAAAACACTTAACATGTGTAAGCTGATTTGCTGTTGCTCTAACGCGTTTTTGACGAACGATTGTCTTCTACTAGAATGCTAAAATAAACATAAATAATCCAATTAACCAAAAACTAATTGGTTGGCAAAAGGATACATGGAAACTAAAACTAGAACATCTTTAATAAATTGAGTTTATACATACTTATATTGTACTATACTAAATTTATATTGGATATACAATAATCCACAAAAATTGTTGTTTGTGGTCTCTTTTGAATCTTAAAGGATATTTACTATCAATTTCAACTATCAACAACTAAGACAAAATACAATAGTATTGTATGGTATTTAATTTCAAAAGTGACTTTCAGGTTTACAAATTTTGCTTACTCGACAAAATATTGGATTGTATTTGATTAACATCTTCATTAATTTATCCTACAAATTTATTGTTTACTTTGTACTTGAATAAGTTATGTATTGTACTTTGTTATCATCGACATTGTTGTCGACACTAATTAGTTGTACAAATGTTCTCTAAATGTATCTTAATACTACACGTTTGTACGAGTATATTATGGTATTTTACGAATTTAATATCTATTTTCTTGTATTTCTTGTTGTTCACAATTGCAAGCTACAAGTAAATTTATCATTTTGTTATGTGTTTCATGTTCTTGTGTTGTGATTTCTTGGAAAATTTTACTTCTTCTTTGCTTTATCATTATCTATTAAATTTATCAAAGATCCTTATTATAATCCAGTATTCCATTAGCAAACTTAAATGAGGGTAATTTGTGGATTTATAGTGAATTTGTTTCATTCAATTTAAACAATCAATGAAATGCAAAATTTAATTCCTGAAGCTTTACCTTTACTTTATGACAAAATTAATAATGTTTTCGTTTCCTAAATCTGATTAGAAATTGCCAAGAATCAATGAAAATCATTGTACATTTGTATATCTTTCTCATATTTTTCATTAGTATGAATAATTAATTTTGTATTTTCTAAAGTTATTTTAGAATTTTATCAAGTATTTTTTGAAGTGAAACTTTTTTAGCGATGGGGAGTTAATCCAAAAATATGAAACTGAAATGTGACAGCAATCAAAATGCCTCTTTATTTCCGGGTAACTCCCTTAGCTAAAGAAGTTTCACTTCTATATTGTGCATATGAGGGTGAGGCACACTACTTATTTTTTTTTTTTTTACTTTTTCTTGTAAGCAACGCAAGGGTTTAGATTCATCCTTCATATTCATAGATTAGAGAGAGTATTGTACTGTCAGAATTCCCTTTATTTGTCCACAGATTAAGAATCTTCATGGAATTATGTCAATCCTGGTCAAGACTAATATGAACCGCATGTTTCTTTATTTCTTTGCAAAAATAACTTTCTCTTTTATTAGAATATTGAGCAAGTCTATTGCATTAGTTGACCCAAAAATATTGTAACTTACTTTTCGGCTACACCAATTTCGATGAATTGCCTTAGGACATCATAAAGAAGACTATGACTACTATCTGCTAGCCATTATTACTTATAGTTATGAAACGCTGACGTACAATCAATGTAAAGAGCAAAATTGCGGGTAACCAGAAGACACTAAAAAGGTAACAAATACAGTTCTGTGAGAAAAAAGAAAGCAATTAAACAGATAATCAAAGTAAAGTTGCGTTTGATTGGTCATCTGTATATTTTACATGGCAGCTATTTCATCTGAATAAGATCACTTCAAAAAGTGACAATTGAAGAAATCCTGGAAATATGTTCTAAAGTTACAACAAATGGCTTAATGGTGATTAATCAGGACTCATTTTTAACATAAATCCAATCTACTCAAATCAAATGATTTGAATTGAAACAAAGCTTTCCACTTAACAAAGTTTAAAATTATTTCGACTTATCAAAAAGTCAAAAATTTAATTGACGAACCTTCAACTTAATTAGCTTTAAAAACCAAAAATTCTACAAAACTTGTACTATTTTCTATAGTTCAAACTATGATGGCACAAAATAATATGACAAACTTTTATTCATAGAAACCAATGTCAAAAACTTAAAACTTAGCCAACATCTCCATCAATAGGAGAAGCAGCAGCAGCAGCAGCATCATCATCATCATCATCATCATCATCATCATTATCAGAAGCAACATCAGCAAAACTGTGCATTTAATCAAACAAAATGTGGCATCAAAAACATCAACAAAAAATCACAACAACTTAAGCATATTGAAAGGCTAAAGTTTTATATATAAGTAAATTCTATTCATATGTAAATGGGTGTGTAAGACATAATATACTCGTGTGCTCGTGTGCTCGAGTGTCGTTAGTCCGTTTGCCTGTTCTACTGACAGTTGCTTGTTGACTAAAGCGGGCTAGGCAAATAAGTATCTAAAGATACACATAGATGTCGATGTCTATGTATCTTCTCTACAACATGTGGGTTTCATTTTTGCTTTTGTGACATACTTCTAAAGTTTTTCTGCTATTTAAATCATGTCAGTTTATTTAAGCCACACACACACACACCCACTCCTTCTATCATATCCTTCAATACTCTGGCACATCTAGCATACTTCATACTTCAAATACAATTTAGCCAACATCCCCAGACTGCCTTATGTATGTTTTTGGCATCTTGTCAACAATTCGTCACTTATTTTTGGTACTTTTCAAGTATTTTTTTGCATTATTTTGTTATTTTTCTTTTCTCTTCAGCAATTTAGATTTTTTGTTTTCCTGTCGTTATCGTTATCATCATCATCAGCAGCAGCATCATCATCAACAACTATATCCTCTATTGGTGTTGGCAACAAACTTGCAACTTTCACTGAATTAAAAACCAACAAAAATAAAAAAAATGAATGAATTTATGAATGAATGACTGAAGTAAAGAAAAATTACTTATACGAGTATTCACACCCATTCACTCTTCATACATACATATATATACTCCTACATTCACACATTCATTCACATACATGTATGTATGTACATATGAACTATTCAATGAAAATGGCAGGAAGGCGGCATATGGCAGATTGTGAGCATATAAGGGGCTTTCTTATTTAAGCTATGATTTTTCTATTCATTTTTTAGTTTTTTATTTTTAAATTTTTGGCAACTGTGTTCAAGTGCATCCTGGTTATATTCGTTTAAATGGCTTTAGGCTTGAATGAAGTGTGTGTGAATGAATGTGTTTGTATGTGTGTAAACTATCAAATTGTTGGTGAAACCAAATTTAAATGGCAAATGTAATGAAAGCTAACTGAATTGAAGTGGTCAAAATTGTAAAGAACGCCACGCTTTTATAGAAAGTTTATTCAATAAAAAATAAATAAAATAAAATAAAGAGTGAATGGGCGCTTAAAAAGTTATAAACTTAAGGATTTCATTCAGTTTTGTTTTGAGTAAACTTGAAGAATTTTCTATATAAAAGTTAAAAAAGTTACAAGGTAAAAGACCCTTGACTTCAATGAACTATTATACAAGAAGGAACTCCTGCACTATGAATATAATTAAAATAATTTTGAAAAGTATAGAACATTTTAAGCTTTTGAACTTCTGAAGAAAAAATTCTCCTCTCCCCAATTCATAATTAGTTATGTTTTCAATATATCAAATTCTCTAACAAAAATTCAGACAAAGTTCTCTGATGGAATATCAAAAACAAAATTCTTAAGAAAAATCTTTAATTTAAAAATATAAAATCATTGAAAACGATTAAAATGACAACTCCCTTGATTGGATTTTGGATGTCATATTTGATGCTGATGCTGATGCTGTTGCTTTAAAATTAAGTGTATCAGTATTAAAAAAAATAGGCAACAAATAAGGTAAAAAAAAATAAAAATAATAACATGCAAATCGAAAATGAGAACTCATGTTCTCGTGCTCTACGTGTCAAAGTTCACAGTTCTGGCAATTTCAATACTCTACAAAGGATGATAAGCATATTTTTTGTGAATATTCTTTTTTCCCTTTTTTTTTTTTCTGTGCTCGTGTATGAAATACACGCAAAAAGGAAATACGATTATTTTTTAGTGGTGCACAAATAATAAATCGAAATAAATTTATGCCACATGGCAAAAAGCTGTTGAATTTTTGTGGCAACATTTTAAAATTGTGAAGAAATTTTTTTTTTTTTGGCATTAAGAACTATAATAATGAAACTAAAAGGAAATTATTTATTTATCATGAATGACAATGCAGATTTTAACTGCATTTTTGTAGAATTTCATGAAATAAAATGGACCTTGAATAACGATTATTTCGGATTACAACAAGTCTGGCTTAAGAGTGAGAGCAGGAGAACAGAATATTTACAAAATTAAAGAATGACAGCTTGTTTGTTGATCTACCATTAAAAAAAAAAAAAAAAAAACAAAAGAATAGAGAAAACCACTTAAAAAGAATATTACAGAGCGAATCTAATATAGATACTCATACACTTAATGAAGTACCGGTGTTTTACGTGCTCGCCTGTCTGTAAGAAGACTCAAGAACACGGTGCCAAGCATATGGATTGAACTTCAATCAACGTCCCCTTGGATAAATATCCGCAGGTACCAAATTAGAGTCATTTTAAATTTGGAATATGACTCCCTCCTTGGTGGGGAGCGAGGCCCACCTTAAACCTCTACTGCTCTCTGGGTCACAGCACCCGGTTGTATAACGCAACTCCACGTCGAGTTATTACTCTACCCGCATTTGGGTATTAAACCATAGCCACCACGATACTCCCACAAGGGGGCCGTAACCGCTGGCCAGGACGGAACAAGCTCCGTGATCTCCTGACCACCCGTGGTACCAGAAAAAGCCTCTGGTAAGACTTCGTACCGGAAGGTACTACCAATTCGAACCCCAAAAAGTCTATGGGTTGGTGCCCCATTATGTTTTCATTCATGTAGTAGCCAAGAAATCCAATTTATAGAGCGTAACCTGGATCACAAATTATAAATGAAAAAATTGTTCCCTTCAGGAATGTGAGTTCTATACATTAAGATTATAGAACTCAGAAAAATTTCCCGGAGGGGGAACTAATACACTTAATCGAAGAAACATATGTAAATTAACAATAGCAACAACAATATTACTATATCATAAAGATAAATACGAAGGACAATCAAAACAAGAACGCGACTTCATCTGGAAGCCTTAAAGAGCATTAAGAGGCCTGAATTTTGAAAATGGGGAGAATTGCTTAAGAGAAGTAGTCGGTACATATTCCAATTACCATCAGCCTCTGGAATCACCCCAAAGGATCATTGACTCTACAAGAGTCAATTTCACTAAACTTACTGAAGATTAGTGTTTTCCTTGTTGAATTCTTTTTGAAACTTTCTTATCATAAACAATGTAAATCTTTGAAAATGAAAATTTGGAATCTTTCGTAAGTAGAATTGTTGTTTAGCTTGTATTTCTATTTACCAGACATGTTAAACGACATGTTTTATTCTAGACTGTTATTTGCATTGAACATATAAAAATACTTGTAATGATGCATCCAAAGAAAATTCGCCAGAAACTGTAAAGAAGGAAATGCAAACACATACATAAGTATCATAGTGAAGCGTACCATCATTGAAAATAGAAAGCAATCGATCTACGTCAACGATTTGCACCATCCTCATGAAAAGGGACAAGATTAGGGAAAGGAAGAGACAAGTATATCATGTTGAAACATGGCTTTTTTTGGTTTCTCCATTCCAGTTTGACTCATTACTAGAAAAAATAATCAAAAAGATACAAGTTTCTTGAAAATATATACTTGCATAAAATTTTTGGTGAACAAAAGTTAAAAATATTGTAATATATTTGATTGTGCATTTTGTATTTGTAGACGAATGTCTCTTCTTATTTCTTTAAATAAATGACTACAATATAATCCACAAACAAATCAAACAATGAACCGTGTTTTAAACCTTCAATGTTTAACTTTTGGGATCTGACTTCAATTAGTTCAAGTTAGCAAGCGTGCTCTGTATAAAAATTCATTCATATAAAAAGCGACATTTCATATGTCATACATTTGTACAATAGATCTAGCGACGGCCACGCTGGATATATGATAAGCATAGACCATTCTAAATAAAACTATTAAAGTGAACAATTGCACTTTTATTCATATTTTCAAAAGATAAAATTTAAAATTGTAAACACTTTTTTGAATTGATATATTTTTCAAGCCCTACATCGCGTATACGTAATAATATTGTCAAAGTCACCACAAATAAGTGAGAGAAACAACAAACAAACAAAAACTGTTATACAAACTTCACTTACTAAATGTCAAATGGATTAAATTGACAAAAAAATCTCAATAAAAAAGAAAATAATAAACAAACAAAGAATAAACCAAAAAAATTTTAACCAATGACTTTACTAAAAATATTATTGTAATAGAGGAAAACACCACCAAGACATCATACATACATACATATATGTATGTATATCTATATAAGTTTAGGTTTCCCTGGGATTACTAGACTTAAACTTATGAATAGCTCTGCGATAATAAATCCAAAGGGAGATTATGGGTTCACTACTCTGTTGTTGTTCGTTTGGCAACAAAAATCGCTTGTGCGAATATCAAACAAAAACAATTAAGCATAGGACAACCAAACGACCGACCGACCGTGGGTGGTTGGCTTAAAGGGCAATACAATGAATCAAGTTTTTTTTTTTTACCGAATATATTTATAGTTTAGCTTCAAGCCAAAGCAAAAAAGCAACTCAATTTAATTTCTAAAAAAAAAAATAAAAATAAATAAATAAATAAAAGAAAAGAAAAGGCATTTACATAGTGACGACGTGTACTAGCGTCATCGTTTTGGCAAAATTCAAGTTACCAGCTGCTTTATTTTAAGCACATGGACTTCAACGACCAATGGATTATTCTACCAAAAGAAGGATAATAAATGAATGAATGGACGACAGGGACTTTGGAATTGAGTGAGTTAGTCCGTAAGCGACGACTGACTGTCTGGCCAAAGGCAAAAAGCCACTTTTTGGGATTTTCAACAACAAAGTTGTAATAATTAGATAGCTTGGCTTCCACTTTCTGAAAAGTTAAATATAGTACAATTATATACACTGGAAGAAAAAATCATTTTTTCAAAAATTATAAATTTTAAAGAGACAAAAAACATCGTATTACGTTTAAGACATTAATTCCCCAATTCTACCAAAATAGGAGTAATCAAATTTAATTTAAGGGTTAATTAGGTTCACTTATCACTTTCTGTGTACCTTGAAATATGAAACTATTTGAAATTTATCTCCTTAAACAGATGCCCATCATCACATCTACCAAAAGTATTTCCTCATCAGAGGCATCACGTGGCCTTTTATACTCATACTAACAAAAACACTTGGCCTTTTATTTTTTAGTTAAGACATTTGTATTGTTTATCTATAGAAGAAGGACAGGACATGATAGAATGGGGTATTCCTCTCTCTTTGGCTTTTTATAAAGGAGGTTATCACCATCATCATCATCATCATCATCATTATTCTTATTACTCTCTCTCTCCCTCACTTTGGCATTGTGAATCTGGTAACAATTGTTTGCATTTTGAATTGTTTTTCTGTTGATGTTTCCCTTCATTTTCTAGTTTTGTTCTTTCTACTTTCTTGTTTTGTTTATTTTTGTTTGTTTTGTTAGTTGTTCTTCGTTTGTTGATTTATTTTTGTTTCTTCGTTTATTTGTTGGTTTTTTTTTGTTAGTAAGGTTTGGTTTGCTCTTTCAGCTATTCATCTCATGCTTTCGCATCACGTGCTCCTAACAAAGCTGACAACATGAACGAACTGTGAAAGAAGATGATTATGAGGAGAGAATAAATACACATAAAAGGGTAAAAAAAAAAAAAAAAAATAAAGAAAAAGTAAAGTAGCAAACTATGTAAAGCGAGAAGGACGAATAACAGGAAGAAATTGGCGCCTGTCTTTATATTGTACTTAGAGCGTATTGTAGAAATTAAGACAATGATGATGGTGATGATGATGATGATGATAATGGCGATTCTGATAATAATAATGATGATGGAGCCTAGAATAAAAGCAAAAAGAGGAACTCTGTTATCATCATCAGTCAATGTTTTGTTTATTTTAAGTGTATTGTTTAGAATGGAAAGAGCCTTGTCCCTCATTTCTGCCATCATCATTTAAGTTTTGTTTGTTATTGTTTCAAAGTCTATGGATTTTGTGTGTCTACGAGTATTTTCTAATGAAAATGTTCGTCGCCTTTTTTGGTTGTTATTTTGCTTTTCTATTTTATTGTCAGGGCTTAATTAAAAAGTCATCATCATTGCAGCTGCGCTTTGCATTCACAATTCGACAGTTTCTCTGTTTCATAATTGGCATTATTACAACTACTTATTATTATTTTTCGTTTTAAATTCTATTGTATAGAAATGCGCTTATCATACAGAATACAGTAAGTTAACTACAAAACTCTTTCCCTATAGGATTTTATATAAAGTAAGGATATGATTTTAAATAATAAGGGGGATCCCTCCATTATATTTAAATCATCACTACTCTTCAATTTAGTCTAAATGACCAATTTTGAATGATTGCACAAGAGTCTTTTCCCTATTAAAGTGGAATAAAACTTAATAGAAAGTTAAAATGGCTTGTACAACATTTTATGATATTTTAAAACTCTGCAACTTCCCCATAATCCCCACCTAAATGTATGGCTTGAGTCCACAACTTTCCCTGCCTCTCTGCTAATGTTCAGTCAGAATAGAAGACCATTAAAATGTTATAAAGCAACATTTAAGTACTTAACTTGATATCTTTCAATCTTTGGCCCATATCCAAGCAATCCATATAAGCGCACATAAAAATGTTTTCCTCCGCCACAATCTTTAAGAGGCGGAGACATTAAAAAATTGCTTGTTTTGCATATTAAAATGTTGTGGTATTGAAAAGGAAAAATCACACAAAATGCATGAAACTTTTCTTTATTCTGCCAAAGATACAAAAACGAAAGAAAACATAGAAAACAGTGTCTTTTTAGGGTTCCGGACCCAAAGGTTACCAAAACGGAATAAATAAAAAATAAATAAAATATAATTCGAAATTTAAACGGGTCTCCATACATGAAACGAATGGATTTGTATGGAAGCTACACGATCCACTAATCCTACGATCTTAAAATTTGTATGATTGGTAGATATGGATTAGAAACTTATACTCTCCAAATTTGGGTTTGATCGAACTTCTAGAAAGGGCACCTCCCATACAAATCACCTCTTTAAATTCAGGTTCTTATTCGAAAAACTTTTTTTGTTTTTTATCCCATCGAACTGAAATTTGGAGTTCTAATTTTTTAAAATAGGCACTGAACACACTTGTCCAAATCAGCCGATTTGGAACATTAGATGGGGTAAATGCCATACAGTCCCCCATTTGGTACGGAACCCTCCATGTACTAGTCTGTCTCACATTTGACCGATTTTTTGTTTTTTTTTTTCCTTCTTTATTTCGTTCATGGAAAACAAAAAAATATTTATAGATCTTAAAGGCATTAAACATCATTCATTGTATTTAAAGATTAACAAATTTAAAGTTATCTAATTATACATTTAATATTAAATAGAAAACTCAATAGAAATGCAAAATTTATTAAAGCAAATGCTGTATACTTTTAGCTCTTTAAATTAAAGTAATTTTAATAAAAACATTTACTTTCATTCTTTAAAAGTTTTATATAAATATTAATCATACATTCATCAGAAACACACATACATGCACACATATATTTAGGTTATTTAAGCAAACATTTGCTAATTCATTTATCAAATGTTTATTTGTTTTGAAATTCCGAAAAAGTTGCATTCAACTAAGAGCAAATATAATCTCACAACAAATTTAATTATGTCCATTACTTTTGCCGTGTGTTACCGTCATTACGAGGTGCGTTTTATAAGTGCTTAGCCTTATATTTATATAATATTGTACATTGTATTCTATAAAGTAAGCTACCCAATCTACTTATAGGTAAACACATCTTTGAAAGCGATGCTCTAACATTTTTAATCCTCAGTGTTAGAAATATGTTCAATGTGAATTTTACAAATCTTGGAACTTGGAAAAGAACTCGCATGAATTTCAAACTTCCAGTAAATGAACTTAATTCTAAGATTCTTTAGAAGTGTGTGTCATAGCACTAAACAAAGAAAGGTCTACATTGAGTATTGCTAAGGACGCCAGAATTATACTGGGCGTTGACCAACCGAATATGATGAATAAGGCTCGTGATTAACTGTCTTGAAGTCCAATCAATGAACGACCTTGGAGAAATGAGCCGGTGCAATGGTGACATGGGAGTGTATCTCACTAAGCCTCAATTATATTGTTGGGTAATTTTTTCACATGTATCTATTGTATTTTAAGTCCAAGATTTTAAGATAAATGAAGGTTTTGCAAAGTCACATGTACTGGAATTATTTCCTTCAAAACATTGTGGAACTAAATTATTACTGAATGCCCTTCCCAAGTATTTGATATTTACTTTGCCTTACATTTTATTTGTTGACTTATGTATATGGAGGTATGCGTAATTATTGTGTCAACAGTTTTGCCGCGACACTTCATGAGGATTGCTCCTTTTTTTTTTTCATATTTGTTTTTGTATAATAATTTTTACTGACATTTACCACTTTTGCTTTTTTTCTAACGGTTTCTAATCCTTATGGACTTAATAACCAGTTGAGAACTCAAATGCAAACACTGAATACTGAACACTCCTACATTGAGGTTTAATACCGGTAACTCAACTCAAGCAACCAAACGACGACTGAATGAATGAGTGAGTGAGTGTCTGACTGGCTGAAGGGAGTCACCCTTGACTAAGCAGTTTTTAATGAACGCTCTCATATGCATAAACATAGTTTTGAAATAACGCTAATATTGCTCGCTCATGACTCCTTAATGAGTTCCTTTTTTCCTTTTCCCCTTTTTATCTTCATCGTTTTAATTTTACCTGTAGAATTTTTTTTTTTATGCTACGAAACAATTTTAATTTTTCCTGGTATAATTTTTTCCAACATTTCTCTAATGTCAGCAAAAGTTTTCATGTTTAAGGATCAGCCACTTGAGTGGGTGAGCTCTTATAATTTGCCATCGAGTTGAGTTGAGTTCAAGTATTTAAATTGAATTTTTCAATTTACTTCTATTTATTATTTTTGCTTTTTTTCTTCTAAAAACAAAATGAAGTGATTAAAGTGAAACTCAAACTAATATAGAAAATGATTTCCATTAGCCATTTAATTTTTTAATTTCTGCAATAACAAAATGAATAGGAAAATTTTCGTTCAAAACAAAATTTTATTAACGATTATTTCAATTTTTGCATTTAAAGGGGAATGGGTCCCCTACATGTTTTCACAAAATAAATTTAAAAATTTACAAATTTCAAAAAGGATGATGATGAATACTTGTGAGTGTGAAGATATGTTTATGGTATTAATTAGAAAATTTAATTGGATTTTGAAGTAAAATGAATATTTAATACAAGAAAACAATACACGCTCATACACATATAATGGCAATTTACAATAAAATGAAGTGATGAAATGAGATGAGATGAGTTGATCTGAGAAAATGAAATAACCACAAAATCACTCAAGAAACACTAATTAGAATATTTAAGTTAAATTTCCGATTCAATTAACCAGAAAGAAAATGATGGCAAACATTTTAAAAATAGTAAAATTTTTTAAGGCAAACAGAAAATTAAATTTTCTTCTCAATTTTATGCAATTTTCTTTACTTTCTTGTTGTGGCAAGAATATTCAAGTCTATTATATTATATTATATTATATTATATTATTTGTTGTTATTGTACATAATTTAAAACCAAGATAATAAAGTTATAATTATTTTACAAGTGATATATTGAAAACTATAGGATTGATATCTGTCTAGAAGAACAATCTACAGTTCAAGGCATGATGATCAGGGGTAGATGTTTTCATCTAAATCTTTGGTCTCCGTTATTCATCAGCGAAAACAAGTATAATACTAAAGTAAATTAGAGATTGTCTTGTTTTTCATTGCATTGATGTGTACATTTCATATTTGAACATAACATAAATATGTAATTTTTATCTTCAAACACAATGGCATTTCTGAAGCCATTAGATGAAAGCATTATTGCTTTATTTAAAAGGGTATTTAGTCCTTTTTCTTGCCTAAACTGAGGCAATAAAACTTTAGAACAACCGAATTCCGTTCTTGATAAATTTTAGTGACTTGTTGTGCTTTGTCATACTTTTAACATAATGTCACTAGGCTGATGTTCTATATTTGCGTTAACGCTATGTGCATATGATAGGAAAACATTGAAGTCAGGTGAAGACTTCACTTTCGCAGAAAACATCGAAGTGATCGAATGTACCATAATTAACATAATTGATCACTTTCTACTTGAAATACTGATAAGATCAGTCGCAAGTCAACTTAACTTTCTTTTAAGATAGTTTACTACTTGTCAGTTAACTACTTACATTATTGATCATCGGTGATGACTTTACTCTATTACTGACTATCTTGACGTAGCATATTATAGAAAGTTGCTCTAATAGCATGCACTCCTATCCTATTAACTCGATATTAAGCTTTAATTATTAAACTTTCAATTCCTTGCAAGAGCTCCACTTCTCCTTCCAATCTTCTTAAATCGGCAATCTCTTGTTTTTAAAGACCCTTGCTTGGGTTATCCTTTGCAAGTTATTCTAGATCTAGAGAGTGAAGACCAAATCAGAATACAGAAAAAGTTGCTGCATTTGACTGAATCAAAACTATTGAAAAGGATTTTCTCTTCAAAGCACATCACCTTATAACCTTAAACAAATTCGAACTGCTTGGAAAGAGTTCGTAATCGAAAGATTAAGTGGTGCAATAAATTTGAAACTAACTGACCAATACACTTGTACAAACTCCAGTTATAACAATGTAAAAAGCAAGCAAATTTATCAGTCAGCAATTTTTTTAAGTATGTAATGTCTCATGCATAAGAAACTTATTGAAGGAAAATAATCATGAAATTTGAAAGCTTACATTCAAAAATAAGGAGCTGCTATTTTAAAGATTAATTTTAATTTTAATTCAAAACAAAAAGAAAACAAATAAATTTCTACATTTCATAATCTAAACAATAGTTTCACAATTTGCTGCACAAAACTATAGAAAAACATTTCAATTCATCTTATACTAAGAAGCATCAACAAAATATATAATAATCTACATAAATACATTATAATGAAAAGAATTTTTCCTATTTCCACAAATTTATAAACTTTTAATTTCCTGAAAACTCTGTTTATTCATAACATCAAAGTCAAAAAAGTTTCTATGAAATTATTGAATTCATTTGCTTATTGGATACTTAAAACTTTATGACAAAAATTCATTTTATTTTCATTCAAAGATTTTTTTTTTTTTTAAATATTTCTTTGACTTTGATATACAAAATATAAAGAGCATCAACAACAAAGATTTTCCTCTAAAAACTCACTAATTTGATGTTTCCTCATTCCATGTCTCTAAACGTTTGAATGTTTTCATTTTCATTAAAATTTTACGACAACAAAAGTTTGCTTTCAACTTTTTCAAAATAAACAAAAAAAAAAAATATGGTTTTTATCAAATTTTATTTATACAATAATTTAAACACATAAAGAGATCTTTGACTCCTCTCTATTACACCAAACAATTAATGATAATTGTGGCTAAAGAAAATAAAAAAAGTATTTTAAAAATGAATATATAAAAAATACATATATTTTTTGTATGCTCATATATTGTAAAAATAAAGCCATCAATGAATCTGCCAGAGGATCTACTCAATACTATAAGCTTATAAGCTTCAGTTTTTTCTGTGTTATTTTCTTTTTTAGTATAAATAGAAATAAACTAACGAAACCGAAAAAATGATGCAATAAAACAAAATAATAAAAACAAAAACACAAAAAAAAAAACATAAACTCGGTTTCAACGAAACTTAGATGCCTTTTATACCTCAATTGATGGAATAAAGAACTTGTGTATATAATTTTTCAAGCAATTTATATGGCATATATGCATATTTAATATCATTTATAAGGGTTTATGTGAGATGCATAGATATTCACTCAATATAATTTTGGTCATTATGGTAAATAAAATAGTTTCATAATGCTATAACAAACCCACAAGTTTCAAACTAATGTAGATTTCCGTTTTTTTTTTTTTTTGGAGTCTGTCTCTTCCAGCAATTGAGAAACGTTGATTAAAATATTAATAAGATAATTTTAAAGGACTTGTATCATCTTCGCACCATTAGATTTTCAAAAGATCTTGAATAAGTGGTAGAATGTTTGACTTCAAAGGCCACTTTAGACCGTGACAAGTTTTTGATAGATGAAGCAGAAGTTTTATTAACCAAGGACTATTCACTTGTCCAACTTCGGCAGATCATCATCACTATACCATTAATCATTTATCATTACATAGTAAAATTAAAAAAAGTTTTTGAAAATCCTTAAAAACAACCTGAGTTTACTGAATAAGGAATTGAATGTGTATTATAAGATTTAATTACATTGAGACAAATGAAATATTTAATGGTCAATGGTCTTTGTGTTGCCAATATCAGACCAAAGTGATATTGCTTTTTCCATTAGTATGAAGTGAACAAATAAAATAATAAATAGAATCATTATATAATATTTTAAGCTGATTTATATGGTGTATTACCATAGCAAAACAAGATAAGTCGTTGATTTTTTTATAAACATTGTATGGTAGTTTATACTTTAGTATGGGTAATTGAGAGAGAGATTCAAAGAGAATCGGAATCGGAACAGCAACAAAAACAAAAACACTAACTAACAAAAAAGCTGTTCAGCGGATTAAAAAGCAAAATACATACAACAAATGATAAAAATAACTTATTTCCAATTGTATAAAGAGTCCTTGGCATTATTATTTTGATAAAGTTATTTAATTTGATGAGTGCGCGTGCATTACGTGGTGCATTGATGGCAGTCACCCTTCATCCTCCTCCATCCTTTTTTTCTTTCTTCCATCACTTGAACTAATAGAAAAAAGAAACTTATATTGAAGAAAATTCAATTTAACTTTTTTTTAGCAAACAGAACTTTTTCCACACATTCAACATAAAAGCAAAGTGAGAAACTTCAAACACTCTCATTGTTGTATGCAACGCCTGCAGGTATGCAACGAATTTCCTACACTTTCACTGTGCGTATACGTAATAAAATATATTTTGAGCTCTTGGCACACACTCACACACATACAGTGACGCAGAATTTCTTGCAAATTAAAAACATAAAAAAAAATTATAAAGTAGTGAAAAGATTGTGGAAAAGAACTTGTGGCAAAAATTGCTAAAAAAAAAAAAAAATTAACACCAAACTTACTTAGAGAGAAAGTATGATATATGATGACAAGAAAAGAAAAAAAACGCAACATAAGAAAACTTATAACAAAGAACTTTGTTTTTCTTGTTTGTTTTCCTTCTGTTTGTCTTCTTACCATAATTTAATCAACAACTCATTTAAATATTAAGCACCTGAAATTGCAGCAAATTATAAAAGCTTAAACAGTCAAGAAAGATACACAACCGCTGAATTGTTGAACAACCAAAACCATAAGCCTCACACACACACACACACCCTCATGCAGAAAGAGCAATTTATGTAAAGTTGCCACCGCACGCCGTGCTACGAGCGGCACAGATGAAGTAATTTAGCGGCTTAGCTACCAAATGTGACCTTTTTATTTCCTTATTTTTTTTTTCTTGTTTTAATACCTTCATCTTTTCTTCCTGCTGAGACATCTTTTGTTGCCTGCCTCTTTAAGTTCAAGTTAGCTTATGTCAGGCTTACTTTACATTATTCTTTCTTCCTTTAAAATCAGCGAGTCATACTCTTCTTCAAAAAGAAGTCCTTTTGTTTATTGCTTGATGTTCATGATGGCGGCAACGGCTGTTGCTGCTGACTTTGCTTTTGCTTTTGCTTCATTTAGGCGCCACATGTTGAGCATTGTTCAGTTGGTTCAGTTGGTTCAGTTAGCGGCACGGCATATTGAAGTGTGTGTGATATTTTATATTATGTAGCAAGACACAGCATGACTGATTATGTCGAGTAAATGAATGAGAGAACGAATGATTTTCAAGTCTGATGTACTTTTACTGGGCGCGCACTACTACACTATTTAGCTCAAGTTGATGCCAAAATTTACATAAATTAAATTACTTTACTTTACTTTTCTTTGCTTGCAATGAACAAGCAACAAAAACACATTAAATATAAATGATAATCTAAAAAATTGCTTACTTAATTTCGCATAACAAAGCGGGAAACTGAAGTTGGTTTGAATGATTGATGTACAACACTAAAATACAAGGAAAATAAGGAGACAGGTGACGACTACCATAGGAAACCTTTATTTTTGTATCATTAATAAAAATATATATACATATATAAAAATATTGTGTACTTTAAAGGGCTTATACTTTTCCTATCGATATTTAATTTCTACATTTTGTTGGCATAGAAATTGTGAAATCAACAAATAAAGAATCTCCTCGGTCAAATCATTCAAGGGTTGTTGCATTTCAAGCAAAAGAAATCAACAAACTTTAATGATTTATGGGTTGAAGGAATCATTTATCTGAACGAATGTTTATGATTTCATATGTGGTTTTATATCAATTTAAATAAGAAAATTTTTAGAAAATATTTTATATCTCGAATTGGTCATATGAATTAACCATAAAATAAACTTCAATGATTTTTAATAAAAAATAAAATGGGCCAAGTGCGAGTCAGAAACTCATAGTGTCTAAATTTCAGTTCAATAGTCTAAAAAACAAAAAAGTTTTTCAAATAAGAACCTGAATTTTAATGGTTGATTTGTATGGGAGGTACCCTCCCTAGTGGTCCGAACAAACTGAAATTTCGACAATATAAGTTTCTAATGTATAGCCATCAACTACTCAAATTTTAAGATCGTGAGTTTAATGAATCGTATAGCTGCCATACAAACCAAAATGTTTCTTGTATGGGGACCTCTTTATGTTTTTGAAAATATTTTAGTTTTAGTATATGTTGCTAATGCGCGGATAGAATTACACATTCTGTGAAAATTTCAACTCTCTAACTCTCTAGCTATTACGGTTCATGAGATATGACCCGATGACGGACGGACGGACGAACAACGAAGCCTCTGCTATAGGGTTCCCTTTGGGACCCTTTGGATCCGGAACCCTAAAAACGAACATACTATTGCACCCTCTGCTATCATTCATCGGAAGTTGTGATCATAAACTTTTGTAGTTTCTTCTCTTCTTATTTGCTGTCTGGTATTCTAACGAAGCTCTTTTATTTTATCACACTTACCATGGTTCATAAAATCTTTTCATTTGCTCTCTTGTAAAAATGAAAATACCATAAACTCATCTTGAATGGAATCTAAAAATTCTATTATAAAACAAAGAGAAGGAAGTAATAACTTTCAAATAATAATTGCTTAGAACAATTTTACAAAAGAATCAAAAACTTAAACTTAATGAAGAATAAAAAAAGGAAATTTCGTTTTCATTTTTATTTATGTTCGCAATTATAATAATTATTTCCGCATCTTTGCATCGCATTAACGTGCTGCATCTCTTTCCCCAGTATGTACACTCCTCTTATCACACACCACTAAATGATTGCTGAACACTGAACACACAATCACACACACTGAGATGCTTTAAAAGACATCTTTATCATAGTTTTTACTTACGCAGCAATTCAAAGATTCTTTTTCTCTTATACTTCGTTCCCTTCTTCTACTTGTTTGCTAAAATCGGAAATATTCTTCATTTGTGCGCATTAAGCGCTTTTTCCGCTTTTCTCGCACACACAAGAACACAAACTCTTACACAATCATTCATACACGCAGCAAGGACACAGGAAATGTTCAAACAAAATTTAAAAAACGAATAAAAAACAAAAAGTAAATTACTGCAAAATGAAAGAATAATACTTAAAAGAAAAGAAATGTGTGGTGGCTAAGTTAAGAAAGAAAAAAGAAAAGAAATGCGCAACAGCATCGAAAAGAAACTTAATAACTCAAACTGTGAAAACGAGACTTCCAAGTGATTTGACTGCTTCATTAAATCTATTTTTCTTTTGCATTTTTAAATTTCCCAAAAATCACTAAACCAACGAAATAGGAGAGCATTGCATACGCTCGGTTGCACACCGAAAACGATCACAGCAACCATCACCACCACCATCACCAGTCAGCCAATATAGGAAAGCCAATTTTCGTAAGTGTTCACTTGTATTAAAGCAAACTTTTCACACACAACTTGGCCAATAATAATGAATGAGAAACTCATGCTCAACTCAATCGTGCACTCACTATTGCTGCTGCTGTAATAGGACTGGATGTTAAATATGGCCTTGTCTTGCCATTGCCTTTGCTCTATTTTGCTGATGTGCCTCGTGAGCCTCCCAGCTGCCCACTGTCTGTCTGCCTGCCTGCCTGCCTTGTGGTTGTGGGCGTACATGACTTTCGATATGAAAGACGCTCTCAAGCGGAAATGTCAATGCTGCAGCAGCAGGAACAGCAGCAATGCATTTCCGTTTCTTATGCGCTCACTGGGCCCTTATTCCTTGTCCTCTTGTCCTTCATGCCGCATGTGTTCAGCCATTTATATTACTATGACTGTCGGCTTGTCATTGTTCTTACTTCACACACAAACACAAAATCGGAGAACATTGCTGACGTTTGCATAAAATGAAAACAAATGCGATCTTTGCAATTTTGTTCATTTTTCTTCAGCTTTTTCTTTTTCTTTTGCTTTGACTTTTGCTTTTGCCGCAACACGAAAAGTGCCGAAAGGCATGAGTCAATCGATTATTATAAATGGCGCATATTTACCATAGTAACGAAGCTTTTAGCGAAGGAAAATAGATGATTTTCTTCAGTTCTTAGCAGTTTGGCCATCAGGCAAATTTATTTTTCTTCCAACACAACATCAGCACAGAGTCACTTATTGTAAATTAAAATGTCTGTCGAACAAGTCTCCTATTTACATAGCACATCTGACTCATGAACTACCATTTTGCATTAACTCACTTTCACTCCAGTTCTCAGGTTTACTCGCTCGTAGCTGGTGGGTTGTAATAAATTCTCACACTAAGCTAAAAGTGTAATTCTCAACTTCACGCCAACCAACCAGATAAAAGTAAAATACACAGGACTACAAAACATGCAACCTACTTCCTAAGCTAAGTTAACTGAGGCATAAATAATTTTTAAGTAGGCAACACTTAATTTTATCAGCAACACCTTTTACCTGCTAATCAGGTTGATCAGTTCTTGCTTTAATGAGTATTTCTGCTTATTTTGCAGTTAATTAAGTTTTCAATGAGTTTTTATTTTCCCTCCTGTTAAAAAGAAAGGTGATTCGAATTCGGAAAAGTTTTAAAGTTTTAAAGCTTTAAACAAATTCATTGCCTGATAAGCAAAATTTTAAATTTTAAATGTTGATGAGTTTAGTTGAAAATATACAAGTAATTTTATTCTCTTCATGAAGTGAATAGTATTAGAAGTTTTTCATGAAATTTGTAATACACAGAAGGAAACATCGGAGATCCCATAAAATATATATACGATCAGTTCCACGAGGAAAATTGATTTAGCCATTTCCATCTGTACTTCTGACCATCTATGCATCTATAAGTATACAAACTAGTTCGTCAGTTTGTAAACTACTAGATAGCAGAAATGAAATTTGCTTGCTACCAGACGCTGTTTGTTGCAATAAGCAAAATCGGATCACTAGGAGGGGAACCTTCCATATAAACCCAGATTCACATTTATGTTAGCTAATTTTTTTTATTTTTAGTGTTCCGGACCCAAAGGCAACCCTATTGCAGAGATTGCGTTGTCCGTCCGTCATCGGGTCATATCTCATAAACCGCAATAGCTGGAGAGTTGTCCGGGCATCAGCAACAAATACTAAAACTAAAATAATTTCAAAAACTTAAAGGGGTCCCCATACAAGAAATTTTTTGGTTTGTGTGGTAGCTATATGATCCAGTTATCCTACGATCTTGAGAATTTGATGGTTAATGGCTATATATTAGAAGCTTATACTGTAGAAATTTCAGTTCGATCGGTTCACTAGAGAAGGTACCTGCCATACAAACCCCATTAAAGTCAGGTTTTTATTTGAAAAACTTTTTTGGTTTTTGTCCTATCGACCTGAAATTTAGACTCTATAAGTTCTTGACATAGACGCTACACATCTGTTGGAATCAGCCAAATCGCCCACATAGGAGGAATAACTCCCATAAAAAACCACCATTAAAATTCAGGTTCTTATTCGAAAAACTTTTTTGTTTATTGGACTATTGAACAGAAATTTAGACACTATCTGATATAGGCGCGGTACATTGGTGGAATCAGTAAACTCAGACCACTAGGTGGAGTACCTCCCATACAAACCCCAATCTGGTACGGAACCCTCCGTGTACGAGTCTGACTCGCATTTTTTTTTTTTTTGTTTTTTGTTTTTAATTTTTGAACTAAATTTCAGGATCTTAGGATTACTTGATCGCATAACTTCCATACAAATATTTCAGTCTCAATGTTGAAATCCAGTGTGCCTACCCTCTACCGGTATGCGCAATCAAAGCAGCGTAGTCAAAAATGTGAAGCGTGAAGTGTATTATAGCTTCGACATAGCCGACGATAATCTTCTCTGTTCTTGTTTATTGTGTTTAAAGTTGTTGGGCAAACAGAACTAAGACTCATTTTAATTGAAGCTATAAAATATTTAAAAGACTTTTTCTGTCTGTGAGTGTTCACACAATTATTGAGATATAGTAGCAAAATACTGCTTACTAAATACTCAAAAATAATCATTATTCGTTTACTTAGTTTGTTTCTCTCATAAACCATTCATTTCATTTAAGTTCTTGTCTAATAAACTTCTACTATGTCATAGCTGGACACCAAACTTTATCAAAAATCTAAATACATCATTGCCAATAGTTTAAAGTATGTGTACCCAAGGTTTTTGGTAATGTAAAGAGTTACTATGAATAATTCTGAGCAAGATTCTTTAAAATACAAAGTAACTCCAAAACTCTTCAAAGCTATATACTTACGACGCAGCACAACACAATCAAAATTTATACAATTCTAAGACTAAAGGATGTTAAGACCACAACATTCTCGTACAAGACATCTAATGGAATCAGAAGAAATCCTCTGATTTTCACTATTTTCACAAAAAAGAATATCCTAATCACTTATAAATATAAAATCTTCAATATTATTGAACTAAAAAGAGCTTGGCATATCTAATAAACCTACAGTATTTTCGTATCCATTCATTCTTTGTCATAACTCACAACAAATAAAATTTAAACGTAAAATGAAGATAAATTTCTTTCTGTCTGATTCCATTGTATAATTGGAAAAAGAGCATAAAATTGATAATCTAAACACGTTTATACTGCAAAGCATGTTACCTACTTCTATTGCACAATCATATTCAAATATTCATCATAATGCTAGCAATCTCATAAAACGTTTAAAAACAAATTTTTGATCTACAAACATTTTTGCAATGTACGAATAGTTTTTTGTCACAGAAAACCAAATGTTGACCACATAATTGTGTGTTTGGCTAAATGCCAAGACATGTTGACAATTTTATGACACTTTTGGTGCAATAATTTAAATTAGATGAAATATGAAACAAAGATGCTTCAGAATGAAAAGATGATGAAAAGACTATCGAAAATTGGTGCTGGCAAGCAAAAAGTCATTAAAGTTCATAGAGCTCAATATGCTAAAATTCAAATTTAGAAATATTTTAGTGCACACAGAAACAATGCAACAAAGCAATGCATCCCCCAGATTGCTCTTTATTAGAAATATGAACTGCAATGGTAGCCATAAAAGAAAATTCCAGCAAAATTCCCAAGTTGCAGCAACATGAACAATAAAGCAATTGTATCGTTTTACCAAAAATGAAAGAACTTACAATAGTAAGAAGAAAGCAAGCAACTAGAGAAATTTCGACAGAAAAACAAAACAAAGTTTATTGAGAGACCCCATAAGAGAAATGGTTGATGGTTAGATAAATGGTCACATGCATCAGTGGCGATGTGGTGCAGCTAGAAAAGAACGTCCAAAGATTTATACACACACAAGAGATACAAACTTTTGCAACTAACTGACTGACTGACCTCTCGAGGCAGTGAGTGAATGAATAAATGCCTAACAATAGTTGAAAAACTGCAAAAAGTCGGAAATTTTCAATTTTAAGCTTTAACGAGCATACGAAAAAAAAAAAGGAAGAAAAAGAACAAGAAACCAAATAGCCTTAAAAGTGAAGAAAGCCAAAAGAGAATATTTTTCTTACTATTGTACTTGCAATTTTCTTACAGTAGCAAATCTACTCGTAGCGAAAGATACCCGCACAAGTACTAAAAACATTCAATTCAAACCAAACTTTGGATAGAGAAACGAACAATTTGAAGGAAGAATGAGCAAGCAAAACTACTTAATATTGAGCAAAAGAAGCAAAAGTAATTTATTTCCTTCTGCGGTTTTTAACCACATTTTCCACTTTGTACTGCACTTTGTATCGCATCGAAGAAACAAAAAAATAGAATAGAATGGTTAAAAGAATAAGGAGAGAATCGAAGTACGCATGTGAAAAAAATAAACTTCGAAATATGCCTCCTTTGGGTTGGTTGCACCTCCAACAGAAATGAGCACAGACAAAATAAATTTCACAGTTTGCATGCCTTCGTTCGACCTTTCAACAAAAAGAAAAAAAGAAAAAGCGACACATAACAAAAGAATAAATATTCTATAGAAGAAAGAAACGTACTTCACCAACACACAAAAAAAAAAAAAATCCCTGGATCAAATAAATTTGTGTAAACATTTCTTTTTCGATCTTCCTTTTACAATTTTGCAATTCGTGCTTTTTTTTTTGTCTTTTTTTCTCTTTCAAAGTATAGAAAATACTGGTAATAAAATCCTTCTCTCCCTCTCTCTTTTTGTTGAAATTGCATTTTAACCTCCACCGAAAAAAAAAAAATATATAGAAAGAAAGATAAAAATAACACACCAACCAACATCGAAGGTATTTCCAGGTTTTTACCAACACAAATTGCTTCGTTATTAAGTTATGTGCTGCCGCCAATGTCGTTCATATCAGTTAGTACTCGTTATTGTAGAGTAGGCAACATGCTGGCAGGGGATAGGAGGGAATGCAACAACAACAAAAACAACAGTTGAAACCAAAAGAAGTATGGATGCACAGCATAAGAATGCTTTTTATATGCGAAATGTCATCATAAGTTTTCGAATCTTTGAGATAAATGGCTTTTGATAATGCACCCATCCGACTTATTTGTCACTTTCTGTTTGGGTTGGCACTCTTACGTAGTAAAGCAGTATAAGTATACCATCCATACAAACATCTCAAAAACTTAAAGACATTTCTTTTTTTTTTTTTGTGTGATACAAAAGCAAGAAGGTCAAAGAAAGAGAAAAATAATATTAATATTTGTAATAATGTCAACCCTTTTTCATAAAGGACTAGATCATGACAATTTCGATGCTGACAGTCTATGTATCTAACATAAAAATAGTGTGCATTCTGTCAACAAAATAACCAGAAATTGGAATTGAAGAATGTGGATGACAAACCATTTGAAAGTGTGATATTTTGGCTAAATTTTGATTTCACCACGAAACTTCTGATGTCTCCTAGTCTCTGAGCAACAATAGTTCTGTTGAACTATTCCACACAGTAGTCAATCTTAGTCAATCTCTACTCCTTGAATCTTCTTTACCGACATCAATTTTATCTATTCAAGAATGAACATAGAATCTAAAATAATAACCACTTTTCTGTTAATTTGTTGGACATCAAACCAAAGAGTTTCAATGACTTTAAAAATGAATATAAAATCAGAAGTGATTTCAAAAATTAAATAGAAATACTATATAAAATTGCTGTTCACTTAAGCCCGAGAGTCGCATGCAAAAGATACAAAAACAGAATCCAATACATTTACGCCTGAATCGACAATGGTTTCCGGCGCAATTGTACTGAAATGTGATTCCTGTGTCTGTTTTATGTGACTCCCGAGCTTAATCAAGCTTAAGGCCTTACACAATAAACATGTGGCTACTCTTCACAGTTTAAGTTTCAATACATGTTTCAGCTACACTTTAAGTTTCATCTAAAATAAAAAATTCAATTAAACAACAACAAACAACAAAACAAACGAAAACAAAAATACTAAACAAATTACAAAATAGTTTACTCTAAACAAGTTAACTTTAAGTTTATATTGCCAAACACTAATGATGTTAACTTATCCTCTCTCATGTTAAACTTATTGTGGATAATTACTTCAAAATATTGACCGAGTTCTAAAGTTGCAATGTAAAGCACGTTCTCTATCGCCATGTTGAATGTTGTCAAACTTAGTACCTTCGACTACAATTTACTTATTTACCCACTTACTTCGCCCTAAATGGTGTTGATAATGTTGATGGTATTCAACAAGAACAGAAGATAGTCGTACTCTGCCAACAGCAAAGTGTAGTGTGAGTAAATGCATTTCGTTGAACTAATGCAGTGGCAAAGTACACAATAGATAACCCACCCGTAGACATCTTCTTGAAAGATTCGCGTTGTTAAGTGTTTTTAGCCGAAAGAACATACAACTCAACGAAACGACCAACAAAGTTTATGTGTATCTGAGCACAGTAAACGTAACACCTTTTCCAAGTAAGTATTTCTAACACTACTTACAATAAAAGAAAAAGCATTGGTCAAAGTAGGTTAGGTTAAACGAAGCTATTAGAAACTAAGAAAAATGTTCACGAATTAGCACGAAACTAGCAAAGAGCTAGAGACTTTCACTTGTTGGGAATGGCTTCCTAAGAAAAATAGACTACTTTATCAAGTCCTGTATACTTCTCGTATGTACGAATAGTTGTCAAACGAACAAAGGTGATAAGAAAATAAAAAAAAGAAATGGTGAAAGATATGTTGGAAATAAACCAAATGGTTTGTGCAAAACAAAAAAAAAAAAAAAACCTTACAGTCTTACTAAAGCTGAGATACACTTCATTTATTTGATAATAGATACTTTCACTTTGAATTGTATATATTTTCATGAGTTCTTTAATAATTTAAAACTTGTTTCTAAGGAATTCATTATAAGCAATCATTTACAACAAAATTTTCGGTAGACTTAAGGTAATTCAATTGTTTCAGTTTGTTAGTGCAACATATTCAGACTAATTCAACAAGTCTTGCGATTCAAGTTCTTGTCGAAACTCGTTAATCATGGCTAAAATCCATTAATGAACCAAACCAAGTAAATCTCCTCACAATTTAATGTATCACAAGAACTAACTAATCTAAAAATCAGTAAAAACCAAGAAAATGTACATATCTTTTATAAATATTGTAATTGAATACATGGACTGATGGTTCAATAGATGGAAATTACTAAATGGATTCCACTTCCTATGCTAATAATTAGAGATGGGCCGAGTACTCGGTTGATACTCGGTACTCGGCGTACTCGGCGGGTTTTTTGATACTCGTACTCGGCCGAATAACTCGGTTTGAATGCCGAGTATACTTTGTTTAAGAAAAGCAATATATTTAGTTGCCAAACTATAATATTTGTCTCGTTTCGGTAATTTCGAACGGTTTGAGTAATGTAATGCACTCCCGTAGGATCTCCCATTGACGTTCAGTTAATTGTTGTAGATTGGCTGTACTTGGGTTGTCCGTGATGTAGAGAGATATTGTCCTTTTTTGCTCTTATAATCTGTTTATCATTAAAAAGTACTGTTCCATCTTGTGGCAACATCTTGCACGAGTTTGTGCTCTGACAGTTTTAGTTCTTTTTGTATCAGGGTCAGTTTTTCTTGTGCCACTGCAGAATGGTTAAAGTGGCCTACAATTTTTCTAGCTGAGGCAATAACGTTGATTACATTTTGTTCCTTCAACGAAGCTTTTACGGCTAATTGCAGCGTATGTATATAGCATCCTTTGCCAACATATTGACTATCATTTATGGCTTTCACCACATTGGGTCCATTGTCTCTCAAGACAAGATGAATGCGATTATTAATATCCCAGTTCACGGATAAATCTGAAAGCACTGATCGAATATTGTCCTCCGTGTGGGGTCCTCTAAAATGTGACATCTGCAAAACTCTGTGCGGAAGCTCAATTTCCTATTCTAGCCAGTGAGCGGTGTAGCTTAAGAATTCGAGTAAGTTATTCATGCAGGTCCAAATATCAGTAGTTATTGATATAGCTTTACCTTTTGCAAGTTCCGCTCTTCCCCTCGCGAACCTGCTTGTACTTGCTTACGCGCGCGAAATGGGAATTTGATAGAACCGCGTTACTCGGCCGAGTACTCGGTTGAAAAAAAAATTGAGCCGAGTAAAACTCGGTACTCGTTACTCGGCAAAAGTGTTACTCGGCGCATCCCTACTAATAATGTTATCAAGCCATTGACGGTGTTATCCGTTAGAAACCTCAAACTAGATACCACATAGTGTTAGGTATAAAAAATGTGAAGTGAATAATTTCTCTTTTTGAAAAATGTTTGCAGTCTGCAAATAATAATAAAAGTAAGGAAATACTGGAAATAGGAAAACAAAGTGTTACGAAATAAGGTTCGAAAAAAATTTCAACTTGAAATTGTGTCAAAGAAATATAAAATTAGTTTATTGTGGGTTAAATTGGATAATATTTGTTTAAAAACTATTATATTCTGATGTAAGTTTTTTTTTTCCATTTTCCGTATAATCTTAAAATATTTCTTTTCGTAAAACAATTGTAAATTTTAACCCCTCTTTTTTGTTTTTTTTGGTAGTAAACTTATTAACATAGCTAAAACTCTAAAAAATTTGTTAACTGTATGCATACTTAAATATGGATTCATGAGTCAAATAAATAAATAAATAGTAATAATAATAATATATTCTGATCAAAAATAGATTTAAATAAATTTTTACTTTAGCTTTTTATTTTTGTGATTTAATAAAATTGAAGTGAAGAACACATCAATGATTAATATCTGCTGGCTGACAATTATTGTTATTGTCTATGCAAGTAAAATTCTGTAGAAATTACAAAAATGCAAATTTCAATTGTATTTACACACACAAATAGAAAAAGAAATTCATATTCCTCTTAAATACTTCTTACTTATGTCAAGCTTAGTTTTGTAGGTCATGTTTTAGGATAGCAACAACCAATATTTGTGCAAAGCATAAGTAGAAGTTAGTCTGGTGTTCTGTACTTTTTCTCTTATTCTAATTTTTCGGTACACTCACTTTCTTGCTACCCACTAAACGGGACTAAATATTTGCATACTAATATATTTACATATATATATGTATGTATGCATGTACTATATAGTACTTAGAATGCGTCGTCGTCGTCGTCTATGAATTTTCTATTGTTAGTCATGTGTGTTTTCTCAAAATGTCTGTGTTTGTTTTTATGTACAATAGTACATACACATGTGTATGTATGTATGTACCTTAAATACATTTACATATAGGAAACACAAATAACTTCTACACACGTACGTACATACTCATATTAGATATGAAGTCCTACCTACCTAAGTACGTGTTTCTATGTATGGCAATATTACTTTACTTTACTTTTTCTTTTGGGCTTTTATTTTTTTGTTTTTTTATTTTTGTTCTATTTTCATTTTTTTTTTTTTTTTTTTTTTTGTGGTTGAAATGCAAACACCTTCATTTAAGACACTTTTAAATGCTGCCCTAATCCAGCACACAACTTGTATGCAGTCGTAAGTGTATTTTTATGTGATTTAATGGACTTTTCAGGTTAGCAGAATGTTATCTTCTTTTACTGATTCCACAAGCGTATTAGCCAAATAACAAAAACAAAATAAAAACTAAGAGAGAATATTGTACATACTCGTACTTGCATTGCATTGTACTTAGGTTAGTTGCATTAGAATTGGAAGTTTAGGCCAAAATGCTTTTGGGGTTTGCTACTCGTAGTTTCCTAGTTTCCTTTGAACTGTAATTAAAATGGTATTTTCTTTTTAGTCGAGCTATGAACACTTAACTTAATTGCAAAACTGGTTTTGTGTGTGTGTGTGTGTGAATTTTTATATTCATAGATAACTGCAATATACATATATGGTATGAATAAATTACATGCAATTTTTTCCTAAAAAAAAAATGATATTGCTGTTAACAACAATTAATTTGAAAATATCCATATGAAAAAAGGCTTTTAAGCCAATTTAAATTGTAAATCTTTCTCCTACGTGACTAGGTATATTTTACCTTGCTGTGGGCTCAATCGGATTTGTATATTCTACTAATAAGAAACTGAAAGAAATATACCTACATCATGGTAAACGTTTAATCCATTTAGATGAATATAAGTAACCTTTTGGCTACCAGAAATTACAATTTCAACGTTATGTAATAGCAAGAAATATTAGAAAAATATAGTACATAGTATATCCATAGAATGAAAGCACTTTACACACACAGAGCTTGAAACTTATGAAATAAGACAGAAAAACTTAAAGGAAACTAATCAACTAAGAAATTAGAAAGAAACAAAATATCTCATGTTGCACAAAACTTACTACGTCATCTGAAAAATGAAAGGAATAAAACTTATTTTCATTTCACAAATCAATTGCAAAAACTTAATTAGAAATTATTGGTTTAAAAACTAAATAATTTCACAATTCTTAATTGAAATTTTAATCCTTTTTTTTATACTCAAAAAATATAAAAGAAGCTTAAATTCATGGTACTGTATTAGTTTATCGACTAAGTGTTTTACAGTGATTGGACTCCTTATATAAGACATCAAACTTGTAAATCAGAACCTATAGAACAAAAGCAAATGTACGTGTACAATAAGACTTTAGATTAATATCTATATATATAATGAATTTAAGATTGCATTATGCTTGACCTAGCATGTTAATGTTTTTGTCATTATTTTCAAAAATATGGTGATCATGAATTTTAAAAATTAAAGTTTTTGGTGAAAGGGAATTCTTTAGTTAGAATTAGGACAAAATTTTTAAAAACTTTGTCACAACTGTCGCTTAATGGCAGCTCAGTTGATTGAATGAGTCACGAATTCTACGTGAAATAACATAAATTAAATTGCATAGAATTTTTTCTTAGTAATATGGAATCCAATCATGTAGCTGCCGTATTGCAAGATAATGTATACAGTCTCCTAAGTACGAGTATATATTGTATAAGTATGTTATTCTTGTGCAACGTTTTATATGCGTATATTTTTAGCAAAAATTAAGCAAAGGGTGTTGTGTTTCATGGTCTAGAACTTTGAGTGTTCACACACAAAAATTATATAAATTTTTTGTCAACTATAGTTTCATTTTCAACACATTTGCCCTTTTCAGTCAAATTTCAGTTTAATCATTCAACTCTTTTTGAAGTATGAGACATTAACAGCCACGTACTAGAAACTGTCAATAAGTGAACATTGTCAGAAATTAATAAGAAGCAATTAAAGAAATCAACAATTATTTGATGAGTAAGGAGATTTTCTCACTAAGTATGTGAAGAAAATATAATCGAATGTTGAAAAGGTTTGAAGAAATATCTACGGAGCAACTCCATATGTATAGGTTCACTCAAATTTGAACTATATCGATGCAGGTCCACAATTGAAGAGCTGAAATTAGCTTCTGATCTCCGAAAGCTCACTCTCTCTCTCTCTCTCTACTATTTTATTTTTTGTACGCAGCTTCTTTATATGCAAAAAAGTCCAAAATACTTAAATAGCATTTGTACATAAAGAAGCATTGACAGAAAATAAAGCAACCGTTGAAAATATCCTCATAATTATAATTTTATATTAATTGTGATACAAGATAGTTATTAAATACATATATTAATATTATATATTCGACTGTATTTTTAATTAAGCTATATACAGTGCGGAGGAAAATTATCGAGAAGTTTCCAATATCTTTGATTCATTTATTCGATTTATCAATAATTTTCATTTAATTACAAAAAAAAAAACAGAAATGTAAATTAAAAAAAAAAAAAATTCAAGAAGCCTCTTTCGGGCAATTATGCACTTGAGTTACTGCCTTATCGCTTTAAAATATTTCCAATTAATACCTCATGAAATGTCCTTTAATGTATATGACTTTCAATCCTTTTGGGTCATTTCATGCCCAATGCTTTGCCATTCTATTTCCACTCTTTTATAAAGATTAGTTAAAACTTTTGTAGTATTTTTACCTCCGTTTTACAAAAGACCACAAATTTTTTGTAGAATTTAAATCTGGACTCTGTGCATTGCATCACAGCTTTAACTATCTGTACAAGGTCCTTTGGATCTCTAACTTTCTGGAAAATGATTTCCTAAATACGCTTCATAGTTCTGTATGTCAACGACCCATTTCAAATTTTATCTAATATTATAAAATCAATCGCGATGAATACAAAGATAGATTTTCTTTAAAAGAAAAATCTGCTAGTTTAATAAAATACAAATTGTTGATTGTTGTATGCTAAGATAGGATAAGATTAGAAGATAAGGTAACCCAAAACTACTTTCATTCCTAAGCCTATTCAAACCACACAATCGAATTACATAAGGATTTACACGAAATTTTATTATGAATATACAAACTTTAGTAAGGAATTTTTGAAATTGTCATTCTATTATGCTAGTTTTCCCCTATTGTATATTTCTACTATTTGAATTTTATTCAAAACACTATATAAAATAGATGACTGACTATTTGTTTTCTTGTCGGAAGTTTTACCCAGTAATCCAATTTAAATAACTCAAACCCACAGTAAAGGAATATTTTCCTATAATAAATATCCATGTAAATGCAAAACAGCTTTTCTTGTGTGTTTGATAGGTTGGTATACATACATTTATACAACAGAAGTAAGAAAGCCTATTCTATGGCACAAAGTCTGTCTACCTTTATGCAAAATATTCTCTACTTAATAATTCATGCGTATAACGCTTCATAGGTGCATTTATTGTAAGAGTATGCGTGGCTAGGATACAAGTATTTTATGCAAATTAAAATATATCTAGATTCAGTTGTAGTTCTAGTATATTGGGGAACAGAAAACTACTACACTATATTTGCATTTTAATTCAAATTTTGTAAGCCTTTTACAAAAACAATAAGCCTTTATTCATAAAAAAAAATATAATACAAATTTATAAATAAAATAAAGTGAAGAAGATGCAATAATTGAGAATTTCCCGCATTATTAATACAATAATTAAAAAAAAAAAAAAAACAATGCCGGGAAATTCAAAAGATATTTCCTATAAACTATCATGTATTGAAACAATAAAACTAATTAAAATCCATGTTTATGTTGATAATAATAACAAATATGATATTATGATGCAAAACAAAAAATTAATAGTAGTAATAATGGACAAAATTTCATATCGAACAACACTAAAAGTAGTTAAAAACAAAAATCACGTGTAAACATGCTTTCTATATGGGCATAAATAATATTAAGTGAATCTATACTACTACAATAAAGGTACGTGTAGATACAAGATACAAATATCGTTGATTCACTGGCTCGCTCATTTGTTATACCTATTCTCCATGGACACACGGATTTATTGCCATAATAAAAACATGACAATAATTCTAAATTTCCGCTTAAGAGATAAAAATATCATAATTCCTAAGCCAACACCACCAAAATACACTCACCTCACCTCAACCCAATTCTCTTCCAATACACATAGATAGATATTGTAGATAGATAGAATAGCTTAAACCAAAGCCAAGTGAAGCGCTTAAAACCTTTAATCAGTTGTGTGTTTGTGGCTCGATGCGATATTATTGTTGCCACATACAATAATGATGATGTTAACTTTTAAATTTGTGAAAAAAAAATAAACACAAATGTTTTATCGTAAAAGCACCATTTAATGCGGATTTATTTAAGTTTGTAGATATATATCTCTTTATATGTATACACATGTGAATGTGTGACTGAATTTGTATGCTTGTGACATAAATGCATGTATGGTTTCTATACAAATTTATAAAGCCAGAACATAAACTCAAAACAGTTCCCAAACTCAACTAACAAAGAGTATCAAGCAACAAAGGCACAGCGCAACAATTCTTCATAAATCTGCAATAAATCCTGAATAACATAATAACTTTGATTGTCAATAATTTTACAACAGCATGCTGCATAAATATACACAAAAAAAAAACTGTGTGTGTGTCAATTAGTTTTACATTGCGTATACGCAATAAAATTTATTCAACTAGAAAATTTGTTTTTACTTTTATCATTTTTAATTTAATTTTAAACACATTTTTAATGAAATCAAAAGCACATGACAATAAAATAATGACATAAAAAATAAAACAATGTTTTGGCTTCATGGTCAGAGAAACAAATGCACTTAAGACTAAATGATAATATGAAATACAGCAATGAGATTGTGCAGAGACTTTAATTAAAGCTTCTAAGTACATCGCCTAATTGGTGATACAAGTCTTTTTTGGGACTAATATGTAACATTCATGAATACTAAAGGAGGCAATTGTTCAATAAAAGACGATATCGGACGATTAAACTGAAAAATGCCATGTGCCTGAAGACTAAACTCAAAAATCATAAATGAACATTTCCCATTTGAAGATGTAACTCAAATTTAGAGGCAACATCATTGTTCTGTATAGGCAATTTAGGTGTTAGAGCCTAACACAAAACAATTGTTCTCTATTAACCTGACCAGCGTGGTGTTGGATAATGGAGGTCTGATTACAAAGCTAGACTACGATAACAAAATGAAGTATAAATGGCAAAGAAACATTTGATTAAATTGAGCAATATAGTTATTTAAAACCAAAACCTGATACTTCTTCTCGTTAATAGACATAATGGTAATGTATCAGTTCACTGTTGTTTTTTTTTTTTTAAATTTGGACAGGTTTCCTTTTTTATACCCCTAAAGGTAAGACAATTAGATTACAATATTTATTAATGCTAATTAAAACCTTTACAGGTTTGTGTTTCTTTTCTCTGAATTTTGAATACAACTTTTTCTGAGCCCTTCAGAGATTTTTACACCAAAAAAATGGTGTTGGTTCTTACATTAGTGTTGCCAAATATGAGTTTATGTTTTGGACAGGTTTTATACATATTTCATCGATCTGATTATATAACACATATTTTGAATTTCATTACAATAATTTAGTGAAAATTTGAGTTTCTTGTTACCAACTATTCTTCGTCTCTTCAAAGCTTCTTTTTCATATCTTCTTTTCGTGCTAACTTAATGTTTGTCAGAGACAAAAATGATGACTTTCCTATCTTATTGATTCGTTGTCTGTTTCATTTGAACATCACATTAAAGATTACGATTCACTTGCGCAGCGTATTTGGAAAAGTAAAGTTATTAATTTATCGACCGGGGTATATTTAATAAATTTAGATAATTTCCGATAAAAATAGGGAATAGTATAAAGTTCAGTGTGTCTTTGAAGTAGTCAAAATAATAGACTACAGAGAGTCTACCATATCTGTGGAAGACGAAAAATTATTCGTAATTCTATTCTATTTTAAACAAAATAAAGGCTCCTGCGATCTTCAAATTTAAATGGCTAAATATGAAATGTAAATATTACAAAAAAAAAAAAAAAAAAGGCATTCCCATTTCTTAATAACCTTTTTAAAGTTATGCCTTGATTTTTGATTAAATTGTGTATTGAAATGAAAAATATCACAATTTTGAATTCAGCGAAGAATATTCAAGTGACCCACACTTTATGGATGCTGGAGGCTTTTAAGAAGACAGTACAAGGATCAGATAATGTTAAGGACAACGGCGAATTCTATATAAAAAATAGTACAAATAGGGAAGCAGTAAAATTTATTAAATCGCAAAGTGTGTGATGGTTTAGGACATTTGGTAGTTTCCGTTCAAAATTTTTAAATTATAATTCTCGTATAGTTTTAAATTTTAAGCTATTTAATTAACTAAAAGAAAATTTTCCTTAGTAAAATTTAAGTAATCTATATATAATTTTGACTAGGGCTATATGTTCACTAAACTTATTGTAATAAAATCAAATTTTTCAATCAAAAAGTTTTAATGAAAGAAAATTTGTGAATATACTGAGCTTGCAAACAAAATTAAATTCCCATGATTCATAACTACATAAGTCCATCGTTCTATTTAATTTAATTTATGAAATATTGATGAAAAATTTGTTGTAATACTCTAATATCAAATCAATTTTCTCATAAGAAATTTACTTTTACCCACACTGTCCAATCTCTAAAGAAACAAAGTGACGCTATTTTATTTCGTTAACTATATTTTATACTATTGCCATATTTACCTAGATATCTGGCAAGTTTTCATATTTGTTTATTTATGTTTTACTAAGAGAAAATACTTGTACAATAACAACACAATGTAAAAAGCCATAAATATTTTGCAAGTTTAGTCGTTATGCGACCATAAATTTTCATTTCAATAATAAAACTCCAACTGGAATATATTTCAATGAATTTATTTATTTATTTATTTTGTTTTATTTTTAGAAAAATTCCAATGAAAACTAATGTAACTGAGTGTAAGCATAGAAGAATCGTCGAACAACAACGACAAAACTAACAAATATGACAAATATTCATAGAACAATAAATTCGGCATGTCCGAGTAAGTAGTTTCCCTTCATCATCATCATCATCGTCATTTGTTGCACCTTTATTTGTTTGTTAGTTAATTAAAGTCATAAAAGGGATATTTTGCAATAAAAACTAAACCAAAAGCATAAAAAATGAATACAATAAAATAAAATCGTATAAAGTTTTAGCAATTTGGTGTTTTTTACTTATACAAAATATTCGTGTGCAAAACCACAATCAACGATGCTGAAATATAGAACAACACACCATGAACAAATCATCATGATATCTTCCAAACACACATACTGCAAGTGTAGATGCATACTCGTAGATACATTCATATATGCGTGACCATTGCGGTCAACAGCAAAATTATAAATAATTGATTTAGCAATAAATGAAGTTTTGTGCATGAGGATTTTATAACGACCCATTATTATTATCATGGCTTAATGCCAACAATGCAAATAAAAACAGATGACGACGGCGACAACAACAAGGGCGACATTCAGAAAGGATGGACAAATAGACAAATAGACATGTATGTACGAATATGTAGAGAAAGTAGGCAGGATTAACAACACACAAACATTCGGACAATTATATGTATCTTTGTATATGAGTATAAATGTATGTTAAAGCCATTACATTGCCAACAAATGTTTGTGGCTGCCTGAATGTGAATGTGTTTTTTGTGTTATTGGTCAGTAGTAGATTGTAGGCAAAGCAGTCAGGCATATTTGGTTTACATTTAAATTATTCTATTGTCTTTGTTGTTGTTGTTGTTGTTCCTACTGCTATTTGTTTTATTAGTAATTCACATTAAATATATAACGTTTTTTTTTGCACATTGGGAATTCATATTTAGCATATGAATATCTAGTGTAAATGTCTGTACTTATATTTAAAGTTTTCATATTTATTAATGGAACATTATGACTTCAAATGGTCAATAAAAATGTTTCAAACAAAACTTTTTAATGCAATTAATTAAAAATTTAGAATTTTCTGTTTTAAAGTTTTTTAGAACGAAATTCATATTCATTTTTATATGACAAGCGATTAATTAATTAAAATTTTTAGTTAAGAATAAAAATTAGCATTCAATAGACAAAATACAATAGTTGCAAAATTATTATTGCAAAATTTTGTATTTTACATTTGATATACAATCTATTTATTTTATATTCTCTACTGGATAAATAAATATTATCATTTTTTTTCTATAGAATCTAAAGGTTGAGTTGTAGAGATTCCTTGAGATTAATTTATTATAAATTATTTCAGAGTATCGTGTTATAATAAATCAAAGCTAAGTGAAGTGTTTCACACTTATGTGAATATATATTTAATATCATTTTACCGTGGTATTTAAAAGATATGCATATGAAATCGATAAGTATAATGAAACATTGAGTAAAGAAAGTGAAAAGTGTTTCATGCAAACATGTCTTATTAATTTTTTCACAAATAAATTCAAAGAAAAACCAAAACAACAAAAACAATCGAAAGGAATAAAACATAAATGTTATTATAGAAATTAATAAGCTTATAAAGTGATTTGCTTTCTGTGTTGCCACAACTACACCACAAGGAAAGAGAAAACTTGGCCCACTAAAACAGAATAGTAGTACTTCAAAAGGCTTAACAACCAAATCAAGTTCACATGCGAATCCATCAGTTTTAAGCAACGATTTCGACACAATGGTCGTTGGCTCCCACTCCAAACCACTTAGTCATACATAAATCTCAATGCCCTCAATTAACATGGCGGCTTTATCTTGTGTTGAAGTGCAACTGCCATCATATGTACAACCCTCTTAAGCCAAAATGCCCAAGTCCTACGTCAATATATGTGTTAAATCAATGAATAAATAAGTCAGGATACTGCCATCTGCCAGTAGTGCTTTCCGCATTGTACTTGTACACCTTTTTGATGAGTTTCATATTAATTGTCACTCGTACCAACTTTAAAATGAAAGAGTTTAAAGAACTGGTACTCGTAGACTTCATCTCATTTCATCAATGGGTAAAATGAAAAATGAAGTTTGTAAATTGTGTCACATTGTGAGCAACCTTCACAATCCCCATAGCAGATTTGATAATCGACCATTTGGAACATGAATCTAACAACAAAGCAGCCTTTGCTATCAGACAGATTCAACGCATCAACACAAACAGTTCAGATGAATCAAATGTGGTCATTGTATAGTACTTTGATGTCTTGCGTAAAATCTCTCAACGAGCCTGCTAAGTGCGCCCTATGTTGACAAGCTCATAGCAGTGAAGTGGAAAGAAAAAAGCTCGTTTTCATATTTGTCCCTCCAATGTGAATATGTAGTTATCATTATAAGTATATTAAATCGACATATCCGTCTATATGATGTCTCTCAATATGTCAAAACCAAAAATTTCAAATTAATGGACATTAGAAAGAAAATAGAATAGTCCGAATTAAATTTGAGAATTAACACGATAAATGCAAAAATGATGTGTAAAAATTATGCAAGCTTCAGTGAACTGAAGTTATTCAACAAATAGATTTAATTTGAATTCGTTTTTTTTTTTGTTTTTTTTTTTTTTTTTTAAATAACCTATTTTTCATAGAATTTCACTAAAACATTAAATTATTGTCCTTTTCTTTAGTTATACCGCAAGTTTCCTTTACTTTAATTTATAGATTATTTATTTTATTTAAATTTTCTTTTTCTTTCAAATTCATCACTTTCCTTGAAATCCCTCAAAGTTTGACTAATCTACATTTGACAAACACTTCACCGAGTACAAAAAAGTGGGAAACTATCTTCTTTTGCTTACTTTACTCCTACATTTCTTTCTTTTCACTCAAATCCAACTACCTTCAAGTGTGTGTGAAAGACTATGACAAGTCCAACCCAACCCAGCCTAGTCCAGCCCAGTTCACTTAAACGTTTACGCCCTTTTTTTTTTTTTTTTTTTTTTTTGTTGTTGTCACACTGACACACACAATGTTCTATGACACTGCAATGCAGTAGAGAAAAACACTTTCTATACATAGTCGTTCTATGGAACCATTTTCTTTGCTATTTCATTCTGTAATCTAGTGATCTATACAAACCACAGTGGAAGATACCACAGCAAAGAGTTAAAGCGCCATAAGACACGCAACAAAAACAAGACACAAAAAGCCGCATACAAAAAACAAAACCATTACCAACTTGAGTGACAAGCTTTGTAAAAGAAACTTAAGTATATTTTTTTTGTTTTTTGTTTTTTTGGTTTTTTTTTTTTTGTTTTTTTGCTTTCTTCCTTTCCAGCAGACATTGATTGCCTTTTTTCATTGCAATTTTTCACTAGTTTTTCAAGTTGAACAGAATAAACACTTCAAATGTGAGAAAAATGCTTTGCTTGCTGGTGCATTGTCATAGTTGTGACCTAAAGATGACAGTTTTGATAGGAAAACTTACGTATATCAAAAAGACATATTCTTAGTTGATATTTGTTGGTCGAAGGCATAGAAATATCATATAGAACACTACAACACAGAAAACATACTCACTCAACTCAATAGAATTGAGGTTTGTGTTTTGTTTGTTTGTATTGTCTTGTCTAACTGTCTGTCAGTCAATGGACTGCACCAAGAAGACAAGTGCAACACATGACAAGTTGATGCAAAATTGAAAGCATTTTCACCCGATTCCCATATTTGTTTTTCACTTTATTCTTTCAAGTTTTTTATGCTTAGTTCAAGTATCTAAGCGGAAGTCATATATATTACTCATATGTGTGTATGTGTGTCAAAATGGTTAAAGAAGGAAAATAGATAGAAGGAAGAAAGAAAGATAACAAGAAAAACAAACAAGGAAGGAAATAATAAAGTTTCAAATTTTTTTGCTAAAGAATAATGGTTAAATTATGTAAAAAATAAGATTTATTTTTTCCAATATTTTGTTGACAGTTTCCGTTTCCATTTCATTTTATTATATAAAAAAATATATTTAGTTTATATGTAAATGCATAAAGTTGACATAAGAAATAAGCAATATTTTGAACTGGAATTCATTCAAATTTTGGTAGGAATCTATTCTTGAGCTGTGATGATTCCTAGAGATTGAATAAATAAATGATCTTTGACAAACTGAACACCATTCAATAAGAAACTGGTTAAAGTGCGGCTAACCTCCGGGAACATCAAGAATTTAACATTTTCTAAAATAATAATCCAATTAATCCCGTATTTATTCGTTTGGGATATTTTAAAGTCAAATGTTTACTCATTGAAGAAATATATTTAATGTTGTTTAAATGAAATATAAGTAGGTTAGTATGATTTTCAATGAAAATTACTTCTTGGTTAGTTTATTTTCTTTCCAATACACAATGATTTCGATGTCCATTTAGTAATTTCGAAATTCTCATTGAAATTTAAGTTAAGTAAGTTGATGTTTGGCTATGGCAGCGCATTGAAGCCAATTCTAATTTGATTAACATCATTTCGTGATGAACCAACTAACCAAATGACCAAATGTATCTGTGGGCAAAAGCATGAGCATTTGTGTATTTGTAAATGTGTATGTTTGCCCTTAATAAGCAACTCAATAGATGCACACTCACACACCACTATTGTATTTCATCTTATACTAGTTCAACAACGACAACAACATTCCTTTACATGTTGCCTGCTGCCAGCTGTTAGCTTATTAAATAATTATGCAAATAACACAAAATCACATTAAACAGAATTAGACCCAGAATCAGATACAATAAGAAGCAGCTAAGTAACCATTATTGGTCAGTCGTCTTGAATTGATTGACGCAAGTTTGTTTTAGCCACATACATAGATACGTGCTTTGATGTACACATTTTGTGGCTATGCAATATACTTTATAAGTAAGTATCTAATGGTATATTGTGTATATCTATTCTTTCAACAGACAACTGAACTTCGTTTATATGCATCAGAATCAGATTTAAGTTCTTTGGTTCCATTTAAGCTCAAAATCAACTGTTCACATTATTATTTTTACATAATATTATCATCAAGACAGAGAGAAAAAGAGTAACGTCAAGGATACCTTACTTATACTTGTATAAACAAGTAACCAAGTGAATAAGCCCAAGTGCAAGACAACAATGTATCGTACTATTTCATTGAAACAGTCCCTCTCTCCCTCTCTCTCTCTCTCTCTGACTTAAATTCTTCTCACGTAATATATAAAATTTGTATTGAATGATTCTTTTTGAATTTAGCTCATAAAAACATTATTTTTGGCAGTTGCCTCAGTTATTATGACGCAATCCCAGTGGCATAAAGTTTTCTTTCTTTCACTTCCATGAAATCCCGACCGACGCTGTACATGGTGAGAATAAATGTAAAACAAAAAATCAAAGTATCAATAGAGAACAGTAAGAAATAACACCAATTTTTACACCTTCTCACTTGCATTTCCAGCACCAGCACCATTTCTAATGGAGACTCTCCACTATTGCCATTTTCAGCTCCTGCACACAAATATGGCGCCTATAATGTGGTCATCGATTTTGTTGGTGCAATTGTAATGTATTTTTCTGCTTTTTTACTTTCATATTCTACTGAAATACACCTGAACACACTTCTTTCTATTTGTAAAACCCACAAACACTGTGATACTTAAAGCAAATTGTGCCTGAAATGAAAGTGTTTTTTTCTTTTTCTCCATGGATAACTGACTGAGTGTGCATATGCATAAAAATTTAAAGAAACCCCAAAGTTTGGCCATAATGTGGTCTAACACATGTAACCTACAATTTAGCTTTGGTACTAAGGCTTTTGGCAAAAATGAAATGTTGTAAAATCGTTGAAATGTAACCGAGCGCATTTATTCATGAAGAATGTTTATTTCTTTTTTTTGTTATAGCATGTGGTTTCTTTGGAAAGGATTGAAATTCATTTAAATATGTACAATTTACAAGGAAAGAATGTTAAAAAGTTCATGCTATATAAACTTCTGCGGCAAAAAGATAAATATGCATAGTGGAATATTTATAAATTTGATATTGAATACACAGAATTTTTGTTGCAGATTTCAAAGGAAATTCTATTGAAGTCTGTTTGCAATTCTTTCTAAGATATAACATAGCATTTTCTGATTTAAATTATCAACGATGAAATTTATGTACGTATGCAAACAAACTAGTCCCTCAGATTTCGAGCTAGAGAGCTGAAATTTTGCAGGAACCTTTCTTTTTATCATACGCAGTACATTTGTCGTGGTGGTTCACCCGTCAGGCCACTAGGGGGGTATCTCCTATTGAAACCATCCATTTGAATACTACAATGAAACATTCACTTAGTCCCGTGAAGAGTATTTCATCTTCGGCATAGTCGAAGATAACGTTCTTACTAGTTCTTATACATATATATTATTTATAAATATATAAAATTTTGAAACATTTTTTATTTCATATTTTATTTTATTACTGTTTTTTTTTTTCTTTTGCTGTGTGTATTTGCTTCTTATCTCAAATATTAAACAAAACCATTTCCTACAAATTACTGTTACCTGTCCAAGTTCTTGACCACAATGTCATAAAGGTACGAATTTATTCATTGTCTCATCACCTGTATAATTTTTTTCATTTTATACAATTTCTTTCATTTGGCGCAGAATATAAATAATTGATTTTTTTTTTTTTAGTTTTGGTTTGGATATGTTTATATGCTTCTAATTCAAATTCAATTTCTCCATATTTATCAATATGAACATAGTAGCCTTAGAGTTTATTTGTCACATGATTTATTATATTATATATATTTAAGCCAACAATAACACACATAATATTTTAAAGTTACGTGCTTTTTTACATTTATGTAATATGGCATCACTGGTTGATAGAATATTTTTGTTAATGTTCTACGAAATCCTGCAGCGCCTTCCAATTGAAGAATTAGCACCCGAAAAAGGTGCAGCAGGAAATTCCGTTGCCCCTATGGTTGATATTACCAAAGGGAAAGAAGACACTCCATTGATTGCATTTGATGTGCACCAGGAAGAAGAAGCGAATTCGGAAGAGCTTCCCGAACCCCAAAATGCGGTGGAGCGACGAGTCCGTAAAGAAAAACGGAGCAATAGGAAGGTGCAGCTCGGCGTGTAAAAAAGAGGTAAGATTCTCGGTTTACAGCATTATAATTATTAAAAATTATGTCAGTTAAGTACACAAACCTTTTTGATCTGCATATAGGCACTGAAAAGCTGTTAAACATGATACAGTTTAAAGTTCGTGAATTGGCCGCTGCACCCGTCATCAGGGTGTTAGCTTGTGCGCAAGAGGTAATTTGATGGGGAATAAGAAGGTAATCTTAAACGATGTGCCCGGTGCCTTCACGCCCATGTGCTCTTGTTCCCTCCTGCCAGGCTTCGTAAATGAATCCGCTGAACTGAAATCAAAAATTTCGTTGATCAGGTCGCCTGCTTCAAAATGGATAATAAATACCGTGGTGTATCCGCTCGCCTGATGTTCGGTACATTTACACGTGCTATCAACACGGGTGTGCATATAACGCAGTTGGGTGGTTTAAAGAACTAGTTGTCGAACTTGATTGCGTGGGCTAACCGTTACATTCGCCGATCAAATAGGACGCAAAGATGCAAATATAACATAATGAGTTAAATGACCCTAAAGGAAAATTTTGGATATGAATTGGACTAATCCGGAATAACCATTGAAAGAAACAAATCACGAGCGCTTACTTATGAAGCGGACTGTACACCACCGACAAAAGATGCTATTTAAAGAATCTGCTCCCTCCTGCCGGTCTTCGTAAATGAATCCGCTGACCAGAAATCAAAAATTTGTGTTTCTAAAAATAAAAGTTTATTGCTTCGTTTTTTTTTTTCGATTTGGTCACTCTACCGCAATTGGGTGTTCGGGAAGCTCTTCCAAATTATCTTCTTCTCCCTGGTGCTCCTCAAGTGCAACCAATGGAGTGTCTTCATTCACTTTAGTAAGTTCAACCATAAGAGCAACGGCATCTTCTGCTGTATCTTTTTCGTGCTTTTTCTTCAATTGGAAGGCGCTGCAGGCTTCTGTAGAACATTAACAAAAATGTTCTTTCAACCAGTGATGTCATAGTACATAAATATAAATAAGCACGTCAGTTTAATATGTAATGTGTGTTCTTATTGTCCTAAATATATATAATGTAATAAAGCATATAATAAATAAACTCCAACTCAATTATGTTCAGATTGATAAATAAGAAACCGAATATATTTTTTTTTTTGTAAAGAAGCAAAATGAATATTGCCATTGGTTTTCCCTTTGAATTTGAGACCTTAAGGTATATTTACTCTTACAATGTCGTGTTCAATCCATTAGGAACACTTGTTTCAATGAATTACTCATGAGGCAGAGAAATATTGCCATAACCTATGGTGCCAACCGATTTAATCAAACATTACAGACAGTAAATTTCTCCTTAACGATACACTCGTGTATCGGAGTCCCTGTTGATAACATACGAAACACACTTTGACAGATCAAAGACAATTTTCATCGGAGATTGCCATATAATATGCGCTATCCATTCGAATGAAATACAATATTTTGTTGGATAAATGATAATGTATAGGGTTTTCTGACAACATAATTCTAGTGACTGCCGATTTGACAGTTGATAATTCATTTGTGGTCAGTACGTTTTGCCATCAATAGTCTTGCGCCAGAACAACTCTGGAAAATTGTTCAAATCTATTTTATCTATTCGTCAAAGTGACTGACTGACTAGCTACATAATCTGTGCAATGTGAACGGAAAACCATGAATCTTTTTCGGGCCACGTTCACTTTAGTTCATAATTTTTATAATGCGTATACACAATGAAGCCATTCAGTGCGCACAGAAAAAGTTATTAATGATGTGGAGCGTGGTGTTGGAGAGGACACAAATGAGTTGATTCTTTTTTCTAGAACATAGAATCAAGCAATAGAAACACGCGTTCACACCGGGACCAACCAAATTGAATTTTTTTCATCTGGGAATACGGTGTGATGGCAACTTTTAGTCCAGCTTATATGGTTACGGCAAAAAATAAGGCGTTGCATTTTTCGAAGTGCATTCAGTGGCGGTGTTTTTTAATTGTTAACCTTTTCAAATATGCAGCTTTCGATAATGCACGCCAAATAGTGGCATAGGCTTGTGTTAAGTCCACATTTTGGATTGGTTTGGATATTGAGTTGTCAGAGTTTAAGGTTTTTCCCAAAATAAGTCGCCAGTCTGCATCACAGAGGACGCTTTTAGTACGGTCTTTCATATTTGTTCATATTTCAACTCGTTGGCTAAGAATTGGGACACCACTTTTCGGCTTCTTTCGATTTCTTTTTTTTTTTTTTTTCTTTTGTTGCAATAGGTTGACCACAGCCCTTGCAACCCTTTTATTTTACCCTTTTCCATCCCCGTTATAGCTTTTCCTCGACCCATTTTAGTTGAAATTGATATATAATAATTGAAACTCACCTCACAAGTGTCCTGTAATGAATCTTACAAAATGTTCTATTCAAATGGCGCAAAAAGTTGTGTATGCTTTAAAAGGGGTCCCCAAACAAGCAACCTTTTGGTTTGTATGGCAGCTATTCGATCCAGTAATCCCACGTACTTGAAATTTGGAAAGTTGATGGATATACATTAAAAACTATATTGCTGATATTTCACTTTGGTCGGATTGCTAGGAAGGGTACCTCCCATACAAACCCCATTAAAATTCTGGTTCCTTTTAGAAAAACTTCTCATGTTTTCATTATATGGAACTGAAATTTACACAATATAAGTTTTTAATATAAGCACATCTGTTATAATCAGCCAAATCGGGTAACTAGGAGGGCTAGCTCCCATACAAACCCACCATTAAAATTCGGGTTCTTATTTGAAACATTTTTTTGTTTTTTGGACTATTGAACTGAAATTTAGATACAAAAGGTCTATACACTGTCAAATCTGACAACTAGGGGGAGTACCTCCCATACAAACTACAATCTGATATGGAACCCTCCGTATACGAGTCTGACTTGCACTTGGCACATTTTTTTATGTTCAAGGGTCTTACTTTCTACGAAAAATTTGTATAACCATAAACAAATCATATTTGTTAACGTTTTATCTCACTAAACATTCCTCATATCTTATATAAGTGTATATTCTATACAGAACCTTTAAATGCATAGTGGCACAACATAAATTTTGCATACATGAATCACAACACTCACACACTCAATTTTATTGCCAATTTCATTTGCATTGGTGTCTTCCAAACTAATACAAATTTGCTGACATTATGTTATGGTTTTCTTGTGCAAGAGTGCAACATCATAAAATCTAAAGAGGAACTAAGAGGAAGCAAATGTTTCAAATATATTGTATTTCATAGAATCTACTCTGAGGAAACAAACACAAAATCTCCCAAGTTTTGGAGGTAAAAGTACAAGTAAAGAAAACCACAAATGAAATTAAATGTAAATTTAAATATAAGCAAATTTTTTTATACAAAATAATTGAGGTTTTTTGTGCAGAGAATATGTGCTTGTAAGTAAATAAATATCTGAAGTTAATTTTCTGCTACAAACAGTAGTAATAACAAAGATAGCAATGACAATAACAATGAATACGATATCTGATGATTTTGTCTTTATCTTACTATGTATTATTGTATTTGTTGCTGTTGGCATTGCCGGAGAAAATGGCAACAATATCCAGAACAATAATAACAAATCGTTATTTCAAAGTTTCACTTGTATTTATGCAAATCAATGTAAACCAATTTAAGGTTGGTAAGACAACCACAAATTAATTCAAATTGAGTGATCACCAAAGAAGCTTCCGACCGAAGTAATGGAATTTTGAAAACAACAATAACAATATTAATAAAAATATAATTTAATAATGAAAATGATAATGTTGATGATTATGATTATGATTATGATTCTGGTGACTATCAGTAGCAATAACATTATTATTATTATTATTGTAATAACCAAAAACCAATTGGGCATAAAATGAGAGAATTCGTAGTTCAGGTCAAGTACAATAACAACATCGCATACTGAAACGAGTGATTATCTGCCTTTGATGGAATATTGAGATAATTTAAGAATAAAACTTAAATATAGTTTTAGAAAGTACTGAGAAAACATGTTTAATTGTCCACTTACACTACCCAAAAATTATTCTAATAGAAAATAATGCATACTTATGTATATACAAATGATCAACTGAAAAGAAGAAATCAATAAGGAAATAAATTTCTATCAATTTATATTCTTCATCATCTTAGTCTTTGAGGTACTGAGTTTTTATATGTAAAACTTTCACATGTCAAATATTCCATGTGCCATCAAAGTTGATTTGATTTTACATATTTGTCAGCGAAGAAGTATATAAGTTTCATAGAGTTTGTCTTCCTGTACCATTTCGGTAATCGATAGTTTTAACTCAAAATGACTAAGTTCAAAGTTGAGCCAACAAAACTATGTTTGAAACTAATATCGTCGTCACAAACTCAAATATCATTTGTCAGCGCATAACTTCTATTGATAAATATTCAAGTATATACACACACGTGTACATTCAGTATAAGCAGATGAGTTCAAGAGCTGAAACTTGAAGCCTATGGCCTTGTACAAATATCTTTACTTCTTCTTACGTGATGACAGCAGACGCATGTCATAAACATTTACGTGATAATCAGTCATCAGACTGCAAACACAGAAACACAAAAAACATATTCACATTTAATAAATTTATGTGACAACAACATCATTGACTCGAAGACAGTGAGTGAGTGAGTGGAATGAATGGCTCGAGGCCAAACATACAATACTACATACATATGTATAGTAAGATAGACGTTGGTATGAATTAAAGTAAAGTTCGATACTTGAAAAGTTTTTCCAAGTCACCTGGCATGGGGCCAACATCAAGGAAGAAGTGGAAGAACGAACAAACATATAAACGCGTGTGTGGTGTGTGAATTTTGATTTATTTGCTCTGTAGCAGCTTCTTTTATGTCTTATGATAGAAGGAATAGAATTTGGCTTTTTGTGAGTGTCGCCATGGTTGGTCAACGTGTTAACTGTCAGAGTCATCAGCGAATGGAAAACTTTATGCCACACATACCAACTACACATATGACAAGCCTACAATGTTTTTTCTTCTAATTTTCTTTTTTGTTTTTATATTTCAATCGCTCACTCACTGTCCCTCTAGCCCACCATTCTTCCCGTGTGTTATACGCATATGTGACCGCAACAGTGACAACAGTTGCTCCTGGTCTTGCTCCTGGTGCTGAAGATGATGATGATGATGATGATCATAATATTGTTGTTGTTGGATTAGGCAGGAATGTCACAAAAGCGTACAGATAAGGCTTGACTTTTTTGTATGCCATCGTCAGTAGACTTTGAAAACAGAGTTGTCAGGCTGTTCAAACTCACACTCACAGGTAGAACACACGACATCCAATTGACGGATTTTGTAAGCGCATGAGTGATTTTATTTTTTTTTTTTTATTTTTTTTTTCGTGTTTTTGGCCATCTTGTCTTCGCTTGATTGACAGCTGCTGCATGATCCTGAGAACTGACTACACATACATGATGTATGCATACATATACGTACATATGTTCCATATGTATGTGTGCTTAATATCTCTATTTTCGAGAATTATGTGTGTGCGTGTGTGTGTGTGTATGTTTGTGTATCGGCTGTTATCAAAGTTAGGCAGCATGTAGTTACCCTTGTTAGGTCATCTATTTCATATGTTCATTGGTTCCGCAAAATTCAATTTGTGTGGGACCACAGACAGTAACAACCTCGTTTTGTTGCAGATGTTGTCAGCTGTTCTTTCTTATCTAACAAGAATATATGATTTTTAATAAAAATACTTCAACAATTTCTTCTTTAATATGCCAAATGCAATCAACCAAGTTACTTTAACTACATCAAAATGAAACTAACTGAACAAATAGCAATAGTAAACATTATCAAGTCAACTTTCATTCTGATAAAAATACAAATTTATCCAACAACCATTTTATAGTAATTATAAACAACAAAGTAACTGAGAAAAGCAAATATTATAAAATATTTTACGAGCAAAAACGCTCATTAAAAACATGTTAAAAATGTCACAATTCAAAAATATAAACACAAACAAATAAGCGCAAATAGTAAAAACTACTCAAATGGCAGATGAAGACGACGCGCAAAGTTAAATAAAAAGCTAAATATGCAACAACAATCAACAACTATAGTTAAGCTAATAATAATGGCAACAACAATGCGAATCAAGGCAACAGCAAAAATCAGCAATTATAAAACAAAACAAAACAAAACAAAACAAAAAACAAAAATAGAAGGACAAAAATAGATGAAAAGGACACACAAAGCACAAAACTTTAGAATCTGCAACTTTTACTTCTTCGTCTTCATCTTATTACTGCTGCTGCTGCTGCTGCTGCTGCTGCTGCTGGTCTCAATAAGGAAGCAAAAGTTACAAAATGAAGAACAAAAAATATTATACCAGCAACATATTAGCAAGCATCAAGCAGCAATCAAGACTTTTGCTGTTGCTGTTGCTGATGAGATGCTGCACTAACATCATCATCGTTAGCACCATCATCATGATGATCACCATCACCAACAGCAATAAGGAAAATACATAGAAGTAAAATGCAGAATGCTTTTTTCTTTCTTTCTTTCTATCAGACGCGGCACTGGGAAATACATTGTTTGATGTATGTACATAGTAGCAAAAAATGTGTTTGTAAAATTTTTCCTTAAAAGTTAAGTTTAAAATTTATACGTTTTTCTTGTGTTGCATAATTGTAATTGTAATTGTTGTTGTTTTTGTTTTTCTTGTTTTTATTTTTATATTTTAATAAACTTTAGTTTAGTAAAGTTGGAAATTTTCATTGAAACAATCAATAATGGCGTGTGGGTGGAGAAGATGGTGGTGGTGGTGTTGTTATAGCAATGCAAATGGTAACAGCTGCTGCATGTTGCAATGTATCAATAATATAGAGAATAACTTAAAACAAGGTAAGTAGTAAGGCAATTAGTTAGTCCATTTGCAGGAAACTTAAGAAACTTATGTTCACAATAGCATAAAAGGCAATCACACTATGTTACTTATACGACATGTTGTCTTCACGGAATTTAATATTTCACTCTTATTAAACATAATACATGGTTATGAAATTCAATGAAGAAAAGAATATGTGTTAAATTCTTTTATAAAAATTCTAAAATCTGATTTAAATGTTGAACTTGAAGAAAAAAAATGGAATTATATTTCATGTGACATAAACTACATACATTATTCATTATGGATGTATGTATGTATGTAGAACTATCCTTAATTACTATGCCAAAATGAGCGCGATCTGTCACCATGTTTGTTTACAGCAGCTGGTTTAATCATTCCACCTCAGTAGCTCTTAGCGAATTTTGTTTGAAGGAGTCTATGGAGTCATGCCGGATTCCCCGAAGCGGCAATTTGAGTTTGGGGAACAGGAAAAAGTCACATGGAGCTAAGTCAGGTGAATAGGGCAGCTGGTCGATGGTATTTATCGCGTTTTTGCCCTTATAATTATTGATAATCGTGGCCCGATAAAAAATTTTTGGAGAAAATTTCTCCGAGCGGCGACGCGCTGCATGCCCAAATGGTAGACCAAAATAAAACGAGCTGTTTCACGATTGATGTTGAGTTCATGTGCTATCTCTCTAACACTAACATGACGATTTTCCAACATGATTTCTTTACCTTTTTTGACGTTATCGTCAGTGCCAGAGGTCGATGGCCGTCCGGAACGATGCAAGTCTTCGACGATCTTCCAACCGTCTTTAAAGGCTTTGTACCACTCATAAGCCTGAGTTTTCGATTAAACAGACTCACCGTAAGCCTTCTTCTTATGAGTTTTTCCGTATAAGTTAATTCATCGACCTTGTGAATTTCAAGACCCTAGGGTACTGGTTCGTATAGCTCTCATAGAAACTCATAAGTTTCAAATTTTAGTATTTGTTTCAGTAGCCCCGGTGAAACTACATATTCAGAGAAAATTTCAACTATCAAACTATTACGGTTCATGAGATAAAGCCCGCGGACGGACGGATGGATAGCGTAGCCTTAGTAATAGGGTTCCAATTGGTTTCCTTTAAATCTGAAACCCTTATAAGCGGTAAAAACTTTATTTCCCTAATAAACCCGTAAATAAAGATTTTGCACAATTTTTGTTTTCTATTTACGTCAAATTTTTGTAACTTTCAAATCGGCGAGTAAATTTTCTCTGAAAAATCTAAACCGATCAGGCTCAAATTTTAACACAAAGTTTTTCTTATATATTGCTTAGTAATTAATCTCAGAATTTTTCTCACCGATAGATATTTACCGTTTTATAAACCCTTTACCTTTCCATAGTCAGTTTAAGTCTCCGTTTCAGTCTCAGTTTCAGTTCGAAATGAAACAAAAGGATTTAGCCATTCAGTCAATTTCTGTCTCCATTTTTGCTACTAACTAACGGTCAGAATAAGACTAAAACGAAGACTGAACTGACATTGTCTAAGAAAGAAAGAACCACAGATGGTTGATATAGGAAGATTAGAAGGAGAAATGAAGCACTTGCTATGAGAACAATGTCTTACAACGTCCTACTTAGAAGTACTCAGTAGGAGCTAAGGGGCACTTAATATTAAAGGAACATAACGAAACTAATAAATTTTTCAAGAAAACTAAAGTTGTACACGAACAAAAAGTGGAAATATAATAGAGTCCGAGTCGCAAGTTTTTTGTCAAAGCAAAAATGGCATCTTTTTAGATTTAGAATACTTAATACGCAATATAAGCCATGCCAGCACACAAAAAAAAAAAAATTTAAGAAAAAAGTGTTAACCTAAGCCATGTTTAAAACAAAATATAAATAATTCAACTTAAATATCACAACCCATTTGCAACATTCGCTACAAGAAAATTTTTACTATGCAAGTAATAGGAAAAAAAAAACACAGCTAAGCCGAACAGTCTCCTTTGCTCAAGTACTTAGCAAGAGATTATTATTTTCTTAGTTAAATTATAATATTTTTTTAACATCTTAAATATTTCTTCCGTTTTCTTTTGCATTTTCTTCAGGTGAATTTCTGCGCACGTTTCTTGCATTAGTCAATATTAAAAATTTATTTAAACTGAGTAGATTACCAAGTCTTGGTAAAACTTTTGCATAATGTTTAAATGGTGAGAGAAGAACAAAAAGTATGAAACTATGCAAAGAAGAAGTCGCGTATTAAAAAAGTAGCACAAGAAATGGACGCTTTTGTTTTGGTAAAAGGAAAAGAAAAAGAAAAATATGAAAAAATGAATGGAAGCAAATAAAAAGTGAGTTAAGAAAATTAACTGCAGCTGGCGTGACTGCTTAAACTTGAAATCAAGTTTAATTGTGGCTAACAGCAAAAACTGCAATCACTTCAGATACTTATATACTCACCTTCAGATACTTTTGTATGTATGTTGTCTTAAATTCTACTATAATCATTAAAAAGAAAATTGACTTTAAATATATATGTATCAACATTAATTCATTCACTATTTTCACCGATTGTCAACAAACGGATTGTCCATGGATATCATGGATAATGCTTTTTGTGCCCCTGAATGTATGCAAGCAATGGTGTGTGAAATACAGCTGCTAGCTATGCTTGTTGTTATTTTATGCATATGTATCTCATATATGTATGTGATTGGGTCTGTAGAGAATTATGGTTGTATGAAAATTTACGACGCAATAAAAGCAGTAAATATGGCACTGAGTAAGTCAGGCATATGCAGGACACACAGGACATTAAAGCATGAAGCGAAAATTAATTTCATGCATATTAACACTTATGCTCACGTACAATCAACTTTCATTCAATGATCTATGTACGAGTATAGTATGTAGTGTGTAGTAGTAATACTCAAATTCGCGTAAAGTGTTGAAGAACATTTAAAAAAGTAGCAATTTAACTTTAATATATAGAACATTATCCTTTGGCTATGACATACTTAACTTACTTAATGACATACTTTTTCATTTATGTAAGTTTAGTTTATTGTATATAAAACTATTTACACAATATGTTAGTTGTTATCTTGTTATATGATAATCACTCTTTCTCCCTCTCTCTCTCTCTCTCTCTCTCTCTCTCTCTCTCTCTCTCTATTTGTCTCTCTGTCACTATGTTGATTTTATCAATTTTATATTTTCATTTTATTTCTCACAATACAATTATCGACAATAAAGTTTCTTTGTTCTATTTAGTAAGTATATGGTTGCAGCTATATATTGTAGTTTGAAGTTAAAGAAGAACTTAAATGCTGTCTTCATCACTACTTCAACATTACAATGACATTAAGTGTACAGAAGTTGAAATAGTGTACTGTCATCATGTCTTTGTTGTGGCAATGACAACTTTATGAGACAAAGATGCAGAGGCAGACCAACATCTAAATACTCGTAGATTGACAGTCTACTATTCGGTTCGGACAGACAGATAGACAGACATACAAACAGGCAGACAAGTTTGAGTTTACACTTCACTAGTTTATTCTTTGTGAAGCATTTTGCAAAGTTTTGGATTTGATAGTAAGTAAGTAAGTAAGTAAGCTGCAACAAAATCAAGTGCATATTGTACAATAGACTCTTCATCCGAAAGAGTTTAGTGTTCTCAAGTACATGAGTTGCATGAATGCACAAAGGAAACTTTTAGACATCTTCTACTTTTTGTTTCTTTTCATTTATATGTCACATAGTTCAATAATAGAGTTAGCCCCTTGATGCCCCTTAATGTTGTTGTTGTTGTTGTTGTTATGTCATTGTCTTGAACTTTTTAATTGAAATAGAAGAACAAGCATAAAAAGAAGGAAATTCCTTTCTCAAGAGTTATGTATGTACTTAGGTTACAACAATAGTTCATTTCGAGTAAATATTTATGAAAATTCTTAATAAAAACATTTAATTTTGTATTCATGGTGAGTCTGGTGGTCTTGACATTGCATCAAATACTTTGTATTTATTTTAATGATCATCACTTAGTAACAAAATACTGGGACTGTACAGTGTGTAATCACAGCAAGGAAAGACAATTTGGTAATCCTTGTCCTTGTCACGTTTAGAAAATGTCATCAAAGATTTGTCAAATTCATTATCTAAGGACAAAAAGAGCAAAAGTTTATGTCACAGAGAATGAAATCTAAGATTCTTCAAAATACAAATTTTTGCCTAATTTTTGCTAAAACAAATTCTCAATTATACTCAAGTTTTACCAAAAAAAAATTTATAAATTTAATTTCAATTTTGGTCTTTTTGGAATTTTTACAAATGTACAAATTTGTAAGAGATTATTTAGCTTACTTGATATCTCAAGTGTGTGAAGGAAGGATTTTAACAATTTGAATTGTTTTTGACAATGACATTTTTAATTGTATTTCGTCCATTATCTTGTTATCTTAATTATTGTTTTTCCTTGATTTTTGTATTTATCTTTATTATTTTTTTTTTTTTTTAATGTTTATTGACTGTCAACAGAGAAATGCTTTAAAAACTAATGAACCGGAAGGAAATAAATTTTCCTTTTTGTGGTTATAAATTGTTGTCATTTACCATTTAAATTAAATTGGAAAAAATACTATTTCAATTATCATTTATCATTAACCAAGATAGCAATGTTGATGACACTTTTATAGACATTTAACTACAAAAGAAAATTAGGGCATAAAATATTAATATTAAGTTGTTGAATAAGACAATGACAAGTCCTCTTACACAAATGGAAAAGGTTTCTGCTTCATGTCATAGTGAATACCGACTAATTTGCAATTAAGAAGCTGATGCATCTAATACAAGTCGTGGAACTTGTGCCGTTGAAACAAGTAGAAAGCACAGCATCGTATGGATTTTGGCCTTTACTCTTTGAATAAATCTATAAAATTGCTTGACATTGTATTCAACATTGATTGTCTTTAATTGTTACTTCGACGGAAGACAATCTGATGCCACACTAAAGAATCCCCACCATCACATAAAAAAACATATATCTTTCATACAACGAACAAAACATAGTATTTAGTATTTAATATTTAAACAAGCATTATAATAACAAACTCAAATAGTGTAACTATGTATTGTAAAACATAAATGATGTCAAAGATATTTGGTATTTTTTTTACCCAATTTATCGATGCTCCATTATATTATGCGACCTCTTAGAATTTAGCGCGACACAACGGACAGGGAATTTTCTGTTCTATATATGGTTCTATGCACATCTGATGTAAAGCGTGACCACAAGAAATGTAATAAATGTTATCTGGGGTCATGGTCTCGAAACAGTGGACACAGTTATCTCCAACCATGTACAGTTTCTTGATCGCCAATTTACATATTGGACAGCAGCCCATTGCCTTATGCCATTTGTCGTAACATTTTTTGTGAATGGCATGCTGGCAGTTCCAAAAAAGCATGTCCGGCTCTTTCTCCATTATATTTGCACAAATTTTACAAGAATCTCCTTTGACAGTCTTAATGTATTTTCTTGGTAGACGTTTTAAAACTACTTTTAATCTTAATTCTTTCGGCATTTTCGCTTTGTCTTATTGAAAATGAATCGAAATCAAACGGAAAAATTATTATTAGTAAATGCCAATGATATATATTTTTTCTTTTTTAGATCGAGAATATGTGGCAAATATTTGACAACAAACACATTGCTACGTGTGAAATAATATGCCGCAAATTTGTTGTGTAAATTTTGACAACTGTTCATCACAGTTGCCATGTATTTGATCATGTTTCTGCGGGTCGCTCATTTTTTTTTTTTTTTTGTTGATTTCAGTTTAATTTTAATTTTTTAAGTTTTTGGAAATACTGTACTTTTGGTATTTGTTGCTGAAGCCCGGTAAAACTGCACATTCTATGAAAATTTTTAACACTCTAGCTATTGCGGTTTATGAGATATGATCCGAGGACGGACGGACGGACAATGAAGCCTTTGGGTCCGGAACCCTAAAAAGCATGTTAATTTTGGCTATTTAGTTATCACACGCTCGTGTGATTGAACATTCAAGCTCAGTGCACACATAGAATTCCAACAATGTATTTTATTTTATTTGTATGGAAGCTATACGAGCCAGTAAACTCAGGATCTTGATCCCCATGGTTGATGGAGAAGGACTAAGATCTTATAGTTTCCAAATTTCAGTTCAATGGGAGATAAGACAAAAAAGTTTTTATAATAAAAATCTGTGTTTTAATGTATGGTTTGTATGGAAAGTAACCTCCACCACAACGAAGTTTTTGGAAACAGAAGAAGTTTATACTGAATAAGAAAAAATCAGCTACGAGCAAGTTGAAGTGTTTCCTATACTCGTATATGATTTTACACTATGTAGTTTTTAAATATTTTCGTCTGCCTATCAGTCTCATGAATCATAATAGGTAGACAGTTAAAATTTTGAGAGCTTGTGTGATTCTATTGCTGCTTGAACAACAAATAATCACAATACAATATACAGTTTAATAAAATGAGCCAAGTGCGAGTCAGACTCGTACACGGAGGGTTCCGTACCAGATTGGGGTTTGATTTGACTGATTCCAATAGAAGTACCGCACCCATATCAGAAACTTATAGTATCTAAATTTCAGTTCGGTAGAACAAAAAACAAATATGTTTTTTTTTAATAAGAACCAAAATTTTATTTCGGGTTTGTGTGAGGGGTACCCTCCCTAGTAGTCCGATCAAATTGAAATTTCGACAATATAAGTTTCTAATGTATAACCATCAACTTTCCAAATTTCAGGTACGTGGGATTACTAGATCGTATAGCTGCCATACAAACTAAAAGATTTCTTGTAAGGAGACCCCTTTAAGTTTTTGAAAATGTTTTAATTTTAGTATTTGTTGCCGATGCCCGGATACAACTACATATTCTGTGAAAATTTCAACTCTCTAGCTATTACGGTTCATGAGATATTATACGAGGACGGACGGACGGACAACGAAGTCTCTGCAATAGGGTTCCCTTTGGGTCCGGAACCCTAAAAAAGTAAATAGATAAACATATTTGGTAATTCTAGTCAATTCTAGTCAATTACCAAATGAACATCAATGCTCGCTTGCCTTGTTCCCAGTATTATAATAGAATCCTTTAATATATTCAAAACAAACAAACAAACAAAAAATTCAGACGAATCGCATACTTTGATTTAAAAATTGACATTTTATCTGAGATTTTTCACAAAAACAGAATTTAATGCACTTGATTTTCCAAAAGTCTTATTATTTCTTGTATTTGAGGCAAACTCTGTGAACTTTCTACCTAATACGGTTCTTGATATACAATACGTCCCGCTGATGGACGGACAGCACACGCTTAGTAATAGGGTTCCGTTGACACCATTTGGGTTCGAAAATCTTATAATTAGTAATCATAAAAATAATCTGGATTTTCATTTAAATTTAGATACAAATAAATCGACAATTTAATTTACAACATTCATCAATTTCCAATCAATTGTTTTTATGTTAAAATAAACAAGAAAGGAATATTTACAATAAAAAGAAAATGTCAGAAATTATTTATTTGTGTCACAAGTAATAAATATTGAAAACCTTTAATGAATTTTGTAATAAAAGTTGTAATTAAATTTATAATTAATGAATTTATATAAAACTCAGAAAAAAAACAAAATCAACTAATAAAATTTATTATTGGCGAATGTCAACAAATAATGACTTATAGGTAAAAACAAATAGCCTCAGCACAAGATAATTGACAATGATACTCATATGTATGTGAATTCAAAGATAATAGTGACAAATAAATGCATTTGAAAGTTACAAAATTGTCTTTGTTTAATATTGTAAAATTTAAATTTTGATGCCATTTTTCTCATTTACAATTCAATACTCCCTGTTCTTATACCCGGCTTCTGATACATACATACCTGTGCCTTTATCATCTGTAAGTGCATGTGTATGCGAGTATTTTATTATTTAAATCAATTTCATATTAAATAAAATATTTACAACGTGTATCTTGATACAAATGCACAAGCGGGCATCATGTGTGTAACATTGTATAAAATAAACAATTGTTGCTTTGATTGAATTTTATCTGATAGAATTGAAACAAATTGTTTATAGTAATTGCTTCAGGGTTATTATTATTATTTGTATACGTGCATTTCTATTTATTTATGTATCGTGACCACCTTCCTTTCAGTCTCTCTCCCGCCCTTTCTTTTTTATATAAATTTTAATTAAACAACACAATCAAAATATACATACACACACACACACAGATACAATGTATGTATGAATATATAATACAAGTATGTGTGTGTTTATCTTGCTTTTGTTCTTATTATTTGACGCTTGAAACTTATTGAGTTGCAAGTTTAATATCTTTTATACATGCAACACAAAAATAATGACACAATGATGGTGATAATAATGTTGAAGGTAAGTATGACACGCACACAAACACCCACCATATTGTAAGTTTTTTATATTAATAGTTGTGTATTATTATTTTATAATTGCTTTGTAAATACTTAGAAATGTTGCATAATTTTATTAAGTTCCATTACCTTTACCCCATTAAATAGATAGATAGATTCACAGTTAGATAAATAAATAAAGGGTACTTAACTATTCAAACTACACATTAACTCACCTCCTAAAGCTATGGTTGCATTGTTATTATATGAAATTGTAAATGAAATCATCATTATAAATAAATTATCGTATGTATATCCAAATTAATAATTGAAATTATCTTTATTTGCAACTGTGGTTTCTATTATTGTTTTATTCAATTATTCTCATTCTTTATCAAAACACATAACATTACAAGCTTTCATTGTAATAAATTGATTTTATTTATTACTTATTATTTAAAATAAAATTAAGACTTAAGTATTCTTATTTTATAACCACATACACATACAGATACTCGTACTGCAATAGCAAGAAGTGTTGGCTTATCAGAAATAATTTCTAACACTTTTCATTTCAAGATATTCAGTACACAAATGGAAAAAACATCTTTAGCATTTGGTATATGTATATGTATATAATATTTTCTTAAGATAGTTATGCCATCTATAGGATTGTATGTATTTAGGTGTATCTATTCATGTGTGGCACATATTGCCAGTGGCATCAAATGCATGTATATTTTATTTATAATGAAATCGCGTTTAGGAAGCATATTACCAAACAAACAAATTGGTTTATGACTGAATAGTGAATAAATTATTAATGCACATACATAGATATGTACGTACATACATTAAAGTACATATCGTACATATTGTTTTACTAAAGTACTAGTACATGTATTTGTAGTCAAGTGTTAAAATTTTATTCGTCTGTCAGTTGTCAGTTGAGAGCTGCAACAGTGGAAGCAATGTAAGTAGATGCAGCATCTGGTGAAAATGTACTTGTGGCTTTTAGGCGAAAATGTTAATTAAACATGCAAACAAATACAATAAATAAATAAATTAAGCTATGAGTGAATATAAAATCAGTGTAAATATTGTATACTCATATAAAACAAACATGGAGAAAGAGTCTTCAAATATCTACAATATTTTATGGGAATGTATTATTTACAAAGACAAATTACACTAAACAAGATACAGAATCTGTTCAATTCACAGTCTTTATTTGTTATTCATTGTTTTATTTGCATACACATGAAGAAATAATTGCGCATCATTGAAATAAATAAGACAACTGATGACTTAGATATGCATCACTAAGTGAAAGTTCTCAGTTAACCTCAGTTAACCAATTCTAAAACATTGATCCACTACGAAAATCTATGTCATTGGAAAATCCTGAGAATTCATTATTTACCCATTTAAAGCAAACAAATCGATTTTATAATATAATCAAATAAACTTAATCGATTCAATATTAAAGCTAATTATACTTAGAGAGGGTAAATATAGAAAAAGGACTTCGAGTGAGTGGAAACTATTTGACTTATGATTTAATCAGAATAAACTGATGCAAGTCTTAAGTGGATAATTTATAAGATTTATGTCATAATATGTAGGACATCGTTTGGTTTTGGTACAAGAAATATTCTGATTAATGTTTTTTGTTTAGAAAAGGTTTATATTAGAATAAGGTATTTGATATTAAATTTAAGATTCTTTCATATCTGATTTATGCTAAATAAAATCTCTAATGACTGGGCAATGGTATTTTACGACAATTTCTTTCCTTTTCCGTGTACTTTCTTTGAATGGTGAAAGTGTTTTCTTGGATCTAAGCCAATAAATAAACAAAATATACAATACTTTCCTACTACTACTATTACTATGTATTAAGATTACTACTACTTCTACTGTAATAACAATCAATTCAATAGGCTGACAAAGTGTTGCTAAGTTCAATTTACAGTCTAAATAGAACAAGTAGCATTCACAAGACAAAATTGATTTAGTAATGTACAAACTGCATCAATACAGACTTGTTTTATGTTTTATTGCATTTAATTTGCTAATCAACGAGTTAAAAATTTAAATAATTTAAATTGGTTTTTGCTTTGTTCCGTTCTATTCGGTTTCAGAGGTTTGTGGCTACCTTTGTAATATAAACTAACAAACCAAAACTGAATGTGGTTGACCAAAATAAAATGAAAATTTAATATTTCTCTTTACTCATCATCGTCATCATCATCATCACACAATATTACATTTTATCCATTTGCCTGTCCATCAATATTGTGTGAAATGGCTGTGAGAAAAAATATTGTACTATAAAAAATCTGTTGCATACATTCAGGCGCCCGTTAAAGAAATATTGTTAAATAAAATGGAAAATTTAATATAATTTTTTTTAAATTAAATGAATGCAATTAATGAAATATATATCAAGTTGTTTTTCTTTGTCATTGTTTTTATGTGAATGCACTATAAATTTTATAAAAATAAATTTTCACCATTCAGCAAGCAACGAATGAACCAATCAACCAGCGGAAAAGTGAGGCAAGAGTACCAAATTATACATAATGCATTACGATGTGTTAAAACTGCACTAAAGTTAATCAAATGTAAATTTTTTTTATAAATATATATTTACTATACTTTATGTATATTTTCCATGACTGTTTCTGCCTTTTGTAAGTGAATGAGTTTGTGTGTGTGTCTGATAAAGTTAATTACAATTTGTAAAAGTTTATTTGTCAGTTTATTCATTATTTAATAATAATAAAAAGAAAAAAGAAAAAAAACAGAAATGTGATGAAAATAACATTCAGAAAAGTATTTTATATGGAATTCGTGGCATTTAAGTAACATTAAAGGAAATCGATTAATTAAAATATATGTATATATATTCAAAAACAAAAACATTACAGAGACAATACTCGTATTAAATTCAGTGTACCATAAATGAAAGAAGTAATTCAATTTAAACTTTAAAAAGAATTTAATGAATAACATCGAAACAGCATTTAATGATTTGAGAACAAAGTGAAAGTGATAATCGTTTCGCGATCACAGTTTAAGACCGCTTAAATGTATCCTAATAAATTGAAAAAATTGTTATGCTTATTTTATATTCTCAAAAAAAGAATCATTTGAAGTGAAGAGAAGTCATACATAACAGTGTGACAATGAAGCATTAGTACTGATGTTATACCTCAAAAACCAATCTTTTATAGACAGGCAGCATCATTTCATCATTTCTCGAACCCTAAGCAAATCAATATTATTGTGATCACCTGGTATTTGTATATTTTATACTGCATGACAAATGTTTTCCTGTGTCATGAACAGTTTTCTTGTATAGCAGAGTGTCGCTAGTGGATAATAAACATGATGCACCACCGTACGTACTAACAAAGTTAGAAGAGGCTATGCATACGAAAGGTACTATTCATATTTCGGGAATAGCAAATAATAACAAACATTTTTAAATGAAAACGGTTTTGTTGTTTTTCAAAATAATGACAATGATGATCAATGCACTTTTACATTCGTTCAAACCATTTGTCATAGCAGTTTTTCCATTCCTCTTGAGACACTTCCAAAACATTGTTTTCCAACGCTTCAAGTGTTTCTTCGGCGCTCGTAAATCGGAACAAGAAGAAGTCATTTGGTGCCTAATTAGTACTGTACGTAGGATAAGTCATCAATTCAATGTTTTGACTACTCAAAAATTCACCTGACAGTTGTGGAAAATTATCCAACGAAAACCTTCTCTTGAAATTTCCATTTTTTTGATTTTCTTAACTCACTTTAAACGAAACAATTAGCACTTGTACATCAAAACATTGTGGTGTCGCCAGATTTTAGCTATTGATATTAGTGTTTCCAGATCCTGAAATATACATAGTACCTTTAGTATAAGCACAGAAACAATTCAACTCATTCTTCACAACGATTTGCGTAAAATAAAAAACTGCTCAAAGTTTGTTCCACACACTTCAACTGATGATCAGAAATGACTTCATGTCAATCATTTCTTTGCTTGAACGGGCAACACGCCAGAGCAGCCTGAATCAAGTCCTTGCGGTATTTGGAGCCAGTGAGCAAGTTCTTCAAATTCTTCAAAGAGCATCTTTGGAATGCTTTGAAGAAGACAGTTATAATGTTTTTAGCTGGGCGTAATTGCCCTTCTTCAACACAGCGGCGAAGTCTTTCTTATCGGCATTTTGAACAATGCCAACGATCTCCTTGTCTACGAACCCACGGTATAAGGTGACATTGGTCAAATTGCTGGCATCATGGTTTTTCAACAAGAAAGCGTTGTTGTCAATGATCACCTAGTTAAGATGTAATGAAGTGGCTGACTCACGTCTTATTTCAAAACAGAAAAGAAAGAAGAGATAATCAAAAAACCCCTGCTGGGGGTGGATGAAACATTGCGCTTTCAAAAGGATCCAAAAACCAAACGTCAAAGTGCGGAATGGAAGTCATTTTGAAGACATTGAGACCACCCAAAGAGCTTTGACTTATGATTTGAAGGCTATTTCACAAACGAGCTACACCTCACATTTGAACCACTAATGGTGATGAAGCAAAATGTATTCAAACAAGAATAGACTATTAAGAAAAAAAAATGAGTACATCCAAATATTTGTTTCTAATCATATTTTCCCAGACCAGTAGCGAAAATTAATTGACAACCTGAACCTTCGCAACAATTTGAATAAGTTTCAGTCTTCAGTTTGCATGTACTGAAGCATCATTGCAAGTTTATGGAAGCTTGATATTTCAAAGATTTTATTACCTGATTCCTTAAAATACAAAATGTGCCATATAATGAAAAGTAACCATTTTTTTATGGTACAATAGTTTTTAATACTTGTCTTTGGTTTCTTTACGATAGTCCCTTATCTTCCATTAAGATTAATAACATTTTAAGAATCAGAATATCCAAAAAAAAATACCTAAAATAAGAATTATCGAAATTTTTCACCAAGCCTTTGAAGATGCGGTAAAAGTGTTGACAACTTCGATCCCAGGACACTGCTTTGCATTGCACCAGTTCTGATATGTCTCATTGATCAATGGACATCCATAAATTTCTATGTAAGAAATGCAGTTTAGATTCTTGTCAAATTATCATGAAATAATTTTTTAGTCTGTCATTAATGTAAAAATTATTAAATTTGTTAATGCATCATATGAATATTTGTTTTAAAGGGACTTTTAATTAATAAAATAAAACAAAACCTATTTGTAAAATAATAGTAATAAACTTCCTTATAATTTGAATTCTAAAATTTATATGTTATTTGATTTTTCAATTAATTCTCATAATCACAATGTGCAAATTTCCATTTAATTCACTTATATACAAAAATAGCAAATATATTTTTAATTTACATAAATAGAATTGTTAAATAAATATTAGACAACAACAGCAACAACGAAAAGAAAAAACAAAACATTGAATAATTTATAAATTAGAAAAACATAAAATGTTTATTTAATTTTTTTTTTTTATGTTTGTAAAATAACAACATGTCAGACTAACAACACAATATAGTTACAAGTATTGCATGTAGTAAAAGAAAAAAACATACCATCAACTTAGATCACATAAAAGTTTAAATACACTTCCCTTAGAATATTGGGAGTACAAATTAGTTTGCTCCGTTTTCAAAAGATAGTTCCACCTGCAAGTTGTGGCCGATTTTGGAAGCGATTACCTGTTCCATTGGAAACGTTTCACACCTGTCAACAATAATTAGTGTGCATCAGCGTCTGTTTCTGACAACAACACTGTTTTTTGACTCTCAGAAAATGTCAGGATTTGTGTTAAATAAACAGCATTTGCGGGAAGTTTTGAGTTTCTTTTTTAATGGCAAGAAAAGTGCAGCTGAAGCCCATCGAATGCATGAGGAAGTTTATGGTGAATCTGCTCCGACCGATAAGTCATGCAGAGAGAGGTATTGATTGATTTTAGTGTCGAAGACAAAGAGCATTCTGGCCAACCCAAAAAGTTTGAAGATGAGGAAATGGAGGCTTTACTGGATCAAGACCCGTACCAAAAGCAAACTGAACTCGCAGATTCATTGGGAGTGACTCAGCAAGGAATTTCCGTTCGGTTAAAACAATTGAGATTTATTCAAAAGCAAGGATATTGGGTGCCGTACGTGTTAAAGCCGAGAGATGTCGAAAAGCGATTTTTCGCTTCGGAACTGCTTCTTGAAAGTCATCAGAGGAAAGAATTTTTGCACCGGGTTGTGACTGGAGATGAAAAATGGATATACTACGATAACCCCAAGAAGAAAAAAGTACTATGCCAAGCCTTGTGAACCCGTTCGCGTGACGCCAAAGCAAAACATCCACGGTTCAAAGGTCATGCTCTGCATATGTTAGGACCAGACGGGTGTGGTATATTATGAACTACTAAAACCAAACAAAAGCATTAATGCGGAACGTTATGGACTACAACTAATGCATTTGAGACGTGCATTTCATGAAAAACGGCCAGAAACGGCCGATAGACATGACAAGGTGATTTTGCAACATGACAACGCTCGGCCCCACGAAGCTGTAACGGTCAAAATTTACCTGCAAACACTGAATTGGCAGGTCTACCTCCACCCGCCGTATTCTCCAGACCTTGCTCCTTCTGTTTACTGGCTTTTTCAACAGATGCAAAACGATTTGGGGGGTCACCGGTTCGGGTCTTTTGAAAAATCGAAAAATGGCTCAATGATTGGATCGATTGATGTGTGTATAGACTTGCATAAACATAAGGATATAGTTAACCACACAAATAGGCCTTTAGCTGGATAACTTGCCATCCCAAGGTTGTTCAAAATGCTAAAATCAGTACTTTCGTGGTACTTAAGAGTAAATTTCCTTGTATTACAAATATCACTTCAAACTTTAAACATCTATTCACCATAAAATTCAAAAGTAGTAGTACAAAAAGTATTAAAATTAGGTCATCATAATTATACCGCGTAATAATAAAAATAGCAATAATCATCATCATCATCATTAAGTTTATTGAACTTAAATTGCGTTAAGTAAGTATAAATGCCAATTGTTTTAATTTGTGTCATGTTTTCATTCGATGATCATTGTGTGGAATGTAGCAAACAAAACAGAAATTAATTAATTTGCATTGCAAAAATACTATTTACTAATTGCGTTTTGTATAATAATTTAATTATTTAAAAAAAGGTAAACATACATATTTTGATAATTAAATGAAATTAAATGAAGCTTGTATCAGTCATTTAAGAAGGACAAAAAAAAAGAAATTATTATACAATTTTTCACTGTTTAAAAAATTAAAATGGGAAAAGAGTAAACGTTGTTTACTTTTCCTTCATTTATTTTTAATATTTTTTTTTTTTTTTTTTTTTTCACATCTATTTAATTTTATTGACACAACAGGATGCCACCATTACTGTGGATGATGGTGCTGGTGCTCATGATTTTGCTGTTGACATCGTCAACTCTGACCTACTTTTAACTAATAACAACACAACAACATACCACCATTACCTCCTTCACCTACTGAGCACGTTCACGTGGTCTTTGATCTATGGCAGGTAGGCAGCATAGGAATACCCAGCAACAAAGTAGGAATATCTTTGGCAAACTTGTCAACAAAAAAAAAAAAAAAAAAAAATAGGCAGCAAGTGAAGTCAAGTAAAGCGTACCATTGCACACAAAAAGGTTTTTGCACATTTTAACTCTTGCTGTGTTAATTAAATTAGCACAGCAGGCTGCAAAGTGAAGCCAAGGAAAGCGAAGAGAACTCAACTTATTTCGTTATTAAATTGTATAGAAAAATCTTTCTAATTTTTACTTTGAAGTATCTTTCTTTGCGCTTCATTCCTTCATTCAAATGAAACCTTACAGAAATTTATAAATCCCGCTAAAATGTCTTTGAAATATGCATGGCTCACGCTGGAGCTCCAGGAAACATTCATTCTTAACAAATCTTAAAAAATGCGTATTCTTAACAATCATCACGAATTGTGAATTAAAATTGAGAAACATGCCACTTAATGAAAACTATCAAATACAATTTGCAAATCATCTTAAGGCATTTCTTTCTTTCAAAACACAGAAAATAATTTAAGAAGCAAAACACCATGATTTAAGTTTATAATTAGAAAATGTTAACAATACAAGAAAATTACAATAAAATAACAGAAAACTGAATTTTTATTTTCTTGACTATGTGACTGTGTGTGCCTATTTGACCCAACAGCTTTATGTATGCCTGCCTGCCTGCCTGCATAGTAGCTGCAGGCTTCCGATAATAGCAAGGTGCATTAACAATCGTGGCTAAGAAACAAACAAAGCATTGAAAAGAAACACAAAGTAGTGAAAAGAATAGTGAGAGTAAAGAAAAACGAAATGGCAAACATTTATGACCAACTATTTTTACAAAAAAACATTCTCTTGTGTAGCATTAAAAAAAAGTTTTTCCTAGCAAAGTTGCCATGATTGTCGTCATCGTCGTCGTCGTCGCCGGTTTGCGTACAAAGCACAGCACATTTTCGTGTCCAGTCAACTCTTGACCACCAGCAGTAACAGTCCAAATGTCTTCGTCCTTTTTGTCCAATGGTTTTGTCGTCATCATCATTGTTGTTCTTGTTGTTGGATAGTGTGGACACAGTCGGAAATACATCAAGTGTTCAGACAATACGCAGAACCAAAAGGAAGACCTAACTAAGGCTGAAAGATACACGATAGCAATAAAAGAAAATGGCCACCACTAACACTAACAACAACAATTGCGAAAACATACATCTGTGTGTTTGGTTAGTTACTACAGAGGCAGACACAGTGAGAATGATGGAGTAAAGGGGGAAGAAACAAATAGATAAAGGAGATACTAGAGAAGAGTCACAACAACAGACTGCTGCGTAAACTCTGCAATTGTACCCTTGAGTGGAGAACACTGCCGTCAACGGAAATTATTGTTTCATTTATTGTTGCTTTTTGTCTCTGCATTTTTCTTTTTTGTGTCATTCTGCTTGCTAAACTTTTCTACTCTTCCCATTTTTTCCTATCGTTTCTTTCATGTTGACAAACATTTCTAATGTAGGTTTGAAAAAAAAAAGAGGCAATGGTGGAAATGAAATTACAAGCCACAAGATATATTAAACGACGCGAAAGGAACATAAACTTGAATGCCATAAAGACACAAGTGTATTCTTGTATTAAATTTTTATACTCAAGTTGCATAAGATTCAATAGATCATTTTCAAAACAAAAGGTCAATTCACAACATTAGTTAAATTCTTCATATCAAAACCAAAAGTGAAGTTTGACTAAAAAACTATATAATGAAGTTAATTGCCCATATCAAAAAGATAAACTTTAGAATACTTAATTATATACCCAGAGACCTCGTTTAACACGGCCTCATTCAAGATTTTTTTAGATTTAAGTCTGGAACTTAATGTTGAATCTGAAGCTGAGTCTGAAGCTAGTCAAAAAAATCAAATGAAGCTGTTTGTATGTGAACGAACAGAATGTGAAGCTGAGTCTGAAGCTAAATAAGTCTATAGCTGAAGCTGTGAAATCAAATTAATTTGAATTCGCTTGGCTTCAAATCATCTGTTTCATTAAAAAAATTATAGCTATGTCCATTTTTAGTTCATTAATCAAGGTTTTTTTATTTGCCAAGGTTTGACAACCCTACTGAAGCCAGACCTCACTTTTTTTCGGGTTTCAGTTTCAGCATCAGATTTACCATTCTATTCCAGCCTTTACTATACTTACTTACTATATTGGATTTTCTTTAAAATGAATTTTAAGGATAGCATTCTATTGATGTACTGAGTGGCTAAAGAAATATTCCATTAAAGACTGCATTCAACTGATAAATTTAACTTAAAGGAAGCTTAAGAAGTCAACATTGAATGGATGTTGGAGGAAAGTCAGACCGTTGAAACCCACGTGCTTCAATTACCACAAAGAGAGAGAGAGGGAGAGAGAGAGACTAGATGCAATTTCACAAACTTATTCACTCGATTGAATGTAATTCATTCAACAATGCGGCTATTGAGCATAAGAGTTATTTGCAAACAAAGCCCTTTAAGAAATGTTGATTGAAATTACTGTGAATAATGTGAACAAATTAAAATACTTAGTTTTTTTTTTCTGTTTGGACTTTGCTGCTTTCATAATATGTAATAAAGTATTTCTAAATAAGAAACAAAAAAGGAACAACATTTTGTGCTGGCTGCTTATGTCGTTCCAGGAATCGCTGTTAAGCAAGGCCCTTTTGCTTCAGTTAAGTTTGATGTTGTAAGATTTTCTTAACCAAAACTCATTTTCATTCCTTACTTTTATGTGTAAAAGCAAAATTATTACAAAATAACAAGTTTTTATACAAAAATCATAAAACTAACAGATTTTATCAACTGTGTTTAAATTTGTATGAGAATTTCACACAGTCTAGTTGCTACTTTGAAATGATTAGGAAATATCCCAAAGATGTCTTTGATGACATTTTCATACTCTTCATGCAGTGAATAGGATTATAAGTTTGTCATGTAGTTTTTAATAGGCCGAAAGAGACAAAAGAGACTATATTCTCCCATAACCACCACTCATTTGAATTCATGTTCTTTAAAGAAAAACTTTTTTGTTTTTCGATCTATCAATTTGAAATCTTGACACTATCAGTTTCCAGAATAGACGCAGTACATTTGTCGGAACCAGCTGAATCGAATTATACAATACATACAAACGCATTTCAATTCAGGTTCTTTTTAGAAAAACTTTTTTGTTTTTTGTCCTATTGAAATAAAATTTGGATTCTATAAGTTTCTTTATAATGTCCATAAAATATGTAAATTTCTAGATCCTACAATAACTGAATCGTATAGCTCCCATATAAACCCAGTCCCAAATTTAAGTTTTTATTAGAAAAGCTTTTTTGTTTGTTGTGTTATCGAACTGAAATTTGAACAGTATAATTGTCTGACCCATATTCAATCATCGTGTAGATTTCAAGACCCTAGAATTACTGGATCGTAAAGCTTCTATACAAACATGTCGGTCTCCTTGTTGAAATGCTCTATGTGTACTGACTATACTTTAAACATAAGTCAAATCTATAATCAACTATTTCTGAGTGAATCACAGAGTGTAGGCAAAAACGTTTTCTAGGGGGGGTGCGTGAAGAGTATATCAATTTCGGCATAGGCGAAGTTAAACTTCTTTTGACTTTGCTTCCTTTTTAATTATTATTATAATAAATAGAATGAATTTTCTCTTCAAACTGATTTTCCAAAGGATTCCTTACTTCTTTAGTCATCAGTAGAGCTAAATGAACAAGCATATCATACTTATTACTATAAGAAACAGAAGAAAGGATAATAGGACTAACTATAGCCAGCTAAATAATATCTCCTCATGAATCTTATCATATCAATATATGTATGTATGTACTCTTTATGGCTTTGGACACACATCTTGACAATAGAATATTTAATTCATACTAAAAAAACATTATTATTGTTGTATTTATATAAATATTATTATTATTATTATTTTTTTTTTTTTGTCTGTATTATCCATATGAATATAAAATAAGCAAACAAAAAATAATAATGCAAAACTCTGTGTTCATGAATGCATGAGGGTAAATTTGTATCCTTTAGTAGACTTAGTTTATACAGAAAAGATGACAGTGAGGAAGGAAAAACACTCAAATCCAAGCAACGAAGCATATGAAAGTTTATAGATACGCAAATTTATATGGGTTTATACCAATACATGCATTGTACAATAAGTAAAATACATTGTACATAAAAAGAGAAAAAGAGAGCTAAGTGCGTGTATTCAAAGCATTATCAAGTGTTATAAACATAACAACAATCACTAACAATGACTTCTATGTTTGTTATACTTGTATAGGGAAAGTCAACAACAGTAAAGGATACTCGTAGTACTTAGTAATAGAAATCAGAACAGAAAAGGATTGAAGAAAGAAGGAAAGTGCTATCGTATAAATGCCGATGCATGCAAAATGCTGTAACTTAAAGCTATCCTACATTGCTACTTTCTTTACTGGAACTAAAGAGTAGTAGAGAAAACCATATTGGCATCAAATTCTAGTCATATGAGTGAAGCAGAAATCAACATAAGAATTCAAATCAAATGAATGAACATGTTCAGAAAGAAACTGATGTCACCTATTAATTAATCATAATTTCCACTGATGGAAACTAATATTTTAATGCAGCAAGAGAATATCACATTGATTGATTGATTATTCCATTGACTATTCAGTCTGTTAAATGTCAATTTTTAATCTTTCATGAAGGACATGTAGCACTAAAAATGCAATCACATGTGAATAAATCTCATATTGTGCAACAACTGACTTGTTTCCATCATGTTGTAGCACTGGTAAGTCCATAATCAAAATGGTAGAGATCATGTTGTAATAATTTATGGCCCACTACACTCAATTAATGACTAAGTTCACGGAAATTATAATCTTTAAACGTATCATTTATGTATGTATGATTCTTGAAACTTATTGAAGATAGTTTCTCTGGTAATTAATTTCAAAGCTGACAATATTAAGCTTTGAACACAACTAGACTCTTTGTCAATATGAAACACAAAATGATTTCAAATGAAATCAAGTTGTGATCCATATTGAAATTGCAAATAATCAATACTCATCTTCCTCCAATATAATATACGTAGATAGGAAACATTCTAGTTTTGGGCTTTTATTAAAATGGTGCTTAACATCAGCGGTTTCAAATACTCTTGGTACATTAAGCTTACTAAATTAGATTTAGTGTGATGGCATCTTACCGCCAAGCCTAAATATATTCTGATATAAAAAAAAGCTGTTGAGATTAATCCCATATCATAAGAGTAGTATTAACATAAGTGTGTGTTTGTGTTTATGCAAGTAAATTGTATTCACACACTATATATACATACAATGAGTATCTCTTTGCCGCTGTGTGTACACAACAATAAACTGACTCAGATATGCGAAAAATGCGACATTCAAACGACTGGAAAAACATGACGCACATAAATAAGTTCCGGATTATGGCCGGTCTTGACTTGCTTGCCACGTACTCCCTCAAACATGATTACCATTGTTCGTTGTTCCTTTCACAAAATTAAGGTTATAAAAAAAAAAAAATTTATACACGTTTGTATGTATTTATATACTCGTACGTAGATATAATAGATAAATACTCGCACTAAAAGTTGGCATTAGCTGAGTGTCACATAGAGTGAGTGGTCAGATACTAAAATTGTTTCGGTTTAACACAAAGGCAGGATATACTAGGATAATAAATTTATTCCACTCTCCCGTCACAAGTATGTTATGTTATGTTATATATAGTATTTTCATTGCTAAATTTAATTTGCCTATTTGGCCAAGTTTAATGGTTTATAAAAATGTTGTTTGTCATTTTTGTTTTTGTTTTTCCTTTCTTTTGCTATTTCCTTTTCAATTTTATAATGTTGTTTGTGTTATTTATATATTTTATGACTATATTTTTATAGTAAATTTCATTTTTTGGTTTTTATGTTGATACTTTTCAAGGTTATTTAAGCTTTAAACGAAAATATCTTCAATGGGCAATGAACTATAAGGATTTATGTCATTTTTTGTTTGAAAAGGACACGCTGTACACTCGGTATTTGTATCTACTGTGTATGTAAAAATACATTAGATATTCAACAGTCTTAACAAATTATGTTTAACCCTTTTCATGGCTTATCCCCCAAAGGCTTTAAGTCATTTGTCAAAAACTGTAAAGAAAACCAAACGACTTAAAGAAAGGCTTCAGAACATAGATACAGACACATTTTCACTTGTTATTTGTTGTTATGTTGATGAAGAACCAACGCTACACACATAATTTTCTCATTGTTGTTGTCAGGTAGAAAAACATTATAAACACACAAGTAAACCAACAGACAAAAGACGTCCTGGTTTCCAATTTCAGAATATTTCTACTATTCCAACAGCCACTGTGTCTTCTTTATTATGCAAATTTTTTGTTTTTGTTCTTATTTCAATGAGAAATGATGGAAAAACATATCCACATATATTCATACCTTTGTAAAGAGAATAATTCTGGTTCATGTGTTAACATCTTTAAGTCAATAACAATGTGAAAAAGTCTATAGAAAATTTTATTTTAAAACATAGATTACATTTAAGGTCATGACCATTTTAACATTTCAAGTCACGACCACATCATCATAGTCCAGTCCAGGTCTTCGTTCTAACATATCATGTTGCAAATGTTGTGCCCCCTATTAGTATAAGACTCACATATATTCACACATTACTGTCGAGTTCCTCACACATTAAGCTTACTTTATTTTGGCTTTTGTCAGATTAAATTACTTGGCTCCAAAAATAAAAATGAAACGAAGAAAGGCACGTTACGCATAAGAAATTATCTCTGAAATGGAAGACAAAATCAAACCAAATTGTTCTGAGTACATGAAAAGAAAATAATTTATGGGTTTCCCTCAGCATGACAAGTCCAAATTTCAAATGAAATAAGTGTAAATTCAAGCCGAAAAACATTTACTATTACGAGCATTTCAAGTAGAAATAAATAAGGAAGGCAATACAAATATAAAGTACAAATTTAACCAAATGTATTATGGGTTAACATGAAAATACAATTTTAGCGCTGCTTGTTTGGCCACACAATAAATTGTAAGATAGCACAAAACTCTAACAAAAATACCATAGTCATCGTTTTGTATCGTTGGTCAGCAGGTGTTCTACTATCAATAGAAGGAAAAAATGCTTTTAGCCAAAAAATAGACAAGAAATATTAGCACATTATATAGCACAGACTTTCTTCGAACTGCGACACAATGCTCTTCGTCGTCCACCTTACCATGTCCTCATTTCGTCCTTTTTCTAATTGAATTTTTTATATGCTTTCATCATGACTGTGGTCGCACATAAAATTCACTGTGCAATTGCAACGAAAAAACTGCATAGACATGGGTAATAGATAAGGGCCATAAATTTGCCCGCCTTCGTCGACACAATTAGGAAAGTTTTTCGATATTTTGCCATTTTTCGTTTTATTTTATAACCACCGATAATGATCTCGAACATGAAAATGAAATTGGTATTTTAGTGTAGATATAAAAGGAATTCCATTAAAATTGTATAACGAAACTGAAAGCAATTTAAACATGTGATTAGATAAATAGATTTTAAAAATTAATATCACAACAATACAGAAAAGAAACCTAAAAACATAAACTAGAGATATACCATTTTCTCTATAAACTAAAAATATGATATATTTTCAGTTAGATTTAAATCAACCAGATAATTAGATTAAATATAGAGACTACCCAAAGTAGCAAAAACTATTATATATATTATATTTATTTTTCAATTATGAAATTGTTTTTAAAACACTCTTATGGACTTTGTAAGAATTAGTACAAATTGGTCATCATTCTATCTGAGGCAATTTAAATTCAAGTCTGCATTTTCATTTACAATGTAGAAACATTGTCAGTCAAACTTTAATCATATCTCATACAGTGGAACATTATAAACTGAGGGGCCCAGTGCATTTTGTGGTCCTCAACTTCATCAAGAGATGAACATTTGAGGTTCCCGATTTGAATCAGCATATCTAAGGTTTGTTTCTTAGGATTGTGGATTGTTGCCAAAACCCTGAAAATTAGCATTTTTTACATCATATATTCCACATCTCCATTTGCACAATTATTTTGTGTTTAGATTATTTTGTTTTTCCATACGATAAAAACGACACGGAATAGTTAAGAAAAGTACAGTCTGTGTTTAGGTTAATGAAGAAACAAAGATTATTACGAGTAGTGTAGAGAGCAGAACTGTAATAATTTTTAGTCGATTGTGAGTATTGCACCATAATATTGTAGAAAACAATTGACAATTCCATAAGAGCGAACATAAGCAATTAAGTATTGATTTCCACTGTTGCTCTCCTGCTTGCACTTAGCTGCCAGCTATTAAGTGATGCCATGATGACTGACATAATTAAATGCAAGTAAACTTGATCTGTGACATATATTTTTATCTTTCTTATATCACCTAATCACTTCATAGAGTGTATGCTGGTACACGTGAAATATCTCTCACATCTTACTTTTAACCGATATTTTTAGTCTTTTGCTCTGTCAGCATTCAGCTGATATTCACATCAAAAGTGGCAATAAACCAATTGTCCTCCTCAAAACTATTATACCCAGTGACGGAAAAATAAACCGCATTTTTTTTTTCTTTTTTTTTGGAAATTACTCCAAATGTTCTCTTTATATTTTTGTCATTTCAACTTCTTAGTTCATAGAAACATTTGTGCAGAATTTTTTTTTTTTTTTTTTTTGAAAATCTCAAGTGAAAATCATTGCTTTAACTGAACAGAATTTGATACATTTTCGTAAAAAAACACCTTTAAAGAAGGATCGGGCAGAAATTAATTATAATTACAAGTCTGATGGAAGTTTGGAACAAGCTTCCAAGGCCAATTCAAAAATGCTGTAGAAATATCAGCGGAGGTACAGCAACATTTTACAAGGAACATTCCGGCTCGAACAATTCAACGTCGTCTAAAAGATATATGTGACGCATTATATTGAATATTGAATGACTATTTCTGGTACTTAAATTACGAATTTATTTACTTACTTCACTTCGAATCATTATCATTAATTCAAATATAACAACAACATTTAAATTAATCTTGTTGGGATGCTCTTTTAATTTATTTACTAAAATTTCAACTAAAACAAAATATCACAACATTAAAATAGAATAGTTTGAAGTTACTATAACTAGACTAGATTAATGTAGAAATATTTTGCATGGCATAAAATTTAAACTTTGATACATTAAAATTTTGTTATTAAAAAATTCAAGAATTTCATTCTCAGACCAAATACCTAATAGACTGTTTTCTTGGTAGGTTGGAAACGGTATAAGCTTTTTAGGACATCGAAAGGTGCTGGGACGGCTGCTTGATTTGACTGGCAAGGAAATAACAGTCGCTTCTTCATCTTAACCTTGTTGTGTAATTTTTTTCGATGCGCTCCTGGTTGCTGTGCTTGTTGACCATATGATATAGGATTATTGGATGACGCGGCTGATTTGGGTTTAGATTTTGATGCAGCATCAGCTGATTTGTAAGAATTTTTTTTGAGGTCTTTAAAATTAACACGTTTCTTTTGCGTGCCCAGCAATACTTTTTTAGCCAATTCTTTAGTAGGTTGAGTGGGTTTAGTAGGCTTAGTCGAAACCATTTGTTGTCTCTTATTTGTTTCCGTTTGTTTTCCCTTGTTTTTAAGTTTGGCATTATACGGTTGTAATATATTTATTGACCTTGCTTGCACAGTGCTTTTAAGCGTTGGTACTGGTGCTTCATAATTGAAAACCAGATTCTCCATAACAATACTGTTATTACGTAACACAGGTATGAACATCTGTGGTTCATGGCCGGCAGCCTCAGCAAGAACAATTCGACTACCAGTTATAAATTTCATAGTAATGTTCGATTTTGGTAAATCTTGAAATAGCATTTTTCCAAAAAGCTGAACCCAAAAAGAAAAAATCGAAATTCCAAACTTTCTTAGATGAAACTAAAAAACAAAAATTTTGTTTAATTTAGACATAATATTCCATGTTATATGTACATACATATTGTATATCTGAAGTAAAGAAGTAATAGTAAATGGAATTACAGCAAAAGAGTATTTGTTTTCGTATTTACCATTTTGATTCTTTGATACTCTAAGGAACTGCACAACAGGCTATTATTTTTGGTAACTTCTTTGATCCATTTAAGGCTCCGATTTCCGACGAAAATCGACAACCAACTCTATCACGGTGAAGCAAACGCCTTAACAACTTACGTTTGACAAAAACTGTAGACGGTTTTTTCTTTGGTTTATCATTTGGGGAAGTTTTACCAACTCTCTTGGACTGTGCTTTTTGCAGTTCATACTTAAGATTTTCTATGTCAAAATGAAAACGGTATGGATAAGTTTTTTGAGGTTTTTCGGCACGCATTGCACCGCCACCTTTTTGCCGATTTTGATTAATTGATATGGGATTTACAATAGATTCAACCTCTAACAATGCTCCGCGTAAGCCCTCCAATAAAACCGTCGGATTCACGGATAGTGTATTTTCTACATTCGCATGCCAACGCGAACATTCTACTATCTCTTTAGCTGTAACACGCTTCAATGTTATGCCACGACTTTGAATATGGGGTAAAAAGATCTCAGATTCATAGCCATTGCATTCAACTAGCACGACGTTTTTATTTGAGAGCAACTTTATGACATAATTTGTGATGATCGGTAATGACTTTGTTGCATGTTGCATTTTATGCTGTAACTTATCTTGGTGTGAGTGCTGATGTTTTCCTTTATGAACTGTCTCTCGGTTCGAAGTTTTGTCACGACCAGGTATCACATTGACTAATGTAATACGTCCCGCTTTAATATGGGGTACAAAGATCTCGGACTCATAGTTTTCTTGCTCAACAAGAACCAACTTCTGATCCGATAAAAGTTGTATATTAAAATTATGCTTCGATATTTTACGTTTCAACATATTTTTTTATTTGTTTGTGTTTCAAAATATTTTTGCACTTCTATGGATCTCAGAGACTATAAACAAACATATCTACAATAATTTTGAATTTTGATGTTAATAATTTTATAACTTTTTATTTTGTACTAATAATAAATAAATTAAGATTATATTTTCAAAGCAAAGATTTGAATTGAAATAAGAAATTTTTATTTTGATTCACTACATCATCACCAGACCGAAAATCACACTTTCTTCTAAACGCATTTTTTTATTCCTAAGTCAAAATTATTAAGTTGGGCCTTTACTAGTCGAATTACACCATTGATTTTTCATAATCAAAATCACAAAAACATCAATGGTCTCATGGTATGGTGCACAAGCATGAAATTAGATTCCGTATGAACTCAAATCAAAAGACGCCTAATGTCGTTTTTTCCCGTGCAATCGCAAGGGTTTTTGCATAGTATTGCCATGCATCAAAATCATCTGCCATGCTAATGCTATTACCAACAATAATTGATACAACTGAGCCGAGAAATGAATCTGAAACGCCTTGGATACCAAAAATCATAAAAAAGTAATCTTCAAGGAAATTTTGGACGAGCTTCTATGGGATATCGATCTTATTCACCAGACCTTGCTCCTTCTAACGGTACACAATATTTTGAATATTGTAAAATGCGTTGTACCAATATCTCTAAATAAGGCTTCAAAATTACAATAGAAAAAATCTCATTTCTATCCCCAATATGTTGGAGGAGAAAATGTTCAAAATGTCTAGTTAAGAAAAAAGCATTTAGTGATTTTTAAACAAAATGACACCATTTTCAAGTTGATTTATTTGCTAACTTGGTGCTGTAGCACACACGAATTGTCATCCATATACACACTATAAACATCATGTCATTTAAGTTATCCTTTGTTAAAAACTGTTGTGATGTTTGGCTTAACTAATCTTGATGACGGCGATCACAAAATGATTGTAAGCTCTTTTAAAGAAACTAACTACCAAGAAGAATGCAAGAAGACAGAGCTCAGCTTTAACCAACAAGTGTTTACTTTTATAATTTATACACGCTAATAGAAAAACTCAAGTGTCCTTAATATATTTTTCTTCATTTTTTAAGTGTTCCACTTTTTGTTCTTTTTGTGCTTTTGCGATTTAGTATGTTAAACCATGAAGAGAAAGCAGTGCTCTGACACAATTTCGCTATCGTTGACATCGTCATGGTCGATGTCGCCATCGTTGTTCAACAAGTAGCAAGCAATTCAGCTTAGTCGCCCGTCTTGAAATTCATCCATGTGGCGGCTGTGGCGGTGACGTCGTTGTCGTCAGTGGCACTCAGTGGCACTCAGTCAAGCGCGCGGTCTCTTTATTTATCGCGATGCAAAGTAAATTTATGCTTGAGTAGTAAATAATTTTAATCTTTTTGAATGTGAATGTGTGTGTGTGTGGGTTTTTGGCCAAAAACAACAGCAAAGAAACTTTTTCATAGTCAACCATCAACCATTTTACCCACATTGACTGTTCACTTTTACAAACTGTGGCAGCAACCGAAGCAACATTGCCAACATCAGTACCAGGACAACCAGTTTAGTTTCTTACCCTAACATTAATGATTGGTTGACGCTACTCCAGCAGTTTATGTTTTATGCCACAATATGCCATGATAACACCAGATCATTGACATTTAATGTTTTCATTTTTCTTACAAAATCTATAATTTTCACAGCCGAGAGAGTTAAGTTTAAGTTATTATTACACATATTTTTTTAAAATATACAATAGCTCAAAATTGAGTTATAGAATTTGAATATCTCTATAATACATTATATGATTCACAGTAAATTGAGTTTTTCTTTTTTTACTTTTTCGATTTAATAAGTAATTTTAAGTCTTATATAAAAAAATTGTAATATATCCCCAGCAAAAAAAATCCAAATTATACAGCGCATTCTAACGACCATTTACGTCCAACGAACTCTAGCGACAGTAATTGCTTTTTTCATATATAATGACTAAAAATGAATTAAATGTATTTATTGTTGAATCAAATAATAATGTACTTGTAAGCCTTTCGGGAAAAACTCTCTAAATGGCAGTTAAAACCGTATTAAAGTCCATTCAGTGGTTTAGAAGTTTTGCGTATCGAAACGGACAGGAATTTCAACTTTGCTTTGTAATGCTAATGCAAGATTATAACATAGATTTTGTGGCAGAAAACATGCAAACTGTTTTTTGAGTATATCAACAGTTAAATAGCTTCCTATTTGTGATCAAATATAAAGGTAGAAATAAGTGAAATAAATAAAGATTTGTGCAACCTCAAATATCACACCAACTTCTTCTCACTGGAAACATGTTGGCCAGGATACGATTCTATCTGTGTCATGTCAAGTAAAGTAATTAAAATCAATTTGGTGCTGCAAAGTTTTTCTTCATATTGGTTATGTCGTTATGATGATTTCTGAATGCAGCTCACTTAGTGAATTCTTAGGAAGGAAATGTAGTACTTAGTATGTATATGTCATCATCTTCTCTGTAATTTTTTTATGTATATTTGTTGATTGTTTCATTAAAATATAAACAACTCAGTCGCACAGAGAGTAAGAATCGCCAAGCTCCTTAAAATAGCCAGTAACAACAGACTCTAACTCTTCAAATAATCCGTTAAAATGTGATGTACAGTACTTTTTGATATGCCTACATCATCTGGTAGTTTGCCTACTTTCAATCAACGGTCATCCAATACCAATTTCTGAATTTTCATTATCATTTCTGTCATGGCTCCTTTTTTCAACTCAGACAGCCCCTCAATATTTCACTATTGTAAACGAAAAGCAGACTCCCCTAGAGTAGAATCTAGCTCCGCTTTGCAATTGGTAGAACTGAAGCCTTTAAACTAAAAGTATTGCTTCATATAACGATCACCAGTTCCTTCTATTTTACAAATCCACTGAGAACGTTTACTAATGATGAATGCCAAATAAATACCAAACTTTTTAGCATCTACATATTTAAAACCTTGAGCTTCATCTACTAGATCTTCAAGTCGGTTACTTCTGGGTCTTTCCTCTTAGTAGTTATTTATTACCAACATCAGTGAAGTACTTACACTAGGTGTACAATGGCTAAAATAAATATAGGCAAAAAGAAATTCATCAAAAATTGTGGAATAAGCAATCATGTATAATAAGCATATTCCTTAGAGAAGAAACTCTACTCTATTTAAATTATGATCCCCTTGACAAGGCTTTTACCACTTGGTAGTTTCATCATAATGCTCTGACTGACTATTTCACAAAATTATAGTTGAGTTATTGTATCAAATGGCACCCCAAAGATTACCTTACTGCATTTTCAATTTATAACAATTTAGTTAATCTCACTTAACTTCAATTTAATTCAATACTTTTGTGCAGCATTTGTGACTTGTGGACAGAAAACAGAAGAGAAGATGCCTTTGTTATTCACTAAAGCCAAGCTGAAGTGAAAATAGGAAAAACCATTGAGAATGGAAATCATAGAAAAAAAGAAAAGCAAAATCCACTCACTCATTCTATCGCATACAAAGCATAAAAAAAAAAACTAAGTGAATAGAATATGAAAATGGGTTTTCTATTGAGCTTTTCTTTCACATTTACTGCTACAACCGTTGTTGGATAAGCATGAAAATAGCGTTCGTTTTATACCAAAAAGAAAAATCTCAAGACGAAGATAAAGTGTGTATAAGTAAAAGAAAATAGTTTTAAGTGAAGAAAACAAGAACAAGAATGAAAATGAGAATACAAGACAACAGCAACAACAATTGCACAATGACAATGACATTTAATATCCTTATTGTTAGCAAGGAATTTATAGCTAACAAAGTCGTTAAGTAGGCTAAAATAGACAGACACAGAACACTTAGTTGCTAGGACTGAGCTGAGGGATATTACAATAAGAACGTTGAAAAGGATAAAGAATAACGAGTAATGTTTGATTTACCAGACATCATACCTACATATAAACTTGTAGATTGTTTCAGTGCACTAAATATGGTGGCAAAAGTGGGTCTAACTTAAATTGATTGCAAGTAAAAGGCAAAGATAAGAAAATCGCGCAATCAAAATAATAGCAAGCAACAAAAAGGTTTCTAATGAAAGTCATAAATTTACTACTTAATGACAAATATGAGACCACAACAGGCAGCAAGCAAAATAAGCACAATAAAGTAAAAATATAAAGACACATATGTATTTACAATATATCATACAAAATATACATGGCATAACATGTAAGTGTATGTGCCTGTGTGCCTATGTGTAATTCAAAAGTAATTTGAAATTTGTCACGCACACGCTCCTCATTTAATTAACCAATAATAAGCGAGAAAAAAAATGTATTTTATGCTTTTAACCTTATGACATTTGATGTTGTGTCGTCGTCTTCATCGGAGTCCTTCATTTTTTCCATATCCACAAAATAATTTTCAATCTCACACGGGAGAACATAAATCCGTGGGTAATGCGAGTTATTTTGCCTTTTTCGTGTTGTTTCTTGGCTTACTTTTTACCTTTTTGTGTTATGAAAATGATTGGAATCCTTTGATCTTTATTTTATCATATTCCACCTTTCGGCTACCTTCCTATCTATCTTACAAAATTTTATAGGCAACGATGCAATAATAACGACCTTTTCATCTTTTGAATAAGAGACATTATATTAAAATAAAATGAAGTGGCAATAAAAACAACAAGGATAACAGCGAAAACAAAAGATAGAATTGAGAATAAAGTACAGAAGCGTAGTTAGCCTAAAAAAGCGAGGAACTCTGAAAGTTTTCTTTAAATAAAAGACACACAGAAACACCCGATTTTCTGCCTAAATTTTATAGCATCTAATATAAGATTTAGTCGTTAAATATGTGTTTTAATAAAAGGTTTAAAAATTGAAGTAAAAGTCAGTCAAATATTTTTTAATTGATAAAAGACATTTACTTATGTATTCAATGATTGGATTTCACAATCAAGAGCGGATATCTTCCCAAGATCACCCCATAAATATGTTTAAGGATCTTCAAAACCATGCGAAGGTAGACCTAAACTTAAAATAGTAGATTATTTATAAAATGATAGAAGACATAAATCATTCAAGTACTTTCAACTTTTCAAAACCAAAACAATTTGTTTAAGAATCACAAATTCCCATTTTATGTCAAACTAAACTTGATGTCTAAATATCAAACAAAAAAAAATAAATTAAAATATTTATAAATTGATACAAGACAACATTCCTTCATTGAGTATGGCATACGTGTTATTATTATCATCTTAGAATCAAAACAATATGTTTAGATTGCTTCAAACCCCTTTAATGTAAGCTATAATTTGATGAATAAATATGCCGAGTTCAAAAGAGAAATTTTCATAGTTATTTATATTCTTTGTCTCCAAACCAATGTCAACGCTAACATGAAATGGTTTAAGGGGGCTGATCCTAACGCTGTCATACACCATCTATCAACCTTAAGGGTTGCCCACCTTATACCTACATATACATATATATTGTACATCATTTATATTTCATTTTTTGTTTTGTTTTTGGCCTTTTATTTTTCTATATGCCAAATGTAGTCCTCATATGGAGTACTAGTACAACATGGAAAAGTTAGTAATGGCTTTATGTGCCAAAAACCAATTTATTCCTTTATCCTGTTTAAAATTACAAGAAATGCCACATACACATAGACCCACACATACATCTATATATAAATATAATAAACTGAAATGAATGAAGCAAGTGAATGAATAATGATAAAATCTGCTATATACGAGTTCAAGTTACAACCGCGACATCATCACATTGAAACTGCTTGGCACATTGCTTGCTTTAATTTGGATTGCTTAGGTTTGGCTTGGCTTTGAAAAAGTGACGTGTTGAAAGGTATTTCAAAGAATACTTTAGAACAAATTTTCATCGAAACTTTACAGTACTTTAGGGTTAGTCCATACTTATATACCAAGAACTCAAATTGTGAATGAGGGATAATGAAATTGTACTGGATGACATGATTTAGACTTAAAGTTGCTTATAAGACAAGGTTCTTTAAATTGCTAACATATTTTTTTTTTGTTCTATTGAGATTTCTCCATTGAAATAAACCTAAACATAAAAATAAAATCAAACGATAATGATCCTTTAGATATGCAATACATTCTCAAAGCATATTCAACTTGAGTACTTTGCAGCTTATTCAAATTTTAAGTACCATTGGGTATTGAAAGTTTTTTACTCATTTACATATCCCATACATACAAACATATGATAGAAGAGTACATGCCGGAAGGAAGACGAAATAAGCCAGGACATTCATTCGTAGAACTATGTATGCTGTTAACAGACAAGTGGCTTGTTTACCATGGCCAAAAGTAAGCAATTTAAAGCCGATTTGGTATAAGCGTAAATTGTTTCAATATTCCACAAATCGCATTGCTGGAACATACGAAAATAAAATAATAAAATCATTTAAGAAAACGAGCAGAGAGATTTTTTATAAAAAACTAACCGGATTATTGTTTAAAACAGAATTTTCTTAATATTAAATATTCCTTTTCAAAAAAAATAAAATTTATTAATTTATATAAAAAACTGAAGAGAAAATATCTACATATAATTTAATATAAATCATATAAGCATGTACAATATCTTTGTGTTGGCTTCCGGTCGATTGAGAGGCCTCTGTTGTTCATTCTTTATTACAACGAGCCAACCAAAGGACACTCAGCTCAGGACAACGAGAACACAATTTACTCTTACAACAGACCAAAAAATATTATGAAATTGTGATAAGGCCTCTTTTGTGTACGTGCTGGATAACAACAACAAAAAATCAGGACATGCAGGCAAATATTGTAAGTAAAATGGATACAAGCAGGAAATTATTTTTTATTTTTATATCATTTTTTCCAAAAAAAAAAAACAAAAAAGAATAAGGATAAAGATTTAATATTAATTTTAATCAAAACAATATCAAATAAGAAAACAAAAAAATATATTACTTTTGGTATCACCACATATGAAATAAGTACACTTCCCATGGGATAGAATAGCAGAAAATAGTATTGATAGAACGACTTTTCTCAGAGTGCTCATGGCCTATTGGTACATAAGTTAAGTTATTGTTCCGACTAGTAAATACTAAAAATAAAATGATATTGAAATAAAACATTGCCATTCAAAAATGTCACCACTATTTGTTGCTTCTAAGTTATGGATAAATAATTTCATTGATTTCATTTAGTAAATAATGCAAAACATATTGCAGATTTTTATCTCAAAGACTTGAAAACAATATTATACATACGAGTATGATCGACGTCCTTGTAGTATACTTTGTAGAATCAGCGATGTGAAGCATATATGAATTTCTTTATTTGGTGTGCTAATCGATTGTAATGTCAAGGACCTTCTCGTAATGACTTTTGTGAATACACAAAGGTGACAATGTTGCCGCAACAGCCAACCAAGTTGCCGTTTCTTTAAACCCTTCCGTGTGAAGTGTAGAAAAAAATGAGAGCTCAAAAATGTATGAATGACAATTTATGGCATTTACAGTTAAATTTCTTTATTAATGTTATGTCCTATATATATAGTATCAGATAAGCTAGAAGGAATGAGATATGGGAACAGGTAAGGATAGTGTTATAGGCATTTTTTTTTTTTTAATCAGATAATGAAGAGATGATTTTCAATTCTTATTCCCCATCCATTCGATGTACCCTTTTAATCAAATATAGAGGATATAAAAATATATTAAGCTAGTACAACAGCATGAAGGCAAACTTAATAACAACAAATAATAATTTCCTCTAGCGACCGCAACAACGAATTGCTGCAAAGCAATATATATAATCGTATTGTATATCCTGGCTGCCTTGCCATGTTTTTGTCCTTCAGACAGTGTACATACATATGTATACATTCAATGTTATGTATATTTTTTCTTTTTTGTTTTTTTTTTTGTACGAGTGAGTTTATTGTATATTTGTTGCACTCACTTTACCATAAAGCAATAATAAAATATATAACAAGATTTCCCAGATATTGTCACATAACAACAGCTGGTAATATGCGTTCAATTACAATTTATTCTTTGGTTTATTTGTTATTTTTACTTTCAGTATTTTGTTTTATTTTGTTTTGTTTGCTTTGCTTTTTGTCCATACTTTCTCATTCTCTTTATTTTTTTTTTTCTTTTTTTTTTTTTTATGAATAAAACTTTTCATCAAATATTGCTGAGTTTTTCTTTCTATGCTCGTGACATATTTACTGTGCACTACTGAAAATGTATCTTGCAATGATGTTTTCCCGTTGTATGTATCTTTCGTATAAGTGAAAAGTTATTAAAATGTTGCAGCAACAACGACAATGACGACAATATTTAAACGACAGAAGCAGGTCAGTGAAGCTCCCAGCAAATTCAGTTAAAATTCATCTCTCGTCAAGAGACAAAAAATTTGTCTTCCATTTAATATACAATATAGTACTATGTTATAAAACTTTTTTTTGGCTTTTTCTTAAATTTGTGTGTGTCATCAGCATCTTCATAATCATCATCATCATCATCATTGTAGTCGTCTGTGTCTGATAACATTTGACAGATATCACGATCCCAAAGGCAGACAAATGAATCGGAAATTTGTAGAGTAGATATGGATGTATGTTTGTTATACACATGATGGTATGAGAGCCATATGGTAGAAGAAAGAGATTGGGAGAAAGTGAAAATTTTTCTTGTAATGGTATACTTCCGCTTTGTGAAAATGTCAACAGCAATTTCTTGTTGCGTCTTTCTTACAGTTTTGTAACTTTTGATTACTTTGTTTGAGAAAAACTTATGGTAAAAGTTGTGAGAATTTTAGAAATAAAAAAAATTTACTTAAGATGATTAGTTTGAAATGTCTAAAAGGCAAAATAATAAAAGGGAAAATCTTTACTTCAATTAATATGGAAAAAACTCAGAAATAAAGATATCTTCTCGCTCTGCCCATAAATCATAACAAATGAGTTCCTATGGAAAACTTATTAAATATTTGATATTGATCCTTATTTAGCAAATTTATTTATTCTTTAGGAAAACTTATATTGTAAATCAAATCAAATTCAAGTTGCATACAACAAATTACTTACATAATTAATGCAAAAAGTTTTAATTGCAAAACCTGGAGGCATCAAATTCATTGAATATTTACAAATATTCTCCATACAAATGAAAGATAGATACATAGATCAATCAAGTAAATACAATCAGTGACAAGAATACATAAAATGAACTGAACTCAATTGAATTGAAACGTTAAGCAGATAATTTAAAAAAAAAAAACAATGGACATAAAAATGCCAATGGCAGCAGCAGTTCAGCACATTAACTTCAGTTTAACTGAAGATGAAATACCTTTCACCAAGGAATACATAGGTATATTGTAGATAGGTCATCACATAATAGAATATGCATGTCATGGGTATTTGGAAGTGAATCAAAAATTTCAGAAAGCCAGCAATTTCGATCTCATTGACCTCGTTTGCTATTGTTATACAAATGATCAGCATTGTTTTCAATGGGAGGAACAGTCAGTGAGTTTTGTCAAAGAATTAATTTGATAAAAAGGATTGATCATTCCACACTTTAATAAGTACAAATAAAGGGTCATCTAATGGATGGAGGACTTTGAACTTTGTCAATAGATGTTAACCTCCAAAATTTTACGAGTAATATTTAATAAGAATATTCATCATAGGAAAATCTTTGTGTAGAAAAGCATTTGGAAATTGTGAATTTGTTATTTGTTTATTATTTTAATTAAATATTTTAAATCTGTCCAATCAAAATGTTCAACGACCTTCTGAACTTGAGTTTAATATTTAATACTTACAAAAACATCAAATGGACTGGAAGTTTTCATGATTCCAACATCCCAATTAGTAAGGAATCAAACGGTCTTATTTTATAATCAATTACAAAATCAATTGATAAAAGACTTTATTTACCATTTGTTCATTTGAAAACTCACCAATGTTCGTTCCATTGAAGGTTTACCGATTTAGCAATAGTATACCTATTATTGTATTTTAATAATCAAGAACTCAAAACTATCTGACTAAGAGTAAAAATCGACAGAGGACAGACCTTCGTGAATTTGATATATGATATGTCCAATAAAACGTTTCAAATATCATGAGAAAATAATAATACTTATTCATTCAGAGTCTTTTAAACTATAAGGTAGAAAAATGAATCGTACACACTTTATATTTGGACAGGAACTTGTTTGTTTGCTTGTGTTAAGTGGGTGGGTGATTCATTTCTGTTTTATTCTTTTCCGGTGGTAGTATGTATTACAATGGCCAATATAACAATGACATTGTTGCCATTTAAGATTTAATTTTATTGAGTGGCTGACTGGCTATTGAGTGTGTCCTATGATCAATGTCCACAGGCAACTTGTATACAATTGACTATTTTGCACTTTTGTTCGAATGTCAGTGAGAGTCAGACAGTCAGTCATTTATTCATTGGTTTCATTGATTCACTTAAGGTCTCTCGTTCGCTGCTATCTTCCTTCCTTTTCTTATCACATAATGACAAATTGCAACAGAAATGCCCAACATCAATAAACATCAAAAAAAAATAAATAAATAAATAAAAATAAGACACAACAGAACAGAACGAAACCCATTTCAAGCCAACTGAAGGCCGGACCGAACAACCGACCGACCGAGCCGCCATTATATTGCAACAATTGACTTTAGTTAATGTCAAGTATCGTGTCGATGTCGTTGTTGATTACATCGTTGCTTTTCTCTCAGCGTGTTCCTGCCTGAATTTTACTGTCTTGCATAAATCGATGCTTAAGATATCGGTTGAATGTCTGTGGATCAAAGAAATCGATTACAATAAATCAAATAAGAAAATAGTTAAAGCAAACCACCAGTCACCAAAAGCAACAACAACAACAACAATAACAACAAAGTGCCTGAATGGAAATAAAGTAGCGCAAAAGTTTCTTTTTTCTTTTCTTTTCTTTCCTTTTTGTTTTTGTTTCGAAACAAGAAAAGAAAACTTAGAAAATGTAAGGCGTGTGCACACACAAAGGATACAAAACGTCGCAGTTTACTTAATGGCATAAAAAATGTATTTCAATCTATTTGACTTTCTTATTTGAGTAAAGAACGCGAACGCAAGCACAAAGATTTATGGCATTTACATGGTTAAAACGATGCTAGAATTGCCGCATTAAAGTTAAAGAAAAACTCAAAGTCACTAAAAAAAGTTTTGCTGCTTCAATAAAAGTAAACTTTAGTATGCAAAAAATTATATGGAATTGATTTTTTAATCTATATACGTGTGTTTTTTCTATTGAAGAGACCAAGTTTAGATATGAATAAATCAAATACTAAAAATGTTGAAGTAAAAGTTGAAAATTTGCATATTTTGCAAAATATAAAATAAATATTTGCTCAATAGAAAAATCAAAAATACCTTGGTCTACATTTAGACTTGACCAAAATAGTTGGCAAAGTATATATAAGAATCTGTATCCTTTACCCTTTCATCAACAGTAATATGATTCAATAAATCTTTATAGTTCCGATCTCAGAGGCAAATGAGGAAAGTCTCATACTTAAAAGTTATAAACCAATAAAATAAAGTACTCTAAATGATCCTTATCCATTATTCTATTTAAGATCAAATAACTATTGCAAAAGAGACCTCGATTTTCTATATTTTAGCGATCTTTATACGGAAATTCGAAAATTTCAATTATTAAAGGTTATTTCGATCTAAAATGCCAGGGTAAATGTATTTTTCTAAGAACCGTTACAAAACACTTCAATTCTACTTGGCCTCGTTTACTTGAAGGAACATTAATGGTTCCTGTGTATATCCTTGATATCATTCCTCAGGTTTTGACTTTAGTTTTTTTAATAATATGTAAATTATAATTACGGATAACAACGATTCAACAGGGTTGATATCGCGGTTAATAGAGGCAAGTATCACATCAACCACACAGCTTTTCGATGAATAAATGTAACCGTTTAATGGAGATCCATCATCAAGCCATGTGTTCGATTGATTCCTTTAGATTTAACCTCAGTTCATTATGACTAAGAATCAGTCTATAAAACGTAAACTTTAATTAAAATTTCATTTTTCCTTCTTTCGGGTATTCTTCACACCGTTTTGCAGATTAGAGGACCTAAAAGCATCATATGAATTCTACTCTCAAATAGGAATTGGAGATATAATGGCTGATATAATTGCATGAAGAACTTTGCGGATTTTATGAACACCTCTCTGTATCACAAACATGAAAAGATTATCTAACAAGATGGTTGTCCAAAGCATTGTTCCCCCTCCGGGAAATTCTTCTGAGTTTTATATCTTTATGTATAGAACTCATATTCCTGGAGGGAACATTATTTTCATTTATAATTTGTGATCCAGGTTATCCTCTATAAATTGGATTTCTTGGCTACTACATGAATGAAAACATAATGGGGCACCAACCCATGGACTTTTTGGGGTTCGAATTGGTAGTACCTCGGGTACGAAGTCTGACCAGAGGCTTTTCTGGTACCACGGGTGGTCAGGAGCCCACGGAACTTGTTCCGTCCTGGCCAGCGGGTACGGCCCCCTTGTGGGAGTATCGTGGTGGCTATGGTTTAATACCCAAATGGGGGTAGAGTAATAACTCGACGTGGAGTTGCGTTATACAACCGGGTGCTGTGACCCAGAGAGCAGTAGAGGTTTAAGGTGGGCCTCGCTCCCCACCAAGGAGGGAGTCATATTCCAAATTTAATATGACTCTAATTTGGTACCTGCGGATATTTATCCAAGGGGACGTTGATTGAAGTTCAATCCATGTGCTTGGCACCGTGTTCTTGAGTCTTCTTACAGACAGGCGAGCACGTAAAACTCCGGTACTTCATTGTCCAAAGCATTGTGCGTACTGGCAAAGACATGATTTCAGCTGATTTACAGCATTTGCTGGTATTGCAAAGGTCTTATGCATTATGGGCTGCTTAACCCCTATTCTCAACTACTTACAAAACTAAATGAAATAAATAACAGAAAGGGCATAGATTTCAACCACGACAATGCTAAGGCATACAGTTCTGTTATGACTCGACAAAAATTAAGGGAACTCGGCTGGCATCATTTAACTCCCAATATTTCCCTCTATGCAGTATTAATTTCTACAAAGGCTGGATTATGGTTTTAGCCAAAAGCACAAGACGCTATCAATAACAATGGAAAATATATGATGCAACAAAGTTGCTTTACTCTGACTTTACTCAAGTTACTTTTCCACCAACCCTTTTGCACTAAGTGTTAACAAATAAATTTCAATTATAATTGAATAAATCATGTTTATTTGCGTAAATATAAAATGTATAAAAAAAAGATACTTTATCAAACAATTAAAATTACAATGTAATGTATATATAAATTAATAAATAAGTATCCTATTTTTCAGTATATTATTAACTTTGGTCATCTTTTATTTGAAAACTAAAGAATATCTGAAATACCCTTTTTTTGTTTGTTAGTTGGCATGGATCGATTTTATACTTTTTTTTTTTACTTCTTAAAAAAATAAGCTCAGTAAGCTTCCCAACCATCAAATATCGATTGAGTCAAATTTAGTTCTCCATTGAATTGCGCCATTTAATAATAAGAAACTCTTGTTATTCTTAATATCTCAGGTTTTATACCACACTTTTCGTTTCACTTCTTTTGGAAACAAACGAATGAATTCTTTGTTACGATGAAAAAACTTTCAAAATTTATCACACTTGTTTACATTTGCATACTCAAATTTGGAGAACAACAGCAAAAAAGACGCAATTACATTTCGTACAAATTGATTAATTTCATATAAAACAAATAAATTTATCACGCACTTATTAAATTTTAATTAAATACACTATATGTGTATTTAAATTGATTAACACAACTTTTTATGAACTTTATACAATTTATGCAATTTATCATGAGATTTCATATGATCCTGGCCAATATTGCACACACACACAAATTATTGTGACACATAATATTTCAAACTCCATAATTTATGAAAAATTTTAATTGATTTATATTGCACTAATTGTTTTTAATACTAGTCAAACTTGTATGAACACTTTAATGGGTATATAAAATAAATATTTAAATTTATTATTGTATTTTATTTGTGCAATAAGCCCATCACATTTGCTGCAACCTGTGCAAAAGTAAAGAAGAAGGCTGACTAACTTTGTTTACTTTGTGACCTTTGGAGAAGATCAATTATTGTAGAGAAACTAAACTCAAAGGACACTTAGTCATCTATTGGTAATGATTGCAAAGTTAAGCAGTTGACAATTTCAATTGAAATAAATAGCAATAAAAAAAAAAAAACAAAAATTCAGTTAATTTAACAATAAAAATATTGAAATTTAATATGTAATATATTATTATATACATTATATAATAATATTTTTACTGTTTTATTATTATAAATGCTCTTCTTTTTTCTGTGATTGCTTTCTTTGTATTTTGCTATAACTTTTGCAACTGTATAAGAAAAAAAAAAAATTGTTAAGATCACATTAAAAAATGTTCATATATGGATATCTATATTATGTTCTTACATAAATACTTATATGCAATCAATCTGAATCTCTTTCGAGAAAGCTGAAACTTTTTATTTAATATTCTATTCCGGAAAAATTTAAATCTGCTTTCAAGTAAGTCAATTGAAAATACAATAAATCATATTTAAATCGATGAATGTATGAAAGAACTTAGCAAAGACCAGATATTATATATTATTGGCCACTTGAAATTTCTCTAACTCGAATCAAATCAAGTTGCAGGAGCGTTTATTGCGAAAATTCATTGCAATATTTCTTCCATAGCTCGAACCTCTACAAATCAAATATCTCTGAAACTCGAACAGGACTACATACCATGTGCCTATTGAAGTTGAATTTTTTGGTGAAATCCAAATGTGAAGAATATATTCTGTGGCATATAGCATGTGAAAAGTTAAAAGAGCTTTAAACTAATGAGGATTAATGATTCATCTTTATGAAATGGAACTTGATCTTATGATCGGACATCCTTTTTTTTACTTTCCTACTAAATCGATATTAATACCACTAGTACTTAAATCTTGACCAACTTTAAGTTGTTTTTTAGCGAAAATTCTCTCTCTTCTAGGCTTGGATACCTTTGTATAAATGTATAAAAACACTCATAGAAGTCTCACAATATTCAACTCATAAGTTTGTCAAGTTTAAAGGAGACGTAGTAAAAATAATAACGCGTCAGTCGGAATATGAAAGAATATGAAATCAGTATCTGATGATAAGATCGAGTTTCTTATTCGTAAGAATAGATAAAATCATCATTGTCCAGTTGACTTTCATCATATCTTGTCGGCGTCCAAAGTCGAAATGACTAACGGCTGATCTTGTCAACTTTCGTGTTTGTTTTTGGATTTGTATAGAATAATAAGTTTATGGAATATAGTCAAAATTTACACAAGAGAGGAAGAAAGTTTTATCGAGCCTTTGGAGGCTAATGTTCTTCTCAACAAGCATTTATAATCTTAATATTTATCTATCGCTCGTCTTACTTAATGTATTTTAAAATCACTGCCGACGACGAGCACTATTTTGGGAAGGAAATTCATTAGTTTCCTTGTTTGCTCAGTAAATAACCTTTTTGAAATAAATTGCCTCCAATCGGAATGAACAAAATGCTCATCTACCTAAAACATATAACAGTTAACCAAATTCTAATGAAAATATGAAAACTAAATTAACATTCCAATTGAATAAATTGTTTAATATCATAAAATTAAATGAACTGTGTATCCAATTTTCGGTCCAACCAAAGTCAATAATTTTTTAATCTACTCTCAACTTTTCCTTGGCTTCCACAAAAAAAAATGCTGTGGCTGCTCCTAATGTCTTTCCTTTTATTCAATATAAGAACCATCAAATTATATTATACGAGTACATAAAAAGTATGCAATTATATTTTGTTTCAGTTTTTCGTACCATCATCAAATATTTATAAGACAGAAAGACAATAAGAATGTATGAAAGCAAAAGAAAAATCATGATAAAAAAAAAATGAAAAGGAGGAAAAGAACTAATGAAATTAAATGCTTGTTTTTCTCCCATATTTTTACTGCATTTAAAGGACTCTTCTTTTTATATGTAAAAACAGAATTTCATGTTGTTCTCTCTCACTCGTTCGCTTTCTTTTGCTGATCCAATTGTTTAATTAAATTTTTTTATTAAAATAACAAAAAATAAGAAAAGAAAAGCAAAACATAACAAGAATCTCTTATTGCTTGAAAATCGGTGCCATAGTAACAAGAAAGCGTTAAATGAAAAACTCTGAACTGCATACAAAAAGAAAAGTTAAGTTAACTCATCCCTTGCTAAGCCCAAGAAGAAAGAAAGTTGAAATCAGACCAAAATTCTTTTTGAATTGCAATTACACTTTCAGTATTCACAAATTATTATTGCTCGTGTGACCCTGGGTTTACTCATTATTAAATCTTTACGTGGCACATCTGATGCCATGAGAAATCTTATGGAAAAAATCACGCCCCAACATTTTTCTCGTATGAATATATTCTATATGATATTACAATATTATGCTTGTTATGGCTTGTTGCTTTCGACATAACAATTGCTTTAAAGAAAATCAAATAAACCAAAATAAGCAAACACAGTCAATGCCAAAAAGATACACGGCGACATGTGTGCGTGTGTGTTTGTGCATTTATATAAATTTACACACAAAAGCAATTTGTTCCGCAACATTGATTTAATCCTTTTTTACATACACACACACACACATACTAACATGCACAGACACACAATACACAATACAACCAACTTGTAATGTAGACTCGTTCAAACACAAATATCACGCATACGCCTCGTTTGCTTCATTCTTATACAAAAATCTCCTATGCGCTGTTTCTTACTTCATGGATTACATTATTCTTTTCTTTTCTCATTCATTTTTATATTCTGTAAAAGTTTCTTAGCTTTGCTTATTTCCTTGACTTTATTGCCTCCTTCATTTCATCCCTTTCTCATTCATCATCTTTCTCTCATGTATCGCTTTGTGTGCCTTGTAACAATTCGTCCTTGAATGTTTCACCCTGATTTCATACGCATTATTATAATTTCTTTCTTTTCTTCTATATTTCGAATGACTAAGATTAAATTGAGATGAAGTAAAAGAATGAATAGAAAGAATGAAACAATCAAATAAGAATTGTTTGAATGCCACACAAAACGAAAAGATAACAAAAAAAAGGTCAATAACCAAAAATTATTTATATAAAATTTATGAATGAATTTACATTGAAATTTAAGATAAAATAGTGACTTACGTTTCAAGTTTAAAAACTGTTTAATGATTTTTTATTCTAAATTGGCTTAACTTGAAGCACCAACGTAATAAATTCCAAAATTGTTGTAGCTTAACTTGAGATGAAAACTTAAAATTAAATGAATTTTCTATCGACATATTTAACTATTTAAACCAATAGCTCTGTGACTTGCTCCAATTCTTTTGGAAGGTGACCTACAGCGCGCGTCAAATCCGCCACGCTGCACGCATACAGATAACCTTTCTTCAAACTTTTATTACGCATCCAACGTTGGAGCCAAGGCACTTGTTCGCGAACATCCGCGCAAATGATATAAGATGAGTCGATCTGTTGCTGCGTTGCATGAGGATTATTGACGCCCACAAGAGCAATACCACGACGTTGTCTAGATGGCATGGCATGCCCTTCCGTTTCGACAACGATTCGATAGAAAAGTTTTGGCACTGGCAGCACACCATTGTTATTTGCATCCGTTGTCAAGTAGAATTCGGGAGCATTGTCATCGTCACCGCCCAATCGCATAACTCCCCAGGTGCCTGTGTAACAAATTACTTGAAGCCCCAATCGAGCAACAAATTTGCGCACTTCATCCTCTACGGCTAACCATTGCCCACCATTGAAACTTTGCCACTGTGGTGCTGCATTGAAGTACGTGAAAGTCGTACGCTGTTGACTGCCGTAAATCAGATCAGCTTTTGCAGCCAAATGACCGCGTGACAGTGACAGGCTGCTGTTGTCGAACAGATGCATCGTAGTGGCATTGATACCGACAGCCGTTCCCGCCACACCCAGCAGTTTAACAACTTGCTGGCGCTGATGGTATTGAGAGTACAGATGATTCATGTTGTACGACTCAAAGTAGCCAGCGAAACTAAAGTTGAGACGCTTGACATGCTTCTGAAAGTGCACGTTGGCTGGCTGCATCATATGTCGTACATAATGGGTACGTAGCAATTCCTGTGCATGGCACACCTGCATTGTTTCTACAAAACGACCTCGGGTGATGTTGTAGCCGATACGATAGATTTGTGCTCCATCATCGTTGCCACAACGTTGATACAAGCGTTCAACAGTAAACTTTGGCGGCTGTTCACAAACAAATTGTCGGAACTCGTATTTGCCACCATCCCAGATGAATTTTGTACCCTGCAGGCAGCGTGGTCGGAGAATGCGTGTATGCTTGGCTACACGAAAGCTTACTTCGCCATATGCCACTGCTTCATTGGTGCCATTCGCAAAGTTTTTGCTGCAATACAATTCGATAAGGGCACCGTATGGAATCTCCAGTTGTCCCTTTGCATTTGGCAGCCAGTATTCCTCACTATTTGGCCTCAAATAAAGTGGCTGCGCTTGATTAGGTTTGGGTAAATCTTTTTGTACATCGATTAGACAAGGCGATGCTGGCAAAGCTAAAATTCATAACAAATTTGCAAAATACTTACTAGTATCTTAAAGAGAAAGTTTGTTTTTGATTATTTCACACTGTCACTCACCGGTATCATCTTGATTTATATGTAAATTACTCAAGTCTTTAACGATATCTGCAATATCAGCTTGTGGTTTAATTGCCTCTCTACCATGTATCTCGGTCACGAACGTAACAAACACAAAAAAAAGTCTTGTAAAAATAAACAACACCACCGATTTCATTATTTGTGTCTACATATGACGAGGTTTGAGCACAAACTGTTTTACTTTTTTAGCAGGTGTTTAGTTTTATAAAGCCAATGGCATTATGTTTAAAGGTCAAGTGAATCATTTTCTCTTGAATTCTCTCTTTTATTCTTCCACTTTCTCTGATGCCATTCAACTTAACTCTTACCTAAAGTTCACATATGTTTTTTATTTTTTTTTTCTTTGTTTCATTTTAACTCATCACAATCTTCACTTCTCTCACATAATCTCAATTTTTAATGCTTACCTACTCTTTCTCATATTAACAATATTTCTCACCTACTCTTTCTCATATTTTATTGTACTTACTTACCCATGATCATGAATTTATATTGTTCATTTATCAAATTCGCTTTGTTGACATTTTTCTAAACAATGCGTCTGATAAAATTGCTTCCGAATTGTATCAAAGTTGTTGATAAATTAAATTAATTACAGTTTACACTATTATAGCTTCTAAATCTATTTGAAAAGAAAAATCATTTTAAATGGCAAATTAATGTTCAATAAAATTAAAGCATAATCTTTAACAAACCTATAAGTAATGTCGTCTTTTTTAGATGGTTTTCAGGAGCTTTTATTTAATCAACTCTCATTGATATCCTGATTGTATTGATCAATGACCTTTTACCATCAAGATGTTGTTTGTTGAGGACTTCGAAGACAAATGCTCAACTAACCCATGTCACAAGGAATGTTTCAGGGCGGAACAAATGTGAATCAAGTAACAAAGAAAAGAGAACAAAAATCTTACTGACCAACTTAAACGATAAATTGGTTGAACTATTTGGTTTTTTGTTTGCTGAAGGCCTTATTTTTATTTGTCAACCCACTTCCGGCCCAGATAATCACGACTTCTTCCATTGAGGCTTATGAAACCGTGCCTTTGGGTATATGGAGCCCGAACCGTGCAAATAACCTAAGCAATAAAAATAAAATTTTACAGGAGAAGGTTTTTTCTACTTTTCCTTACATTGGCTGCCAACATAAACAATAAAATTAATTCTTTATTATCTCCGTAAGTGTGGTGATTATCGCTATAATATTTACCAGGTGACGAGTTAGTGGTTTTATGTAGTAAAATTTCTCATAAAAAAATATCAATTTTTCTCGTGATTAGGGCTTTAGAGGGTCTTTGCTTGCGAACGAGTTTTCATGACATTTCCTGATCACACATACAAAGGATCAGTTGATTGATGATTACCATGTTGGTCCATCGATCTTTTGTCGCAAAACCTCAAATGTCTTTGCTTGCGAAGGAAAGCTCTCTTTTTTTTCAGTTCTTGATCACAAGTTTTCTAATGAAAACCCAATTACTTATATTCTCCTAACGTCACTTGAAAATAAACGCCCACGGGCGAGCAAGAAACACCTTTATGATATAAAAATAATACCAATCAGGCATTACTGTAAATGTTAATACGAAGTAAACTTCTAGATTTAAAGGTATTATAGTGAAATACTATTTACATCCCTTGTAGTGAATGTTTCCGAACATGTTGTCACTCCTCACATATTAGGTTCATGATCATTCAAATATGTTTAAATGAATTTTAAAAATAATCTATAATTTAATAACAAACTACAATCTATTATAAATACAACATACATCTAAAACGAGTATTTATCTATAAAGCAGACTAAAAATAAGCACTGATGAAGCTCTTTACCAACAAATTTTATATCACTTTTTGACAAGCCTCGGGGTCTGTTGACTTTTTTACATTCATATAGGTGTATGATTACATATCTTTTTATATTTATACTTTAGATTAGAGTAGATTTCGACATTAGAAATATAATATTATATGTGATGACAACTTTAGAATTTCTAATACTCTTAAGACAGAAAGTGTGGCAATGGGGATTGAGGCTATTTGCAATTGGTTAATAGCAATATGTATATCAAGTATGACGGTTCAATAATTCAAATACCTTAAGTAACTAAATTGGCAACAATAAATTTCCAAGTATTAAATTTTTATCATTAAATTTTTGTAGTTTTGATTAGAAAAAACAAATTCGCAAATGTTATATTTAGTATAAAAAGACGTATAAAAGACAAAGGCTTATGAAAATTTAGAACAGTATTGACTACGGTTAGTATAACTACCGGTAGTTGGATAACATGAAGTCTTTAGCAATTTTGTTTTGGCTAATAAATGCTTTGAATTTGGGTTACTCAGCAATCATATCAGATGAACAAATTCGATATCGTAAATGGGGTGTAATCGTAAACGGTGATTGTTTTTTTAAAGTAAATGGAGATCTTAAAGATCCCGCGCCTGTGTTCACACGACACAATACCTATGAACTACTAATACCAGATCCAAGTGACACTGTTATTCTCAAGAACGGTGAATTGTTGGATATGTTTTGCTCATCAACATCTTTTGTTGCTCCATTTGTGAATATTGAGAAGATCAGTGCAAAGTGCTTACAAAATAATTATTTTCTCGTAAATGAAACAATTTATCCATTTAGTAGCTTTAGCTGCCTTAAATGGCCTGGCTTCACTGCAAGACGCACAGGTCGACCATGCAATGGTGGCACAGATTTAGTAGAAGTTGGTTTTCAACTGAGTGACGGAGGTTTCCTGCAAGCATATGATGTATGCCATGATGAGATCAATGAAGTGACACCTTATGTTCATCACGTTCTGTACCCATCGAGCTCAGATTATCAACATGGTGTAGCGCGACCGAGTTTCATAACTCTTGACTTTTATGGAGGCCGCAATGTAAATAACAAATACACACAAGTTCAACAAAATATCACAATTAGTCAAATACTTGGCTACGATGCAACGCCATACTTTAACTTCAGTCAGGATTTAATACTTGCACGTGGTCATATGGTGGCAAAAACCGATATGATTTTTGGATCGGCGCAAATGGCAACTTTTCTCTTTATCAATGTGGCACCGCAGTGGCAATCTTTTAATGGCGGTAACTGGGTGCGTGTCGAAACCGGAGTGCGTAAGTTTGTGGCCAATCGGAATCTTACAACTGATTGCTATACAGGTACTTGGGGAATCGCTACGCTACCGGACATACATGGCATTGAACGAGAGTTATATTTGGACTTTGATGAGAACAATAATGGATTGATACCAGTGCCAAAACTATACTTCCGTGTTATAATCGATCGTGAGACTCGTAAGGGTATCGTTCTAGTTGGCGTAAATAATCCTTATGCAACGCTTGAGCAAATACAAGAAGAATATATTTTATGTAAAGACATTGGTCAAAATATTACATGGCTCGATTGGTATAAAGATGATCTACATGAGGGCTATTCATATGCCTGCAGCGTACCAGATTTTTCGGCTGTGGTTAAGCATTTGCCATTAGAGGATTTGCATACGACAGGCATCTTAGGCATTGATGAGAGCCCTAAAGCTACTCAGTGCTATTTCAATGTGAATGGAGATTTAAATGATCCCGCACCGATCTTTACATTCAAAGATAATCTAACAATATTACAACCAAATAAACAAGGTCTCGTGCTACTTAATAATGGAGAATCCTTTGATATGCATTGCTCAAATTCTTTTATTATGCCTTTCAATAAACATAACAAATTAACAGCTATTTGTGTGGAGGATCAAATGTTCCTAGTTAATGGCACTATATATAAATTCTCAAACTTCAGTTGCATGAGTTGGAATTCATATGAGGCAAGACGTACCGAAGAATGGTGCAACGATGGCGCATTTAAAGTCGAAATAGGTATAAATCTTGAGGCTGGATTTTTACCCACACTCAATATCTGCCATAATGACTATACTGGGAATACGCCATATGCACAATACGAACTAATGCCTACAAGTAATGCCTATCAACGATTTGTTCAAGAACCAAATTATCAGCGTGGCGGTTTTTATAAAGACAAAAATGTTCAACAGCTGTATACCCTGAATCAGCAGATAGCTACCTTTAGTAAACTGTTAAACTTAGATGCCAGCGACTATTTCGATAGCATACGTGGTCGTTATCTTGTACCCGGACAATTAATTGCAAAGCACGATCTTATCTATGGCTCTCAGCAGCGTGCTACATATCATTATGTAAATACAGCGCCACAGTGGCACAACGTCAATGTGGGCAACTGGCAACGTATAGAACGCGACGTACGCTCCTATGTCGCTGATAATAATCTCAATGTTACCATCTATGCAGGAACTTGGGGCATAGCAACACTACCAGCAGCAAATGGCAAAGAGCAACCACTCTATTTAGATGCCGAGGATAGATTATTGCCAGTGCCTAAACTTTACTATCGTCTAATTATAGATCATGCAACATACAATAGCATCGTGCTCTTGAGCGTAAATAATCCTTATGCAACACTAGACGATATTATTAATGAGTATATTATTTGCACTGATATAGCAGATCAAATCACTTGGCTTCATTGGGCCAATGATAATCTTGAGTTAGGCTATTCTTATGCCTGCAATATATTCGAATTCATAAAAGTGGTTCGAAATTTCCCTTCAGACGTACTCCTCAATGTCAATGACCACGTGCTTGGCATTAATTAACCTACAATTTTAAGTTTTAATCTTAACAAATCCTTCATCACGAGTTTCTTGGTGTTGTCATTTACGTTTAGCACGTTTTATAAACGAAAATATAATAAATTTTAATCTTAAGTTATAAATTATTTAACCTTTTTTCTTTATTTGTAAATTTTAAAACATTCACGTTTACCACAGGCCTTTTTGATAAGGTTGTTATCTAGCTGTCTTATGCTTGTCAAAGTAAAACCACTGAAAAACCCACAAGTAGACTTCAAGAAATTTCACACTCCGCAATCGTTCGTTCTTTGGTCAATGAGTTTTTTTCAACAAGAGTTGTTTGCGCTTTTACTTTATCAAATCCCTGACTCTTTCATTCTCTTTCTTTCTAAGCATACTCGTACATAGTAAATTTAGACACGTTTCGCACGTGTATCGCATTTTTGCTTACTTTGACCATTCTTTTCTTATCATGCACATTTATTTATTTACTTACGAAATACAACAATCTATTTCAGTTTTGATTTGACATTTAAGTAAACAGAGACTAACATTGATGCAGCCACTTACAATTGGACTTGGGTTTTAGATTTCACTCTTGATTTATTGTATTTATCTTATCATATTTCAAATTGACTGATGTCAAATATTAAAATGAAATGTCAAGCTAATTATTGGCATAGGTATTAAAGTAAAGTATTAATAAGATATAGAGCAACATCTTGTCTTGGAAGGTTATCAGACTTAGACACTAAACACTGTTTAATGTTTAATGGAGACTTATGTGACAAAGTTAGATATTTGGCAGACCACAAATAGCTGGAATACTCTTAATATAGTAATATGACCAGCTCTATGTAAGTGCAGAAAATAATACCTAGCCACCTTTTTTTAGAAGATATCAATCCGATATCAATACTAACGCCGACAAGTCTAATCATCTTTAGTATGTATTATTGTACATTGAGAAAAGAAATCAATATTTGCATTCTTTCAATTTGATCAATCATCCAACATCCTAAGCTGTTTCTGAAGATAATTCAGAACACATTTAATTCAGAATATGATTTCTATTATTTTCTAAAGTCACTCTGGATCAATCGCAAATACATGAAATCGCAGGTTTGTAATTTACCATTAATATTATAGTTTCGTTTACGCGAACTTAGTAAGTAGTTACCATAGATATTGTATGTAGATTCATAGGTAATAAAGTTAAATATTTACTCATATGTATGCGACCGGCTGGGCATAGAGAAATGTTTTACCAATTTAATTGAAAAAACCTTTGATTTACAGAAAATAGAAGTACGAATAATACTTATATTTTTATCACATTTAAATTTTTATACGTTTAATAAGTTTGTTAGTCTGTATTGCGCTGCGCCGCTTCGTACTTAGCTTGTAAAAAACTTGAAATTATAATGTTTTTTGTTTCGGTCGTAAATCTGTTCAACACTCTTATAAACAGACATTAAACAAATCAGACGCAAGTCATCTTAACTTATCACTTGCGAATTGAGTGCAGATGAGGTTGGACGAAAGTAATTTCACTCTACTTATTATGATCCACAATTTTCTGTTCCTCAAACCAACACGTATGTTAAAAAAAAAAATTACAATAATAAAAATGGGCCAAGTGAGAGTAAGACTCGTCCACGAAATTTTCCAGGTACCCCCTAGTAGGCCGATTTGGCTGATTCCAACAGATGTATAGCACCTATATCAGAAACTTACAGTGTCTAAATTTATGTTCGATAGAACGAAAAACAAAAAAGGTTTTTCTAATAAGAACCTGAATTTTATTGGTGGGTTTGTATGAGAGGTACCTTCCTTAGTGGTCCGATCAAATTGAAATTTCAACAGTATAAGTTTCTAATATATAGCCATCAACCATCCAAATTTCGAGATCGTGAGATTACTGGATCGCATAACTACTATACTACTATACTTTAAGTTTTTGAAAATATTTTAGTTTTAGTATTTGTTACTGATGTACATAAGTATAAAGGTTATGGAAACTTTAAAACTTGGGTGTGTCCGTCCATTCGTGTGCAAGCATACTATGCTCTACAGATAATTAGAGCTCTCTGATTATTGGAGGAGGTAGTGTCCATATAAAATTTACTCAAACATTATGATTGTTGTTCAGAAACATTAATATCAAAGGGAAACTAAAGTTTAAAAAAAAATTGTATCAAACATTTCCCATAGATGCGACAGAGGAAATGTCTTTTTGAAATTAAAAATAGGACAAGATTTAATTTTAGGCTCACTCAGATAAATTTCTCAAAACGCAAGATAAAGGAATAAGTACGAGTACATCATGAGGTAATTGAATAACGAAATAGAATTTATTTGAAGTGCTACTGACAGCAGCTGCTACTCAATAAGTCTTTGTATTGTATTGTTGTATTATGTAGATACATTTTTCTTTTACTTTAACAAAAGTGACAACATGCCTTTGAGTATTGACATACTCGTACATTGCGTTTCACTTAAATAGCCCACTGTACAAATTGTTGTAAGTTTCCTCTTATTAACGTATATCGTTGTCTACATTTATTAATCTTTTGTCATAACCAACGAAAAAAACAAAAAAAAATTTGAATGATAAAAAAATTGTTGGAAAGGAAAATCCTTACAAATTTCGTATATTATTTCGTTTGACTTGAATAGCCAACTTTACCTTTCATCCACATAAAACTATTTTTTCTACGAATGATTTTTATTAGTAAAGTATAAAATTCAAATAATGCAGATATCGGTTGTCTGCAAATGTTATAATGCTCGGTTAATCGATTATATGCAAGGTTGCTTCGTGTTGCAATAAGATTCTGCGAAACTCTCTTGATCATCACTGACATCATTAGTCTCACATACTCCTAATACATCAGCCGCCATACTCCCGTCAGATATCGTTCCGAAGATCGTTGTAGCATTAAATATATTCCGTGTCTAGATCTTACAAACGATTTGCTTACAAGCAATTAAATACAAACGCAATAATAATGCATAATGCACAAAAGTTTTTCATTTTTGCATAAAAACAGTATTTGCATACAAACGGTTCGCCATACAACCGATGTCTACTGTATATTGAAAGGGATCTTATATAAAATATTCTCAAAAAATCCTCTGGCAGTGAATCTTATAAGATTTTTCTGTATTATTAGAATATACGACATGAAAATAGTTTTTTGTGACTCTCCCTCAAGTTGAAAGCTCCAGTCTTAAAAAGAGCTCCTATTGAAACCAGTCTGTAATGTGTATGTTACCAGTCAGTAAACTAGTTAGTTTATGCAGCCTTCCCAATTTAGAAGAAAACAAAAATACATTGGATATACTTGTATTAGAAACTGTATAAAGAAAGAATATGTATTACAACAAATTTAAATTGGCTTAGTTTGGGTGGTTTCCCGAGTAATTTTGACTGTTTATCATTTTTCTTCCAAATCTGATTTTTACCCCTAAGTTGGCAAGCCTGAGTTTATCATATGGTATTTTCAAATTCCTGTTTTGGTTTTTCAAAACTTCCGCGAAACACACACACGAAACGAACACAATGTCTTCCATTTAACAGTGTACACAAATGCTTACAAAAATATTTCATTTGAAATCAAAAGAGCTTTTCTTAAGGCGAGAAATGTTTCAAAAAATACATTAACAGCTATAAATGCTCTGTTAAGCATTGAAACAATATTGAGAATAGATCGGTAAGTCAAGCGAAATTTAAGCCCAGGCTTGTTGGATTGCTGCAATAAATTCCGTTTTTGTTTGTTTTCCTGAGTCATCAAATTCGAACTCTAGTTATCATCATCCCTTAACATTCTGTAGAACCTTTTTTTTTTTTTTTTTTTCATAATTTTCTTTAACGTAAATAAAATTCTGAACCACTTTTCACTTTCAACCGATTTTTGCCGATAATTCAGTCACAGAGTGATCAAATTCTCTATAGGCTATTATTTTGGGTTTGTTCAGTAATACTCAAGGCTTGGGATTTATTTAAAATACTTCAACTACTTCATTACTAACTTTATTTCTCCAAGGAATTTACGCATGCACCGTTGCATATTTGTTTTTTTTTTTTTTTTTTTTTTGAAAGTTATGGGTAGAAGGGCAATTTGTAACATGGGCTATTGGAGAGAAATGTAGTGTAAGTACGTATGTATATAGAGACAAAATCTCTACCATATGTTAGTGAATTTGAATTTATATATGTATGTGTTAAGTCTAGTTACAAAAAACTTGCATCTTGTTTCACAGTATAGTCATTTTCCCGGTATTATTATGAAAATGAAATTTGTTTTTTATGCAAATGTAAGCACAAAAATATATGAAATAGACGTACATGGAACATATACATATAAAACATACAAATGTATATTTTTGTCTCATATGTTCGATTACGCAAATTGACAAGTCTTTTTATAATACTCTTCATGAAGTTTGAAAGAGACAGAAGAAGAGAGAGATTAGAGAACCCATGATGTATATATAGTAAATTCTTGATGAGCTCAACGAAATGAGTTGATTAACCCATATCCGTCTGTATGTATGGAGCCATATCGGACTACTAGGGGTGTACCTCCCATACAAACTCATCATTAAAATGCATGTTCTTATTACAAACCCTTTCTTGTTTTTTGTACCATCGTACTGAAATTTGGACACTATAAGTTTGTGACAAATGTCCACCAATCGTATACGAGTATATTTAAGGCCCTGGGTCATATAGCTTCCATAAAAACTCAAATTTATGTTTATGTTTATGTTCCTACTAGCAAAAGTTTTTCGTTTTTTGTGTTGTCGAACTGAAAGTTGTTAGTACGTGACCCAAATTCACTAACCATACAAAATTCCTAGGATTACTAGATCGTAGAGCTCCCATACATATAATTTGGTCTCAGTGTTGAAATGCTGTGTATATCTATACTGAATCAATAAATAATAAATAATATTGACCTTGACTTAGTTAGAGATGCAAATTTAGTTCATGAAAGCGTATCTTAATAAATTGTTATTTATAATTTCTAGATACTAATTGAAATATTATCACCCAAATTATAAACAACAATACAATTTTATTATTATTAACACAAAACATAAACAAAAGATATACAACATAACAAATTAAAAACATCATCTTAAAAAAATTTTCTTGAAATACTATGTAATCGTGTGTAGTATATTTTTTTATCGTTTGCTTAAATTATTTCACAATCAGCAATCAGCCAAATCAGTTTGGCAAAACGGTGGATGAGTGTGTCTTTAGGGTGCTACAACTACCATCGAATATCTTTTGTCGTTTTGTTGAGATAAAGAAGTGCAGCATCATCATCATCATTGCCATAATCATTGCCATCATCATGGCAACTTATTGCAATATTTTTTAAGTCCTTGTTAAACGAGGAAATAAGGAGTTTGAGAATGAAATTAAAAGTTAAGAGTAAAAGTAAAAGTGGAAAAAATAAGTAACCAAAGAACCTGATTTCAAATCTATATAATTAAACAGCAAACATTGAATTTGTGAATCCTTTCCTGCTTACACCACTGAACAGATTTTGACAAAAAAAAATACCAATTGAAAGATATTCTTCGTAAGATGTGAACAATCTCAATTTTATCAAAATTGATTTAGTTGCTTGATCCTTTCAAAATTTGCATAAAATTAAGAAATGGATGTGTTTTTGTTGTGTAATTGTAATATCTTTATTAAGACTTATCCGGTGAACTATCCAAAAATTTTATTATTTGTTGGGGAGATGGCAATAGAAATACACAATCTGTGAAAATTTCAAGTTTTTTATTCACATTTGGGGGGTGGATTGGTGGGTGGGATTGGGTTGGGGGCTCAAATCCCCTGCGTACGCCCCTGCTATACAAAGTACTATACAAAATTTTATTTATTTATTTATTAGAACTAAGATTATAATTACAAATTATAACCTAGTATTTAATATGAGCAATAGCGACAGAGGCCTTCAGCTTAGGGGAAAGTTAAGTAGGAAAGGAGGAAATTAGAAAATTGCAGTACCAAACTTGCCTTGATCGGGAATCGAACCCGCGACTCTTGGGATGTCAGCCAGCGCACTAACCACTGGGCCAACGAGATAGTCACTATTCAAAATATTTTGCACATGAAGAATAAAAGAATGCAAGAATGAAATTGTCAAAGCTGACATAATTTATGGTGTAGGTGTGAGTATGAGCAAGGGGGCACAAGAAAAGAATGAAATAGTCAAAGCAGATATAAGTTAAGGCGTATGTGTGAGTGTGTGTATACGCATGATCACATCGTTTAAGAGTTTCGGAGACTGTTACTTTTTTGTTTTATTTTTATTCCAGCAAAGCTTTTTATGAATTGTGTAAACATATTTGTGAAAAGTACAATGATTAGATAATAAAAATAGTAAAATATTCTATTGGCCTTATACAACCGATAAGCGTATAGCAATAGAACAGAAGAGAGTGACACACAAACTTCTCTATTCTTCCATTCTACTGCGCTCACAACATCAACGGCTGTGTCTAGAGTGCAAGAGATGTGTAACGGAGACATCGTTTTTACATTCATACAATTTTTTCTTGGGTATGCCAAAATTGGTAATAAGAAGAACAGTTTTCTGTTTAGCTTCCGCGCCGTTCAGTCAATGATTTTGTGCACTACTTATAAATCGGCATTATTAACATTTCCCGTGTGTTTTTGCATATTTAAATTTTGTACATAATTTCCATGCGTTTATTTTTAATTGTATTTCTAATAATTTATCTATACAATTTTATATGCTTTGACGTCGCTCAGTCAGTGTTTTTTGTGCTACAAATCAGCATAATCGGCATTCTTAATATTTACCGAGTGTTTTGTGACTGGCTTGCGAAAACTTTTGCTACTTTTATTTAATTTTTTTCATAACATTATTATTATTTAAATATGCTCCCAATCTACTTTAACTGGTAGAATTCATCATGTTAAGATTCATGACGTACTTTACCATCTGCTTCAATTACTCCGGGTTATGTTAGTTTTCCGACAAACGGAAAGCTTTATTTTTAAGACGTTGAAACTGTTGACGTCTTAGAATGAATGTTAGAGCAAATAAAGGATGTGATGTGTCTATTATGTATGAATTAGCTAACGAGTTACATCACGTAAATGTGTTTGTATGTTCTTTTAGGTCAATGGCTGAATATTGTCACCGCCCTGAAAATACAACTGCTAATGTTTGTATGATGATTAAGTTGAATAAAGGGTATGATCTTCGTCGATATAACGATGCTATTTAGACTGATGTTGCAGGTATTTTTAGAAGCGATGCCGGTGAACCGCCTTTTGAGAAAGTTATGGTTGTTTTTCCGAAATTTGCACGAGAACTTCATAATGTTTCTCATTAGATCCGTTCGCATTGTTTCCTAATGGTGATACTGGTTGGCATATAAATATGTCACATAACATTGCTTCTACTACTAATTCTCATGCTCCTCGAAACAAAGTTATCGTCATGTTATCGTCTTGCTATTCGTGAAGATTTTAATCTTCTGCATTCTTCCCAAAAACTATTTCTTCAATGGATCGTTGATATGTACATTCGAATTGAAAGTGCCAGATTACATTTCGTTAAACAAAATCAGGCTGCTCTACTTGCTGACCTTTATAAAAACTTAAGTGATTTTATAAATCAAAATCCAAATGGTAATGATTCTAAAGTTGATCAGAAAGTTATTTTGCTTTCCACATTCACAGGTTATCAACGAAATATGTTTCAGAATTACTTAGATGCTATATGTATTGTACAGCGAAAGGGAAAACCTTCTTTAATCATAACTATGACATGTAATCCAAATTGGCCCGAAATCATCGAAACTTTAAATGGGGATAAGGCTCACTTTCGACCTGTTATTGTTTCAAAATTAAATTTAATGAACTGATCAATTTGATAGTTAAAACTCAGATATTCGGTAAAGTTGATGATATTATTTACACAATTGAATTTAACGTGGTCTCCCTCATGCACATATTTTGTTGACTTTGGAAAATGATGATAGAGTAATTATTGATACAATTGTTTCTGTTGAAATTCCTGACCCTCACACTCATCCAAAATTACATAACCTAGTACAAGGTCATATGTTTCATGGTCCCTGTGGTGTTCTTAATCCTAATTCAGTGTGCATGCGAGAAGGAAAATATTCTAAAAACTTTCCTAGATTTCTCAGAACGTACTCATGATAGTAAAAATGGTTATCCAGTATATAGACGTCGTGATTATGGTGTTTCTGTTAAAGAAAATATTTTCGAAGATATGTACAATAGCGAGGTGTTTTTGTTTTTTTTTTTTTTTTCTAGAATGCGGTCGATTGTGTCGGCCGCTGGTTCCCTTAGTCTTTTATTCAGACAAGTTTAAGGTGCACATATGGATTGATGTAATTTTCATTAATTTTTATATTTTCATTTTTGGATATTTAAATGAGATTATGTATGAGAATAACTAAACAAAAAAAAAAAAAAGAAATAATAAAGACAAAATCATAAAAATGCATATGAATTTCAATAGTCGTGCAAATTTTGTGCAATTTGATACATCACATCGTATTTGAATTGTAAACTGAAGTATTTGGATTTTCCAGGTCCACTATGAAATTCGAATGGAGTCATACCCGTATAATCGATCAGGTCAAGTAAATTCCCTATATATGAATTTTTGACAGTTTTAAATTTGCCAATTTGTATGGTCTCTTTGATATCTACATTTGAGACATTTTTCTTGGTCTCTGTTTTATTTTCATTCTCCAACTTGTTTTCATCATCTTGATCTGACTCGTTTTCAACTCCTTGATCGTGTTGTTCCAAATTTTTATCCTCTTCATTTGCATCTGTAGTTTTTAAATCGAGTTGATCAAAATTTTCGCTTGGCTTTGAAATAGTTTCCAACATATCCAAACCATTTTTTTTTAAATAAGTTTCTATCATATTGAAACGTATTGCTTCCTTCAATTCATTCTTAGACATTTGCACATATTTAAAGAACGCATCGGAGCTTAACTCATAAATGGCATAGTGATTCATTGAGCCACGACATCTAAAATGTAAGTTCTGAAACATTACAAAAATAATATTGAAAACTTTTCTATCAATATTGATATACTTGAATAATCAAACTTACGTCCCAGACTGATTTTATAAGATCTTCACATAAAATATCATTCCCTAACTGATATAGTTGTATAAGTAATACAATATCCGTTTTTCCGTTGATACGCTTCAATAGAATTTTGATGCATTCATCTGTTACAGATGACACCAAATATTGTTGAGCAAATTTTACCAAATCCATAAGGGTACACTCATCATATTGTTCAAGTGATTTTGTATCGTAGTTATAAAGATATTTGCGAAATTTATCAAAAATATCAGGTCGTACATTTTTCAAAAAAACTTCATTCGATTCCGATTCCAAGAATTCGCCAAAAAACATACGTTCAAACACATTGGAAGCATGGCTAAATATCAATTTGTGACACTTGAAAATTTGTTTGCTGCCGTCGGCGGATTCGATTATAAAGCGGCAGTCAGATAAACGTTCTGTAGTCGCAAGTTCTTTTAATGCTGGACCCAACCTACACATAAAACATATGCAAATTTAGTTCAATACAAATAAATAACTTTCAATGAAATACACGCACCACTGCTCCATGTTTCTATTCTTACAATTACAATTCAATTTTGTGGTGAAAACTCCTAAAGATATTTATTACACTCGCAGAATTAAAAAGACTAAAAACTTCGCTAAAACTAAATCCAAGTAACGCACATCTACCAACCTATGCCAAGCGACGCACATCTACCAACCTACCAAAAGCAAGGTTGCCGGCGTTGCCAGATAAGTTAGAATGCTTGAAGTATCTAAGCTATCAGCTGTTGCCATTACTTTAGGTTTGACGCTCCCCCTATTCCGTTTTGAATTGTATTAGGATCACCACTGATAATATTTGTTTTACTCAGTCCTTTATTTTGGTTGTGTTACGTATTTACACACGATGTTCACTTAGTGGGTTTCGGTAGAGTTAAATTTTACATTTCATCATCGTGTTGGATAATTTTTTCGTGAAAGTTGGCAGCTCTATGATAGTGTTCCCTGTTTTTTAGTGATTGTCAGCTGGTTCTTGTTCCCTTTTTCTGTTGCGCGCCAATATAAAACAGCAGATCATGAATTAAGTTTCTATCAAATTGTAATTTGTTGTTTAAAATTTTAATTAATAAAAAAATTGAGTTGCAAGAGCTACTTGCATACACTGCAAATTGGTCTAAATCATGAATTTTTCACACAATTTCAGTTTTAATTTGTAACAATTAGCTACAACTTTCCATTTGTATGCTTAATCAAAGCAAAAAGCAGCTATTCACTAGACTGTGTAAGACACTCTGTATATTGTTCAAAGGTCCTGATGCAGCACCTGTGTAAATAACACTTTAGGCAGAGATAGTGTACCGTCTAGTACTTCTCAATTTGGTAGTTTACCCACTTATTGTAGAAATCAATGGCTATCTATCCTGCATCAGTACTAAATGACGCTTAGATGGCTATGTTAGAATGGTCACTCTACATCAATAGTGCCAGGTTTATGGTCACTTCTATCTTTTTCTGGTCATGATCTACTTTTGTTGGTCATTCTCTCTCTCTCTCTTATGTTACTTGTTACGTCGTTGTCTTGTTAGATGCTCTCCATCATGTAGTTTGTGGTCTTCTCCAGTAAATGAGCTCGAAACAAGTGTAAATACGATTTACAACCAAAATAAAAATGAGCTAAATGAAATATATGTAACCACTAAGACTAAAAATTAATTTCTTTAATCACTGTGAATGCCCTATTACAATACAAAGCGGATCAACGTAATGTTGCCACACATTTGCATAATACTCTGGCAACAACTGATAGCTTAAGGCACCTAGGCACGGTCCAACATGTGGGTATGTGTGTTGCATCTAGCATCCAACGATGTGGGACCAACATTAATTTTCTCATTTGTTCTTTATCGTTAAACAATGCGGATGTTTAGAGAGAGGCAATGTCGATGACGGACGACAATTTAATTGCGATTTGCCGTCGGCACTTCGCAATAATTTCATTTACCGTCGGCACTTTATAAAAAATTTCATTTCTGTTCCCTTCACATATTTTATAAAAGTTAATTCCTGCGTATATCTCTCTCTCTCTCTCTTTTATACATAGTTCCCTTGTGTCAAAGAGTGAATTGAAAGTACTCATGTTGAACGAAATATCAAAATGATTTGGAAATTTCATTCAAATACAAATTTCACTAACATTATGATGATGTTGGACATGCAATGAAGGACCGTGTTTAGGTGCCTTTAAATACTTCAAGCATTCTAACTTATCTGGCAACGCCGGCAACCTTGCTTTTGGTAGGTTGGTAGATGTGCGTCGCTTGGCATAGGTTGGTAGATGTGCGTTACTTGGATTTAGTTTTAGCGAAGTTTTTAGTCTTTTTAATTCTGCGAGTGTAATAAATATCTTTAGGAGTTTTCACCACAAAATTGAATTGTAATTGTAAGAATAGAAACATGGAGCAGTGGTGCGTGTATTTCATTGAAAGTTATTTATTTTTATTGAACTAAATTTGTCTGTGTTTTATGTGTAGGTTGGGTCCAGCATTAAAAGAACTTGCGACTACAGAACGTTTATCTGACTGCCGCTTTATAATCGAATCCGCCGATGGCAGCAAACGAATTTTCAAGTGTCACAAATTGATATTTAGCCATGCTTCCAATGTGTTTGAACGTATGTTTTTTGGCGAATTCTTGGAATCGGAATCGAATGAAGTTTTTTTGAAAAATGTACGACCTGATATTTTTGATAAATTTCGCAAATATCTTTATAACTACGATACAAAATCACTTGAACAATATGATGAGTGTACCCTTATGGATTTGGTAAAATTTGCTCAACAATATTTGGTGTCATCTGTAACAGATGAATGCATCAAAATTCTATTGAAGCGTACCGGAAAAACGGATATTGTAATACTTATAAAACTATATCAGTTAGGGGTTGATATTTTATGTAAAGATCTTATAGAAGCGGTCTGGCAGGTAAACTTGATTATACAAGTGTATCAATATTGCTAGAAAAGTTTTCAACATCATTTTTGTAATGTTTCAGAACTTAAATATTAGATTTCGTAGCTCAATGAATCACTATGCCATTTATGAGTTAAGCTCCGATGCGTTCTTTAAATATGTGCAAATGTCTAAGAATGAATTGAAGGAAGCAATACGTTTCAATATGATAGAAACTTATTTAAAAAAAAATGGTTTGGATATGTTGGAAACTATTTCAAAGCCAAGCGAAAATTTTGATCAACTCGATTTAAAAACTACAGATGCAAATGAAGAGGATACAAATTTGGAACAACACGATCAAGGAGTTGAAAACGAGTCAGATCAAGATGATGAAAACAAGTTGGAGAATGAAAATAAAACAGAGACCAAGAAGAATGTCTCAAATGTATATATCAAAGAGACCATACAAATTGGCAAATTTAAAACTGTCAAAAATTCATATATAGAGAATTTACTTGACCTGATCGATTATACGGATATGACTCCATTCGAATTTCATAGTGGACCTGGAAAATCCAAATATTTCAGTTTACAATTCAAATACGATGTGATGTATCAAATTGCACACAAATTCTCATTTAAATATCCAAAAATGAAAATAGAAAAATTAATGAAAATTACATCAATCCATATGTGCACCTTAAACTTGTCTGAATAAAACTCTTGAGTATTAAATAAATATTATACAAAATTATCTTTATTTGCTTGCACTGATTGCCATTGAATGATATTTAATATCAGGTCATTGTCTTTGCATCATATTGCGAAAAATTAAAAACAAAAACACGATTGCAACAAAAATATAAAATGGAACTGCGTTTTCTAATTCCGATGATGGAAGTCTGTGAAATAATGTAGACTAGACATAAGCTTTATATACCCAAACTTTCAACATTTTGCGCATTATTTCTGCTGCTTCACGGAAGAATATTTGTAATATACATATGTATAAATCATAAAAAAAAAAATGGTTGGAAATATATTTTTGGCCTCAGAAGACCTTTTTGTCGAGCCAATGAGTGCCTCATTATTGATCAATAAGAGATTGCCATTCCTGCCTAATAAGATTATTTGACCAGAATGGATCATGATTACAATTTTAAGTAAGAATGGTTTCGCGAACCACATATGTAAGTTTAAGAACCGCTGTAGTAGGAAACTATGAGAAAATGAAGCTTATTTGTATGTACTAATTCATTATTATGCAGGAGCCTCTTAATTATACAAAAACGTAAATGTAACATAAGCATAACATTTTTGTGTATTCGTGTGTGTGCTTATGTTTGTATGCCATTCGAAGGACATGCATTGTAAAATTGCATATTTGTTTATTAATGTAGAGCGAAAAATGCAAATACCCAAGCAAATGAACGACGAGCCAACGATCGGATAAATGAATAAACCTTTACCACGTACAGAAGCTGATTTTACCTAGTATAAGTAAAGTGGAATATGCTTCTAGGCTTGCTCTGTATTTGTATGCGTGTGTGTGTGTGTGTAAGTTAGTATACTATGTTCATGAATGTGCGTACGCATTGCAAGTAAACGTAAATCAACGCCAAATTGGTAACAAACACGCACGTTTCCAATCAACTTATGTCGATGGCGGCAACGACGATGATGATGATGATAATAATGATGATGGCAATGATGCTGATGGAAACGACGTTGATTCGAACAAAGCCGACACATTCACCTAAAATCACCAGCGCACTATGAAGTTAAGTGCTTTCTGGTCTGAGTATCTCTGTGTGCCGCTTCTCTCTATTCATAAGCGTGTGGTAGTGTTTCCAAATACATATACAATACCATATGTATGTATGGGAAAATATCTCATGTATGCAATAATTTAACAAGAAATTTTGTGTTAGAGTTCTAATGTTTTGAGATACTATACTTTTTGATTTTACCCTCTAGATACAATGTTGTTATTGGTATACATCGTATTGTATTATACCAGTATGTATGCATGTGTGTATTTTTGCTTGTTTGGTTTAATAAATTTTGAGTCTGTGTTTGTTAATTGAATACATATTCACGTATGGTATCTATATACAAAAGTATCTGAAATGAACTAGTAATTTTACATTTGTTATGTTCTTGTTTGGTTTTCTTTGCTTAAATTGGATGTTTGTGCTCTTTAAACTGAAATTACAATATTTTCAACAAATTATTATGTCAATCAATCAATCAATCAATCAATTATTATTGAAACGTGAGCAAATTTTAAAACTAAGAAATTTCTTTTCAAAAGTAATTCTGCAATTTACATATTCTTTTACAGTAGCGAGCAAAAGTGAGTAATTATTGCTCATTTTTAGGGTTCCGTATCCAAAGAGTACCGAACGGAACACTATTTGCATTGTCCATATGTCCTCGGGTTATATCTCATGCAATGTAATATCTATATAGTTGAGTTCTATCCGGGCCTCAGCAACAAATACTAAAACTAAAATATTTTCAAAAACTTAAAGGGGTCCGCAAACAAGAAACAAATTTGGTTTGTATGTCAGCTATATGATCCAGCAATCCCACGATCTTGGAATTTGGGTTGTTGATGGCTATATATCAGAAACTTATACTGTTGAAATTTCAGTTTGATCAGACCACTAAGAAGGGTACCTCTCATACAAGCCCACCATTAAAATTCAGATTATTTGAAAAACTATTTTATTTTTTGAACTGAAACACTGATATAGGCACTGTACATTTGTTTGATTTACTCAAATCGAACCACTAGGGGTAGTCCTTCCATACAAACTCTAATCTGGTAAAAAAAACCCTCCGTGTAAGAGTCGGAATCGCGCTTGGCCGATTTTTTAACATTTTGGTTTGTAGAAGTCAAAGAACTGAATAACAAAATTATGAATAAAAAAAAACTACTACGTATTCCTTAGTTTATTAGCAGAAGATCCCCACCAAAGTTTGAACAAAAAATGATTTGGGAGAAATAATGGAAAAAATAAAACCATGACAACTCCTACAACTGATATGGTGCTTTAGGTGAACTTCTTACTAGACAATCAATCTATCATGCTTGGTATTTGAAAAGATTTTGCAAATTTATTTAACGACTCTAGTATTTTCTACCTAGGGAAACAACTTTTTGACTTGTAAGTATCCCCACGTCTTTGCAACCGTCGCTTAATCTCCGGCTCTAATTTATGCAACGATGTTTTGCAATCCCCTCAACATGCTTACTTTGTTCACATTTAAATTCTGTCATAAATAATTTTTGTCATTGAAATTTTGCTTTGACTTATCTGACATTTGATTGATAAATTTGTATCGAATTATTATAATAAAAAATAAGGTATTGTAATTTGGAAAGAACAAAAAAATATAAGATATAATGGAACTTGATGAATTGTTACAAGAAGCACAGCGTTTGTCATATATAGAAGGACAAGACGATGAATATCCACAGGTTTATTACACTCACAGTGAAATGTTGCAGAAAAGTCAAGAGCTGCACACACGCGCTATTCAAAACGCCCCAGGTGATATGAATGAAAAAGCAAATAAATTACTTTCTTCCAAAGGCATTGATTTGGTTAGTATAAGACAAAGGTTGGATAATTTACGTTTATCGCAAACTCTTGAACCTTGCCGTACAATAGATGATTTTATAAAACACGAAACAGAAAACGCCAAACTTTCTCTAATTGAGGCAAGTAATACGATTTTCAAAATGGACGATGTGAAAGCGAAATGGGTTGAAGAGAAAACGATTCTATTAAGTTCTTTGGTTGGTCCGTCCCAGAAATTTATTGATTTGGAAAGACTATGCACCAGCGAACTATAATTTTTTGAGACAAGCTATGCCCAAGCAGTTATCGAGTATAATACAACTTTAGTCCAGGGTGAATGTTGTCCAAAGCTTGCTCAAATATTTGGAAATGTCGCTGCATGTTTCTATGATGACAAACTTAACGAGATGTGGTCAATACTCATGCATTTGGCCTCGGGTCCATCAAGTTCACTAAAAAGGTCTCACGAACCGAAAGAGTTTGTTACTCACGTAAAAACCTTTCTCGAAAGTCACTTTAAATTATTCATGTCTTCAGTAGTGATGTCTAAAGTGGCATTAGAAAAATATAATGGTACACCGAATATCTACAACTTGATTAAAGGCTCTGGGTAAATTTTCCAGCAAACAAAATCGTTGGCCTCGTTGATATAAAAAACGACAAGCCACTTTGGCCTCATGTTATGCATTGCGCTGCGGTGAAATGGAAATAGCATTAGAATTTCTTCAAACATTTGATTGTAAATATGTTGATTTCGTTGAAGTGATTCAAGACAAAATTAAATATCCTTTTCAAGAAATCAATTCCAAACTTTTCGGACAATTGAATTTATTATATTCAAGAAAAATAAAAAAAACCACAGATCCTTTCAAAAAAGCATCATTCTGCCTTATAGTTGGTATAGACTTAGATAAATCACATCCCGAAGTAATCCAAACCATTGAAGATTTCTTATGGATACGACTATACATATTGCATAATGGACTGAGAATTTATGACGACTTTTTTAAAAGTAAACAATTCACCTTTCCTGGACTCCAGTCGCTTGTTATAGAGAAATATGGCGAAAGTTACTTTCATGCATCTGAACTGCCACACATTTATTTTAAAGCGCTCATGCTCACTGGACAGTTCGAGGCAGCAATTGAGTTCTTGGCACGTCTTGCAGACTATCGTTCACACGCTGTGCATATGGCTCTGGCATTAAATCAAATATGTGCCTTAAGTATTTCTCGGGATGTACAATCGCCATTGTGTAAGTACAATAAATTTTTAATGTGATTTTTAAACTCTACACTAGTATGAACACTTAATGTCAGCGCTACAAAGAGAATCGATAACATTATATCCGTCCGTTTGTGTATCAGTCTCTCTAAACATTATATTTGCTATGATAAATTCAAATTTTTTCCAATCTTTTGTTTTCAAGTGTCGTGTTTGTTAAGCAGACAAGGAAGGAGAAAACTTTTCAAAAGGTGTGAAATCTATAGAAGCTTTGGTGAACACAAAGTTAATGTTCTGTTTTGTTTTACCACAATTTTATTTTTTTATTGTAACTTTTTAATTCCAGTATCTGCTGATGACGATGATCCTCAACCAATGAGACGATTGAACTTTGCTCGTTTGATCTTAATGTATGCAGGGGGTTTTGAGTATAGGGAAACGGTAACTGAGTCATTACATTATTACAGCTTTTTACGCAAATACAAGTACAGTGATGGTCGCGATGTCTTCGTGACTTGTGTTTGTGATTTAGCTGTTAAAACACTTGCATTCGAGTTAATTTTTGGAAAATTAGATCCAACTGGTAATGGTCAAATCGAAGTTGGTCTCCTTGAACAATTTACTGATCCGGAATTCAGCACGAATACCGTAGCTGTCATGGTGGCAAAACAACTTGAGGTTCGTGGTATGTTAGAGGATGCAGTGTATCTTTATTGTTTATTTGGTTTGTATGATAAAGCCTTAAAAATCTTAAATGCACTCTTATCCCAATGCCTTATGGAGTTCCCAAAACCTGGTACAATGAGTCATCGTCTCACTCAAACTGCAAAAGTATTTAAGGAACGCTTAGACGCAAATCAATTTATCATTGAACCACAACTTACAGCCACATTCGTTTTACTCCATGCGTTCTTGCAGTTTTTCAATTTGTATCATAACAACAACCATGAAGGAGCATTGGCGTGCTTAGAAAATACTAAATTAATACCAACTGAAATCGGGGATAACGAATTTTGTATTAATAATATTAAGCTTCTGAGTGGAGAAGCTTGCAGGGTGTTACCCCATGTTTTACTCGCTGTTATGGACATATATTATAAGGCTTATAGAAAAACCGATTGCGCATTTAAAAACTCAGATTGTATTGAAATTCAACAGATTCAATTACGTGATAAAGCCGAAGCATTGAATTGTTTGGCAGCAAATATACCAAATATAATGCCCAACAGAATCATGCAAAGCATTCTACTTATGGGAAATTCTATGGATTAATTAATATTATTATAATATTTGTTTTTTTTTTTTTATATCATATAGTCAAAATGTTTAAGAGTTTTGTATTACACTTCTAATGACCTTCAATAAAACCTGCTTAATTAATTTATTTTCCTTATTCTTGAACTATTTATATTGAAAAGTTTTGTATCTTAAACTATACTTGTAGTATTACTAACATCGCATCCTGATCACATCCCTTGTTTGTCCAATTATGCATAAAAACAGAGAATTCAAGAGACAATTTCTTGATTCCTAATGATACAAGTTTATATGTTTTTTCTTCGAATTATTAATTATATAATTAGTATTGCAATCTGTAAGCCAAAGAGATGACATTCGATGCATTTAAACATTCATGAGAGTCTCATGATTTACCCGCCACCTCAAGTTGAGTACAGTCGTTGATGAAGTATAACTGCACACGAGTCGTTACAATCAGGGGCAACAGCACTCACCCAAAATACGACATGATGCAACAAAATGATCAGTACCATGTCTTGATTGCTAATTGATTATCATAGTCTTCCAACCGTGCGATGTGAATTTCCAGATTTGAGTTCAAAGCTGTGTACCGAGAGTCCATAACGGCTTCAGTATGGTCTTAAACACTAACAGCTCGTTATGTAGTCAGTTTTTATTTCGGACTCATTATAGAAAGCTTCCGATCCAATTGATTTGTTATGGCTTTGATATGAGATTTCCAGGTTTTCCATGTAATGGGACTTCTCAGCGTTGACGCTTATGTTCCTCCCCTTCAGCCACTGCTCAATGAGGACTAGTTGTGTCTGGAAGAACACTGAGATCTTCAGTTTGTACAGAAGACCAGGATGCCAGATCAATCAAACGCACTTTGAACAGAAGATAAAATATTGTATATAAAAGACTCTACAGATTGTTGTAGAGTTTTGATCGAGTTAAGTGGGAATACTCTTGAAATTGGAGCAAATATATCAGCGGAACAGTTTAAATGTTACTTTGCAAACCTCTACCCAAAATGTTTGTGAAATTAAATTGTTACATTGTACTTGACACAGGAAAAGTGGACAAAACTTTTTTAAATATAATTTAGTTGCCCAACTTTGAAAAATTATATAATCAGCAACTGCAGAAGAAAAACATTAATGAATACCATCACCAAGATGTTCCTGGATGTACTGAATGAACGAATTTACAAAGTGCCGGTTGTAGAAGGCAATACTCGACGGATATCTACAACCTGTCAAGTATTGTGCAAATAAAATTTGCAGACTACACATTCATTGTGGACTTCATGGCTGCGGGTAGCAGAGTAGAGCTGGAGAAACATCGATAGTGGCAAACGATTGTTTGTAAAGAAAACATCGATAATATCAAGTGTCAGAGCTAGAGTTGAAAAAACATCGATGTTTTCGCAAAAACTATCGATGATGCCAAAAAAAGTCAAAACATCGATACAATCGATTCTCCCATCAATGTTTCTCCAGCTCTATAGTAAAGAGCGTACCAACAGCCGGAGGAAAATATTTTAAATATAACCTAACCTAGCATAGAAACTTGGTGCGACATACTACCACTATATGCAAACTGTTTCACATCAGATACACTTATCAATCATCTGTTCGTTACGAAACAGGAAAGAGCAGGAAAAACTTCATTGCAGTTGTAAAGGCTAAATGAAATGGGCGTCACAATTTAACAAAACTAGATATGGAGAAAATGATGCGATACACGTAATAAATCGATACTGAAATCTAATGGAACATTATACTAATTTCCAAATTCGATAGCAGAGGAACAAAACACAGAATTTATAATTTAACCAATCAATAATTATTGTAATCGTATCTCAATGTTTTAATTATATTCACAAATGACAAATGAACGCAGAAGACCCTGCATACATAAAACAAAGAAATTTTTCTAACATGAAGCATAAATTTAAATCTACGTTTGTATATGCATAATGTTTCATTACTAAGGTGCTGAAATATTAGCTACTTCAACCGAAGATGCATCAAAAGACAAATTGAAAATATCCGTTATTATTTATTTGCAAGATCAAAAATAATTTCTAATTAGAACATGAATCCGAAATTGGGTTTGTAAGCGAATGCAACCAATTGATACACAATTGAAAATGCATATATGTGTATTCTATATTTAGACATCAAAGTAATATTCAAAATTGAGGTAAGAATATAATAAAATAAAAATAAAATATTGAGAAAAGATAAGGACATATTAGAAACTCTGATAAGGTTTTAATGATTACAGACTTCCCCATTTATTAAAAAATATAAAAGAAAAAATAAACATAATAATAATAGAAACACAAGTGGTACTAAATATAACGAGCTTCCAAAATAAAAAAAAAAAATTTAAGTAATAATAATATAAAAAAATAACATTGCATAGCTCACCTTGTTTATATATTTTTAAGCTCATACAAACTTATGAGAATCTTAATTATATTATTCTACTAGCGTTACCCGGCGTGCGTTGCTACGTCCCCTGTTCATGCTCAGTTATTAAAACAAAAATGGGCCAAGTCTGAGTCAGACTCGTTCACGGAGGATTCCGTACCGGATTGAGTTTTGTATGGGAGGTACTCCCCTAGTGGTCCGATTTGACTGATTCCAACAAATGTACCGCGCCCATATCAAAACCTTAATGTGTCTTAATTTCAGTTCGATAGAACAAAAAACAGAAAAGTTTTTCCAATAAGAACCTGAATATTAATGGGGGTTTGTATGGTCCGATCAAACTGAAATTTCGACAATATAAGTTTCTGATGTATAGCCACCAACCATCCAAATTTCAAGATAGTGGGATAACTGGATCGTATAGCTGCCATACAAACCAGCTATCGATCTAATAGGTTTAACTATCTGGTATGTTAAAATCAGATCTCTCTGATTACTGGAAGAGGTAGCGCCCATAAAAAAGTTGCTTGAAAGGCATGATTATTGTTGTATTCAGAAAGGGTGAAAGCATGTATGGTTTAATTTCCACACAAATACAATACAATATTAAGGTTACTTTGTCGAAATTCCTTAACTCTGCATTACCCGTCTTTAATTCTACTATGTATAAAACATTCAAGTGGTTGTATTTCAAGTTCTTAAATATGAAACCATGATTCCTTGTTCTCTTAATTTCAACTCAGTTTATTATGATTTCAGCATTAACTATTAACATAAAATTGCATTCAATTATGTATCTTTTAAAGTCGGGACGGCGCGTACGCCATTCCCGGCTACCAAAAACTACACGCACGAGTTATTCACATTAGGAATAATCGCAGGGGTCAACTCAACCGAAGTGCAATGGGAAAACCGCCTTCGTGATCACGGTAGTCCCTACGCCAGGTAAGTATGCATTCATCTGCTCTCAATCCACTACTTAAGCCAAATTGGTTAAAAATCGTTTGAGAATTATAAGACTTTAAACGAAAAATTAGCCACCACTATTCGTTAATTTCGTTTATATACTGCATACATTCATACTAACATACGGCATATTAAATTTGAAATCTACAAATAGCAAGAATATCCAATAATAAAGTCTCTTATATACTGCTTTCTCCCTAGCAACATAAAACATTAAACAGATGTACTAATAAAAGTATCTCTAATAATGAAGTCTCTTATATACTGCTTTCTGCCTAGCAACATAAAGCATTAAGCAGATGTACTATTTATTACAAGCATCTCCAATATTGAAGTCTCTTATATACTGTTTTCTGCCTAGCAACATAAAGCAAAGGAATGAATGAACTTGTGACGGACGAAAAAAAACCTATCCTATCCTATGTCCGTCTCCTGGTTCTAAGCTACCTCCCCACCAATTTTCAGCCAAATCGGTTCAGCCATTCTTGAGTTATAAGTGGCGTAACTAACACGACTTTCTTTTATATATATAGATATAGAAAAAAAAAAAAATTTTTTTTAATGAAATACAATTGACAAGCATCGCAAAAAAAAAAAATTAAAATAATATTGCATAAAAATTTAAATAAATGAGTATCAATTGCATCACAAAAAAACCAAAACGATTAAAAGAATAATAATATTGTAAAAAAATATAATTAAAGAAGGCGCTCAAACGGTAGCAGTTTACAATTTCCCAAAAAAAAAAATTTAAATAAAAATAATATTGTATAAAAATTTAAATGAATGAAGGCGCTCCATTGGTTGCATTTGTGGAGGATCACGACAAAGCCATGAACGGAAACCAACGCCAATAGAATCTAAGAAATCAATTCTACTATTTATTTTTAGAAACAAAATTGATACTAAATATAACGAGCTTCACAAAAAAACCAAAACAAAGATTTACTACTAATATTGTATAAAAATATGACGAAACGTTCAAAACGTTCCAACTAAGAGCTTCGCAAAAAAGAAAAAAAAATTAAAATTAAAATAATATTGTATAAAAATTTAAATGAATGAAGACGCTCAAACGATCACAATCGACGAGCTTCGCAAAAAAAAAAAATTAAAATAATATTGCATAAAAATTTAGAGAAATGAAGTCGCTGAATTGATGACTATCAATTGCATCAAAAAAAAAAAAACGATTAAAAGAATAATAATATTGTATAAAAATATAATTAATGAAGGCGCTCAAACGGTAGCAGTTTACAATTTCCCAAAAAAAAAAAAAATTTAAATAATAATAATATTATATAAAAATTTAAATGAATGAAGGCGCTCCATTGGTTGCACTAGTGGAGGATCAGTAGAAATGAATTCTACTATTTAGTTTTAGAATTGGTTGCATTTGTGGAGGATCACGACAAAGCCATGAACGGAAACCAACGCCAATAGAATCTAAGAAATCAATTCTACTATTTATTTTTAGAAACAAAATTGATACTAAATATAACGAGCTTCACAAAAAAACCAAAACAAAGATTTACTACTAATATTGTATAAAAATATGACGAAACGTTCAAAACGTTCCAACTAAGAGCTTCGCAAAAAAGAAAAAAAAATTAAAATTAAAATAATATTGTATAAAAATTTAAATGAATGAAGACGCTCAAACGATCACAATCGACGAGCTTCGCAAAAAAAAAAAATTAAAATAATATTGCATAAAAATTTAGAGAAATGAAGTCGCTGAATTGATGACTATCAATTGCATCAAAAAAAAAAAAACGATTAAAAGAATAATAATATTGTATAAAAATATAATTAATGAAGGCGCTCAAACGGTAGCAGTTTACAATTTCCCAAAAAAAAAAAATTTAAATAATAATAATATTATATAAAAATTTAAATGAATGAAGGCGCTCCATTGGTTGCACTAGTGGAGGATCAGTAGAAATGAATTCTACTATTTAGTTTTAGAAACACAAGTGATACTACTATATACTATACTATAGCTTCCACAACAAAAAAAAAAAAATTTAAAATAATAATATAAAAACTTAAAAACAAACAATAATATTGCATAGTTTTCAAAATGCGATTGGCAGATCAAGCAAAATAATTCATCAAAACTTTCTATCATCATAACACATTTTGAGTTCACAAAACGAATTTAAAGTCATAAAGAATTCACATTTTATGAACAACAGATTTATAAATAAAATAAAAACGTCGTTCTAAAAGCAACTAACAATAGGGCAAATTTTGAAACATTTTTTATATTATATTTCATTATTATTATTGTTTTTTTTCTTTGTTCTTATCTCAAATATTAAACAAAACCATTTCCTACAAATTACTGTAACCTGTCAATGTCGTTGACCACATTGTCATAAAGGTACACATTTATTGATTGTCTAATCACCTGTATATTTTGTTTTTTCATTTTAAACATTTTTTTCATTTGACGCAAAATATAATTAATTGATTTTTTTAGTTTTCTTTTTTTTTTTTTGTTTATATTTATATGCTGCTAATTCAAATTGCCACAAAATTATTAGAGGAATTAAGAAGTGTGTGTATCATTTCCCGCTTTTTTTGTTTTTGTGTATTTTAACAATTTTTGGCAAAAAATATAATTAATCCTTTTTTTTAAGATTTTTTTAGTTTTTATTTTTATATGCTATAATACTAATTTAAATTACCACAAAATTATTCTTCTTGCCAGTATTGGTTCTCTCAATAAATAAATATAATGTAATAAAGCATAGAATAAATAAACTCCAAGTCTACTATGTTCAGACTGATAAATATGGAGAATATATATGCCAGTAATTCAAATCCAAATTTTCCATATTCTTGGTAACAATATCGTGAAGAGAGGAATTAAGAAATGTCTGTGTCATTTCCCGCTTTTTTTTTTTAATAATTTTTCATTTGGCTCTAAGTGTAGTAATCGTTTTTAAAAATATTTTTTTTTATTTTTATATGCTATTAATTCTTAATGACAATATCGTGAAGAGATATCTTATTCGATTGCACGTCGATAGTCTTCAATTTGTGGATATTCGAAACTATCTTTCACGAGATATATCTAATTGAATATGTATATATTGTACAACGTCAGTCAAAGAAACGGATGTATGGTTGATTGTTAAAATGTGTTTTTTTGATTTTTTTTTTTTTTTATTTTAATAATTTTTCATTTGGCTCTAAGTATAGTATTCGTTTTTAAAAATATTTTTTTTTATTTTTATATGCTATTAATCTTCAAATTCCCCATGTTCTTAATGACAATATCGTGAAGAGATATCTAATTCAATTCCACGTCGATAGTCTTCAATTTGTGGATATTCGAAACTATCTTTCACGAGATATATCTAATTGAATATGTATATATTGTAAAACGTCAGTCAAAGAAACGGATGTATGGTTGATTGTTAAAATGTGTTTTTTGATTTTTTTTTTTTTTTGTATTTTAACAATTTTTGGCAAAAAATATAATTAATCCTTTTTTTTAAGATTTTTTTAGTTTTTATTTTTATATGCTATAATACTAATTCAAATTACCACAAAATTATTCTTCTTGCCAGTATTGGTTCTCTCAATAAATAAATATAATGTAATAAAGCATAGAATAAATAAACTCCAAGTCTACTATGTTCAGACTGATAAATATGGAGAATATATATGCCAGTAATTCAAATCCAAATTTTCCATATTCTTGGTAACAATATCGTGAAGAGAGGAATTAAGAAATGTCTGTGTCATTTCCCGCTTTTTTTTTTTATAATTTTTCATTTGGCTCTAAGTGTAGTAATCGTTTTTAAAAATATTTTTTTTTATTTTTATATGCTATTAATTCTTAATGACAATATCGTGAAGAGATATCTTATTCGATTGCACGTCGATAGTCTTCAATTTGTGGATATTCGAAACTCTCGAAACTATCTTTCACGAGATATATCTAATTGAATATGTATATATTGTACAACGTCAGTCAAAGAAACGGATGTATGATTGATTGTTAAAATGTGTTTTTTGATCTTTTTTTTTTTTTTTTATTTTAATAATTTTTCATTTGGCTCTAAGTATAGTATTCGTTTTTAAAAATATTTTTTTTTATTTTTATATGCTATTAATCTTCAATTTCCCCATGTTCTTAATGACAATATCGTGAAGAGATATCTAATTCAATTCCACGTCGATAGTCTTCAATTTGTGGATATTCGAAACTCTCGAAACTATCTTTCACGAGATATATCTAATTGAATATGTATATATTGTAAAACGTCAGTCAAAGAAACGGATGTATCGTTGATTGTTAAAATGTGTTTTTTTGATCAAAAAATCAGTGATATGTGTCGAACGATGAGCCGGTGCATTATCGTGCCAAAGGCATCTGCTGCTATGTCAGAGACAGAACAGAATCAAAGAGAAAACGGGTGAACAAGTTCTATATGGTAATGAACAAAGAAGAAATATTATTAATAGACTTCTTGATCAAAATCCACTTTAAGAATTACACAATGATCCGAATCCAGAGATATATAAATGATGATTTACAGCTACACTTATATAATAAATGTGTTTGTTTTTCTTTTTGTTTGTAATAATTTTTCTTACAAAGGACTCAACTGATTATAAAAATTCTTTCATATATCGAAATCTTCAGCTGATGAGGTATTTAATACAATAATTTTAGTATAAGGAGTTGTTGTTATGTTCTGTTTGTCCAACTGAAGTACTAATTTATCTTTTTATTTATATCTCTAGATTACCTGTCATACGCCAAGAAAAAGAGGAACAGTGGAAATTGTGTTGCATGCAATACATCATCTGGTATATACAGATGAGTCTACGCGAGAACCAATGCCCGTATATTTAGCCATAGTATATTTAAAAAATAAAACAATGAAATGATTTAATAATCATATAAAAAATTTATATAATTGTTGCTTGGTGTGCCTATAAATCTACAATAAAAACCAGACTAATGTTAATAGTTTCATTTTACAAATTATGAAATTTTAATTTTTAATACAATTACATTAATTTAAAAGAAAAACACTGTCATAGTCATAATTTTTAGTTTTCTCTACTGTCAGCAGTCTCCATTTTGTTTTTCCAAATATTGTAATATCACTTCACAAACACATCCTGTACATAGATAGATACAATTGTATTATTCATCGCACATCACATTTGTTCTTTACCATATTTTCATTGTTATATGTTACTCACCTAGACGCACTCAAAAATTCTTTTGTGCTGGCAAACACAGACTTTTGTATTTGTGCAGTCACTTTCCTACTGAGCTCATGCAAAAGGATAATGGGAAAAATAAAAAGGATATGGAAATATAGACACAAAGATCGCACACATACATACAATCATTCATAAATACATAAACACTCTTTGCATGCAAATAAAATTATTTTCAGTGTGAGTTTGTGCTACTCTATTCATCTCTGTGCTTATTTTTTTTCATTTCTAAAAACATTTTTTTTTTTTGTACATTTGGTTGCCTTAGAATAAAAGCAGACTTAATTAAAATTTCATTGTAATATTTATATTTGTTTTATTTTTATACATTGATACATATACGTATAATAGAAACAGTGGCGCCAACAATGAGTCATAGAAACTCAAATTCAATTCAATTTAAAGAAACTTAAGTGACAATATTCATGTGTTCATAACAAACTTGACAACAAACGGACATTTTATCATAAAATTATAATGAAGAACCACATATATTTATGTAAATAAAATTAAATATATTATACCTTCTAAGGAAAAAAATATATGCACCGGACAATCACAAAAATCTGCGTTTTGACTGATCAATGCAGGTATAAAGTTTACACTCCAACACCAATAGTTGCTCCAGCAAAAAATGTTTCATTTTCACTCCTAATCGACTCGGGCACAGCGTCATCACTCATATTTATTTACTCAATGGGAAGGCACGCACGTCTTGTCACCTTTGTCTTTCCTAACTCCAAACCCTTATCATCCATGGTTCAAATACAAATTTTTATTTTATCATAATAAAAATGTTCACCTAATTTGGTTCGTCTTCGAATTTACCTGAATGGGAGACCCTACTGTTTATCTAGTGTACCAATGTGCAACTTATTCCTTTATGTATCCCCTTGTGATTATTATTCGTAACTAGTAGCCGCCATTGTCTCAGAGGTTTCACCACTTTTTTTTTTTTTTTGGTTTCATGCTTTAACAATTCTCGTGTCGCAGACAGTAAGAGCAGGGAAATCTTCTTGAACACCAGCTGTTCTCATTACTATTCTCCTTTCCTTTCTGTTTAACAAAACATACACATATGTAGACAAATACATAAATATAGCATACCAAATACAAGCATAAAATTGTAATTGTTTCTTTGAAATAAACATACCTCATACACATCTTTGTTACTCATTTCATATGATCTCGATTCAACTACAATAAGAGAATTTGTTAAATGCCAATACAATTGCTATTGTATCCTTTTTACTTGTATTTGCAACATTTTTCCTTTTTTAATACATAATTCTGAATGTTTGAGATTTTTTTACATATAATTTCTACACAATTGTAATTCTGGTTACATTTTGTAATCTTTTCAAAATTGTTTTGTACTGAATACTTTGTTTATGACATGTCTGCCATGAACATTTAACGATTACACTAGACAAAGGTCACTTTTTAATTACATAAATATGTGTCTCTTTTATCGTTTCATTCCTGCATTTGCTAATCATTCTCATTATTTTTGTGTCGATTTAAGTATATTTTAGTTGATTCTATGGGCTGCTTTCAAAGGGAAATGCAACTAAGGAGACTCTACCGCCAACAATTCTTACTTTATGGCAGAACAATGGTGCTTAAAACTTCTAGGAAACTCACAATCTGTCTATCGGTATCTTAAATCATATGTCACTATAACCAAAAATACTTCATTATTAGCCTTGATTCTATCACGATATATAGAGATCTAATATGCTTGATCGTATTAACTTTCTGTTAAAAATTTTAATATATTTTAAATTTGATTAGGTTTATAGGATAGAGGTAATATTATGATGAATCTTTGTACACAACTCTAATGTTCAACACACAGTTAATAGAATTAATACAAAATCAGTGTCTGACAGAGGATATTAGTTTACTTAAGATAAAATACACACCGCTAGTTCCCTGTGAAATATCCAATTAGGATACACAGATTCCATTTAAATATTTCTGCTTGGGCAGATAGTCAGATCTTTCCTTACCCAATATTCGTGTTCTCCTGCACTGGGATCGAGCCGTGATGATGTTCATCGTGTGAAGCTCTTCCTACCATTAGAAGGAGTATTATGCAATATCTTCCATATTTGTTGTTGTTGCTGTTCATTTTCGATATTAATTTCTTTTTTTTTCCAACCCCCTCGTCTTTTAACATTTACTTTATAATTGTTTGCATTTTGTGCATGTTTTCATTAACACAATGGGGTGCACTTTACATTCGCTCTTAACCATGTGCGTGTATGTTTTTGTCTTATTACTAATTTGCAAAATTACCAAGCATCCTCACATACATTTTTGTTTTTTTGGAACTCAATTTGCCTCAAATTGTTGCAGTCAACACTAAAATGATTTTGTGCACGGAGGTATGTGACCAATCCCAAAAATTTAAATTTTGATAGGCGAAGCTTAGGGCGTGAATGCAATTAATGCGGTTGACTTATTGTGAAGTCAGCAAACAGCAAAATATAAAGCCACCAAAATTTTGCAAATTAAGCTCTTCTTCTGTTGTTGTTTTTGTTGCATTGTTGCATGAAAATTCTTACATAATTTAGCAAAATAAAAGTTTAATCGCTTTTATATAAAATGTATTTGTATAAAAATTAAAATTTTCAGTTATAATTATGTACATAATTGGCTTAACAAGATTCACATAACCTCTTTGTATTACAATGTTATTTTGATATTTTAAACGAAAATAAAGCTGCTTATTATGATGATTTTTTTATTGTTTTAATTATGTTAAGCATACGCCATGTTTAGACACAAGAATCGTATAGATATACAGTAATAAAAAGAATATAATCTTGAATGTTTTATACGCTTCATGAGAGAGAGATATAATTATGGAAATCTCAACATTTTGTTTTACCAATGGACATAATAATAATAATAATTTTAATATAATTTTGAATTTATGCTATTATTTAGGCCCCATGACTATGGGGTTTAATCGGTTTAATACCGCTACTTTAAGTCACTTGCATTATCATCACGTTAATGTTCTAAAAAGGTCTTGAAAAATGTAAAATCACATTTCAGTATGCCAAAGTATACCTTCATATTTACCACAACTGCCACAAAACGAGATCGCTCCGCACACCAGGCTACCACCATTCTTGCCTTGAAGGAAGTCCCATAGGTCTTGAAAATAATAGCTGAAGCTATCGGTGCCCTACAAATACAATACAATTTTTCACGTCTGAGCAGATAACATGAAACCAGTGTAGTTCTGTTAAAATGACTGTACTTTGGGATTGATATGAAATGGAATAATTATTTTTAAACTCTTTATCTATTTACAATAGTTTTCAATCAGATGTCTAATAAGGGTTAAAACCACTTTGTTTCCTTCATCTTGGTAACTAAGACGTTCGCCTTTTCTCATAACAAGTCATTATACTACTTATTTCAATATTATTTCAAGATAAAGCCCCATTACCCTTATAAGCTTTCATTTTGGCTTTTATGCCTCTTTTAAAGGTTTCCCTCGCACAATTTTGTTTACAAAATTGCCCATATTTACAGATAACAGCGATTTCATAAATAAAAATTTGAGCTATTATTCGAATAGTCAAACGTTTTAAGGACATATGATTCTCGTGAAAATTCATATAAATTCAACTGAAGTTCCTAATTTTACATAATTTCAAAAGTTGGGAAGACTACAGTTTATATTTTGTAAATTCCTTTTTACTTAGTCAAACAACTTAGCAAATAATATAATGAATTTATTATTCTTTATGTTGATCTCCGTTACACAGATCATATGGAAGAAAACGAAAACATACAAACCACAAATTTGAATTCATGTTCTTATTAGAAAAACTTTTCTGTTTTTTGTTTTTCGTCCTATCGAACTGAAACTTGGACACTATCCGTTTTCAAGAAGATAACCTCTTTTCTAGTTAGGGTTCATTTATATATATATATAGATAAAGTTTCTCAGAGAATATAGAAAAAGGACATTGCTTAGAAACACCGTTTGGAATTCAGTTCTTTTCTACACGGTTAGTTTCTGTATGGAAGCATATGTTAAAAAATAACATAGATCCTGTCTTTTTATTTAGTATTTATTAACTTACTTTATATAGAATGTGGTAAGTATGCAACCATTTAGTATCATAATCCAAAAATCGTTTAAAGTCTTTTTCCGTACATAAATAAATTTTATAATTTGTTTTTATTATGTACTTATGTGACTGAACTGCATTCGGTTCAGCTTTACGAAACTGATTTCTTAAGATGATCTATCATTGTGCATCTGTAAATACAGAAAATAGAAAACTCCAAGGAATCCGACTTTTGCCTGAAAGATCGAAGGTCAAAGGTAATAGTTATTGATGGAAATTATTCTGATTTTTGATCGTTTGCCTTTCTTTTAACTTAATTTAAACAGAAATGTACTTAGGTAATTTAATTGAAATAGATTTGCACAATTTTCAAACGTTGTTCTGGCACAAGTCTATTGATGGCAAAACGTACTGACCACAAATGAATAATCAACTTTCAAATCGGCAGTCACAATAATTATGTTGTTAAAAAACCCTCTATATCATCATTTATCCCACAAAATATTGTATTTCATTCGAATGGATAGCGCATTTTATATGGTAATATGTATATATATACCTTAAACAATCTCCGATGAAAATTGTCTTTGATCTGTCAAAATGTGTTTCGTATGTTATTAACAGGGACTCCGATACACGAGTGTATCGTTAAGTAGGAAAATTACTGTATGTGATCCAACAAAATGTTTTATTAAATCGGTTGGCACCATAGGTGTTGGCAATATATGTATGCCTAATAAGTAATTCATTGAAACAAGTGTTCCTAATGGATTGAACATGACATTGTAAGAGTAAATATGACTTAAGATCTCAAATTCAAATGGGGAACCAATGGCAATATTGATTTTGAAACTTAAAAACATATATATCATTCGGTTTCTTATTTAGCAATCTAAACATGCTTTAATAAAGCATATAATAAATGGTCTCCAGCTTTACAGATTCATTGTTATCGTAAATATATATAATGTAATAAAGCATATAATAACATATATTGAAAATTTAAATTAGTAGCATATAAACATAATAAAATAAAACTTGAAAAAATCGTCTACTTATAATTTTCGCCAAATGAAAAAAATTTTTAAAATGAAAAAAATTATACAGGTGATGAGACAATTAACAAATTTGTACCTTTATGACCTTTTGTTTAATATTTGAAATAAAAAGCAAATACACAGATCAAAAAAAAAAAAAAGCAATAATAGTGAAATATAATATAAAAAATGTTTCAAAATTTTCCCTATTGTTAGTTGCTTTTAGAAAGAGGTATTTTTTTATTTATAAATTGGTTTGTTTGTATTTATTTGTTTTATGTAATTTGTTTCCTTGCGAGAACTTTATAAATAATATATATAAAAAAATATACGTAGATACAATAATATTTAATATATCTATAAATACGTTCTGTGTACTCAAAATGTCTTATGATGATAGAAAGTTTAGATGATTTTTAAAAATTATTATTCTTGATCTGCCAATCACATTTAGAAAACTATGCAATATTATTTTTTGTTTTAAATTTTTATATTATTATTGTTTTAATTTTTTTTTTTTTTTTTGTTGTGGAAGCTCGTTATATTTAATATCACTTGTGTTTTTAAAAATAAGTAGTAGAATTCGAACCTGGCTTCTACTGTCGTTGGTTTCACTTAATTCGTTCTTTCTTCTTGGTCCTCGTCAAATGCAACCAATGGAGTGCCTTCATTCACTTAAATTATTATATTACTATTATTTTAATTTTTTTTTTTTTTGTATTTGCTTCTTATCTCAAACATTAAACGAAATCATTTCTAAAAACCTTACCTCTTTTTAAAATATAAAATATATTGCATTGCCTCTTAAATAGGTTTATGACGATCTTCAACCTTATAGCGTCTTAACCAAAAAATCGTAGTTTACCAAAAAACTTCTCCATCTTTTTATTACTTTCTTTTTATTTTATCAACAAACCTGGATTTCGGCTTATTAATGTCTTATTTAATATGTTCCCTCTTGCCTAAATTGATCATTTTTCGGTGGGATTGTTTTAAAGGTCTCAACCTTTCTTCGCTTCATTGTCTTTCTGACTTTCATTTTAATTTTCATTTTCGAAATCATTTCTAAAAACCTTACCTCTTTTTAAAATATAAAATATATTGCATTGCCTCTTAAATATGTTTATGACGATCTTCAACCTTATAGCGTCTTAACCAAAAAATCGTAGTTTACCAAAAAACTTCTCTATCTTTTTATTACTTTCTTTTTTATTTTATCAACAAACCTGGATTTCGGCTTATTAATGTCTTATTTAATATGTTCCCTCTTGCCTAAATTGATCATTTTTCGGTGGGATTGTTTTAAAGGTCTCAACCTTTCTTCGCTTCATTGTCTTTCTGACTTTCATTTTCATTTTCATTTTCGAAATCATTTCTAAAAACCTTACCTCTTTTTAAAATATAAAATATATTGCATTGCCTCTTAAATAGGTTTATGCCGAACTTCAACCATACAGCGTCTTAACCAAAAAATCGTAGTTTACCAAAAAACTTCTCCATCTCTTTATTACTTTCTTTTTTATTTTATCAACAAATCTGGATTTTATTTATTTAATATGTTCCCTCTTGTTTAAATTGATCATTTTTCGGTGGGATTTGTTTTAAAGTTCTCAAATCTATCTTCGCTTCATTGTCTTTCTGACTTTCATTTTCGGTATGGCAATTGCATCTGCCGTCGGTAACAAAATCTTTTCTTTACGGGTTGGTAATGAAAGAGATCTCAAATATTTCATATCCTTTTACGATCCATGGATGTTAACACATTATTCTATTTTGTTTTCTTCAACAATTTCAATTTTTACGGATTCAAATTAATTTTTATTTTTGTTCTGCTTGGAAAGTGATTTCAAGTTAAAACCAACCAAAAACAATTTTCAAACTTTGTTTCGAAAAACCAATAAATATTTAGAATAAAATTCAAAGTGGCAAAAATGTCAAAAGAAATGTATGGTCAGTCCCATTTTTAAATGTAAACTATTCATAAGAATTTAGTTTTATATATAGGAATCTTTCAGACTAAAAAATATTTATACGTTAAGCTTATGCATTGTTAGAACGAGTAAGATTATCAAAAGCTTATGATGTTGCATATGTAACACATTTAATTAGACATTGCACAAGGGTTCCTTTTTAGGGTTTCAGACCCAACGAGTGCCAAACCGAACCCTACCTATCTAACTAAAATTTGGACACTATCAGTTTCCAATACAGGCACAGGTCATTTGTCGGAACCACCTGAATCGGACCACTAAGCAGAGTATACAATCCCTATACAAATCCCGTGAAGATTATTACATCTTCGGCATAGTCGAAGATAACCATCTTTCTAGTTTTAATTTCTATTATTTTATTTATTTTTTCATCTTTGAAGTATATTGTAGTTACATCATTGTAACTCATCCGCACCAATTAACCGTGTCAAGATTTTCTTTAGAATTATTCGATTTAGAATGAATTTATAATTTTTGGAACACATTGAAAATCTTTGAAGATTAAACCAATTTATATTAAACCATGTAAGCAGCTCTTAAACCACCGATTGTTAGATTCGATTGAATTTGGTTAGATAATGGTTTATTGATTTTTAATGGTTTTGATTTGATGATTCTAGCAATCATATCTAAAATAAATAAGAGAAAATGATTGACATCAGTACTAAATATTATCCTTATTCATGAAATGTAACATACAACTTCATTAAAATGTTTTGCTGATAACAATATAATATTCATTTTTACACCAAATTCCTAAATTAGGGAAAAATGCCATTTGACTTATTAAATTTCTTATATAAATATTTAAAAAACAACACTTTTAGTATTGTATCAATCCTAATAGATACAAAAATATTTCTATATATGTATGTATTTGTATTCCACATGATAATTTTGTTAATAGCAATAATTGATATTCAATATTTTCTACATTTTTATCTTAATACTCTTCATTAATCAAACTTTCTTTTACAACAAAAATTTTTTCAAATTAATATTAGAGCAAAATGTGTATGAATACACAATCTATTTGCCTGCATTTCTAAATTATTCTAATTATTTGTAGTTTTCATTTGAAAAATATACAATTAAGTACATATTTGTTTACACTTGTGCACTTGTTGTGTTCTATGCAAAATATATAAGAACACATTATAATGTCCACTTAAATAGAGACAAACTAAATTTATGTATATATACAACTGAAGAAGTGCATTTAATCTACTTAATTTTCAATTTATTATTACAAATTGCTTGTCGGTCATGAATGGCACTACACAATGTAATACACGGAATAACTAGCAAGAATGACAAATATGCAGGATAAATACTAGATTTCCAGTCTTCTTTTTGGGGCTCAGTCGGAATCACGTACACTCTTATTTATGACCAAAAATTAGTCCTCAGCAATCATTATTAGTGTTTCCTTCCATCAAACTGAAATTTCTACAACAGAGGTTTCTGATGTATGGCCACCAACCATCTAAATTTCAAGATCGTGGGATTACCGGATCATATAGCTGCCATACAAACCAAAATATTTCTTGTATGGGGACCCCTTTAAGTTTTTGAAAATATAGTTTTAGTATTTCTTGCTGATGTCCGGATAAAACTACACCTTCCATAAAAATTTCAACTCTCTAGCTATTGCGGTTTATGAGATATGACCAAAGGACGGACGGACAACGAAGTCTCTGCAATAGGGTTTCTTTTGGTACCCTTTGGGTCCGGAACCCTAAAAACAAAATGAACTATGTTGCCAACCCTATATATTCTAAAAATATTAGATAGAATTATTCAACTGACCATGACTACAATTGTTTATCATATTTACACTTAATTAAAATAATTTTTCACAAATATTCAAAATTTTGAATGAAAAATACATGAATTTTTAGTCAAAATGTTTGTTAAACATAAAAACAAATAAATACCAATTATATTGTACAAAGAGAAACAATAATATAGAAAAGTATATAAACATTCATACTCATAGCGAATTATAATACGAGTATGTGAACAAAAGAACATTTATTATACAAAATCATATTGCATTTTGGTACAAAAGAAGAAAACTAAGAGTATAGTTTTAGATATTAAAAACAAATTAAATGTGTAAAAACAAATGAAAGTGTTGACATTTTTAAAATATAATTTACCTAACTCAATTTCCAATACTTTATCTTAACTTAATATGCAGATACTTTGTACAGATAGCAAACAACATGTTTTGATAACCAAAATCAACACAAATGAAATAAAAACTTTACTAAATAAAGTAAATGATTCTACTAATTCAGTTCATTACAAATCGAATACATATGTAAGTAAGTAGTTATATAGTTTTACTAAGGTTATCTTTCCTTTTATTTTTGTGCATTTTGGCAAATCTATAAAGTATTTTATGTTTGTACATACAAATGTATGGAGATGATTAACGTGACCATATGAACCTGCTCAGTTTTTGATTGATCATCTTATTGACATTAGGAAAAAAATCCCTGATAATTGGAAGAGATGCTCTCCATTTGTATTCAAAACCTAGCTTTATCTCAATACTTGTTTAGGCCTTAACAGTCTTGCCTTGAAGGGAATAGAGATCATTAATTCCGCACCAGATCAATTTGTGTTTTATCGTACTGTGTTATAAAACATAACGTTTGTCGTCTTTGTTTTAGGTATCTTGTATGTTGCGGTTCTTAAGTCCGTTAATATTTGAGTTTGTTTAGTACTACGTTATATTCTTATAAAGCTTAGGTTCTTACTGAAATCAACTTCACTTTTTATTTCACGGGCATTATGATTGCCGACGAGATCACTCACAAATTGCTCCTTTTTAATGAAATTTAATAAAATATCCTTAGCAAATATAAAATCTATAATTTCTTTATTTACTTACTCACTGACGGTATGATCACTTGATTTATAAATAAAATCTGATTTTAATGATTTAAGTTTTCTTTTCCCATTTTTTGAATAACATTGCTTAGCATATAAATTGTTTATATTTTTATAAATGGTCAATCCAATTGGTTTTCCATGTTGATCCAAATACGCGCTTCCCTCAATAAAACACAAAACTTCAAAAAAAAAGTGATTGCGAATGATTTTTATTGTTATTTTCTTACAATGATTATTTCTAAAGGTAAAGATCATCTAAAATAAATCAAGATAACTTAAATAATATTCCATGCCAACATATATTATATAATGAAATAAACGGGATCACTAGCAAATTCCATTAAAATCAGAACACGTATCAAGTCTCCAGTCATCTTTTTAATTTCTATCAGGTGTCTCACTTTTCTTTTTGTCCACACACTTACTTTCAATTCAATTTATTTGAGAAAAACTCATCCTTATCAATTCGTAAAAGAATCTGCCTTTTTTTTCTTGTTTCCATGTTTTTATGGCCATTCTTCTTCGTTGCCTTCTTCCTTTCCTCCATCTGGACATTGGCAGCATTTGCCGATCGCTACAATTATGCAATGTCGTAACAATATTTAAATATCAGACCGATCGATCGAACCAATGTCCATGTCATGGAAAGTCTTTGAAATATTCAAATGGAACTTCACAAATCTATTTGGAATGACAACTATTCTAATATAATAAATGCACAAGTTAAGGTTGAACTGATTTGATTGTCCTATACGCCATGTTCTAATAAAAGTAATAAAACTTATATTGTAATAGAAACACATTTTAAATTGAGAATATTCTATATATTGTTGTTCATATTATTTATTGTATATTTTGTTGTAAATTTCTAAAAATATTTTTTATTCGATTGATATATTTTTATAAGTGCAGATGTGGAGGTTAGTTTGCTTTTGTAATCTTCAATAAGTTGCATTACTTTGAACATATCAAAAGCTTTCATTTTCAGCTGAAAATATAAAAACATTTATGTGTATATAATTTTATTTGTATTTATTGTATATATAAATAAAAGCCAAATACAAAGCTAAATAGATAGATACACATGCACACACATGTGCATCATTCATGTAGGGGGAATATGGTAGATTTGAACCCTTCAACAAATTCAAATTTGCATAGCATACTTTTCTGCGCACAATTTTTTGTTTAGCATACAAAATGAATAAAACACTCATACACAAACTAATACACTCATACACACACACACTCAGTGTAAAAGAGAAAGGTTGTTTGTGAAAATGAATGAGAGGGTAAAAAGAAAGAAAACTAAACAGTTGATGTATGATGAAGAGAAAGAGTGAAAACACAAAAATTCTTATGCTTAATCGCGCAATAATAGCTCAAGGGTGTTAAATATGCATTCAGTGACAACAACAACAACTATTGTACAATAACAATCATAATAACAACAACCATAACATAATACTTACATATCTGTATCTTTTGTATGTATGTATGTATGTATATTATAGAATATAATGCCAGCAACAGCAATAACAACAATGATAACATATGAGTATGCAACAAAGTACTTCATCTACTCGTCTAAACTACAAACAGTCGCACTACTCACAGTTGACTAATGCCACACGCCATTTTTATAACATGCACCCTACGTACTCTATAAGTAACAGCATATGCAATTTACTCAAAGAGAATGTGAATGCAAATTATAAAATATCTAACAGTTGTAGACTAGAGAACACACTCACACTCACTGTGCTTTCTTGCTTAAAATGCTGTGGGATCTTATCAGTGCTATACATTGATACACCATTTGGATTGGATCTAGAAATTTCTAGATAAGCCCGAAAGAAATTCAAGAACAGAATAAAATGAAACATGGAAGACGCCGCTTGAAAAAGAGTTTTGATCTACCGGAAAATTTTCAAAGAAATCTATTGATTTAAAATAAATAAAATGCAACCATTTAGAATGCATTCAACTTTCTCCCAAATAAATCTCCTGATAACATTAAAACATTTAATTAAAATTATAAATATTTCGTTATAAATATGCAACTTGCAGTTTATTTAAATTTAAAAGAAAAGCTATTGCAGTTTTAGTTTCAATTTAATCTATAATTTCTTTGAAGGAAGGAATATTGAATCTTTGTAGAAATGAAACATTTGTACAATATTTTATTTAATATATTCAATATTTCTAATAATAGTTTGAAAACATTTAGTTTTTTACCAAACCAAAACCTATTCAGTCACAGATATTGATTTCCTTGAAGTTTCTTGATGGAAGGAATAATAAATTTTACTTGGATAACATTTTCGGAAAACTCACACTTCAGTTTTTATTATTTTTTCATGAATTTGATGCAAATATTCTATGAACATATAAAGGATATTTACATTAATTTAAAAATCATCATTAATAACATAAAATAATCAATATTATTTCTATGTATTTAAATCTTTTGTAAGTAAAATCTAATCACCTCAATCTTCTTACTCATTGCATACTTGAATATGTAAAGGGTGACTTTATTATCATATAGACTTAATTTATTATATACACATATTTTTTTCCACATTTTGCCATATTCAGGCTTTATTTAATATTGTTGTCGCTGTTGTTCGTGTTGGCGTTGGCGTTGGTGTTGGTGTTGGTGTTGGTGTTTGCTATGCCTTTAGGCTATTCATACACTGACTGTGTATAGTATTTATATACAAACGAATATATCGCATCACTAGGCGCATATACATAAATAAAAAATACATTGCATATATAATTTTGTATGGCATGGTATGGTTGAATGTATCTAGATATATTCACATATTCAAATGTGAAAAGTCAAGCGTATGCATAAGCAATAAATCGTTTTAAATATAATTTGTCTCTCCATTGAATTTTTTATTTAAAATTCTTTTTTTCCTTCTTCGTTTTGTTTTTCATTGTGTAATAGTCTATACCCAAGCATGGCTGATTGTATGTGATTCTGTATATAATTTGTATAAATTTGTTTTGTTTTGTATGCCTTTGATAAGATGTTAATCAACATTGTAATCATACGAAATCATATTTAGAGATTTAAAACAAATTAAAGTGAATCTGAACTTTACAAAAGATAATTTTCTTATAAAGGAATAGGAAGAAGTAGTAAGACATACAAGTACATGGAAGTTACCAACCAAATGATATAAACCATCTAACCATATTTAACCTTAGTCCTAGTAAGGATTTTCTTAAATTTTGCTATTGATAGGTTTTTCTCTTTCAAGAAAGTTGTCCGTTTGTTCGGATGCTATAACCTTGCCAGTTGACAATTGAGTTGTTGATCGCTGTTGTCCACTTAACTTACGATATTTTTAATTCAAATGTGTACTAATGGATCCACGTCTCACCCATTATCATTTACCGATGCAAAAAATCATTTTTGTCAGCCACAAACCCCTCCAAATAGGCATGCGAATCATCGGCGCGTTGTTGTCTTTGGTTTTTTGTGAGCAAATAACGCATACTCAAATTTACGTGTTAAATTATAAAGACACTACTTTTTAATATCTTAAGGGTATCAGCTATCTCACTTTACGGCCTGTGAAAACTAATTTGAGGTTGTTTTTATGTGTTCCGAAAGAACTGCCGATTTTGGGAAAACAGAATTTTCATTATCATCGGCTCTCTTATGACGATGTTAAAACACAGTAAACAAACTTTCGATGGTTTATTTTGATAGCAGTAGAGTCCCCATAGCCATCGCCATGCGATTGCCTTACTTTATAGATATTTTTTCATATGGTAAAACAGTTTCTAATCGAAACTCGAAAATAAGTCTCTTTTATTGAAAATTACAAAACTAGGGGTCACCAAAACTAATATAACCTATACATTTATTGTGAGAATAATAACCAAGGCACATATATAGGAACCATGTTGAGGAGCGATTTCTCCATCCCTGAGCGATCGGATATAGATGATATAGATATGGTCAGGGCCATTAAGTATAGAATTGTTCGCCGGTAAGATGTGTATTCCACACATTTGATACACTCCTATGAAAATAACATTACTTGTATTCATTTTTTACTAACTAAACCTTAAATAACATAAACAGCAAAACTTTAATCAAAGTGTATGCGGTTCAAAATTTAATTGTATTGTACACCCAAGTGTACAAATTAGCCAAATAAATATAAATCATGAAAAATCAAATCAAATTAAACAATTCCTAATATCATCAAAGCAAAGTCAAGTGATGCGAAGTAACATAATAAAAATTTTAGCATGCAACAAACGAATGAATGATTAAATGAATATAAGAATGAATGACTGAATGAAGCAATGAATGAGTGAAAATTTTGGTTACATGGTTCCATGCTTCAATGATGATTGCAAAGGTATAAGGCACCACAGAAACATATGCTAACGAAGCTTGAAGGTAAATATTGTATAAGAAACATACTGCTGCTGCCGCTGCATGAACGAACGAAGCTATGAACGAAGCATGTCTATGCATTTATGTATTTATATTTGTATGTGCATACCTGCAACAATAACACTAACGAAAACATTATTCGCAGAAGAATGTATTGTAGAAAACACTAATTACCTTAATTGTTCAGTGGTATGTCGGGCGTGTAAAACACTTTAGCCAACTCAACACGAACCCAAAAATGGCTTCGACACTGCAGAGGATGCACACCATTCAAAACTCACAAACTCACATTCAAGTGAAATTAGTGACTTGAAACAAACGAACGAAAGATGGAACTACATACTTATTACAAAGAGAACGAATGGATGAATGAATGAAGAAATGACATTTAATGTGGAACTTTTAACCTGTCGTAGTGTTGAAGCCCAAAGGCACGTAGACATCGCGTGCTAGACGTGTGAGGTATGCCAAAACTGTGCCACCACCCACATCTTGGTTGGTTTTGTTGGCCAAAAACCTGAAGCACTCATGCATTTACAACCCAATAAAAATGAATTGTAGAATATACAGAGAGAAACCAGAAGCATGCCACAAAATAAAATGCAACTTAGTTGCATGCCGTAACAACTTGTGAGCAAGCACTCAGTCACTCCGCCAACAAACTCAAGCACATGGATGCAGTTGAGCACATCTTTTGCTTGTCTTGTGACAAACAAAAATTTCATTTTGGCTCATAAGAATACAAAAGAACGAGATGAAGATGATGAAGAAGTTGAAAAAGAACGACACCATAAGTGTTAAAGTATCTCATCTCAGGTGTCTTGTAGCACGTATCACATACGTTTGTATTTGTTACAAACACGATTCTATTTGAAATCCTTCTCGTTCCAAATAGTAGCGTTTCTCACTCAAACAAATCAAAAGTATCTATCTGCCTGTGAAGTGAACTAGCTATAATTTTATTTTGCCAGCATTAACAAGCCTTAAGGCTAAACTAGTTTTACGCTTTTCAAAAAATATAACAAAATAAAATAAAAGCAAAGCGGAGAAACAAGTTTCATGTGCATTTGCCTTAAGGTAAAAGTTAATTAACTTGAATATAAAAACAAAAACCACATAAAAGAAATCGATACTTTTCCTTATTTACTTTTACTCATTTCACAGATTCATACTTGGTAAATATGTATACAATATATCACAAATGTTGTTTGTCCCCCAAGGGCAAAAATGATGAAGAAAATCAAACAAAAATTATTGTAAATCTCTTTCAACTTCAACTTCAATCACAAGTGTAGTATAATTTTTATGTCAGTCAGTAAATAATTATGTTATGCTCTTATAGTTCAAATAATACTAGATTTGTATTATCGAAAATATATTGTCTTGTATATAAGAATACAAAATTTAGCCTCTTGGACAACAAATGATTTCTTCATAAGTTGTGTAACCACAATGAGGCACTTCTTCACGTGTCAAGATTTTATTGGCCAAATAACTTTCGATTGACCCACATGCCGATGTCTTAACACATTCGCCGGTATAAGTGTTGTGTTTGCATGGGTCTCCCTCTAAAACAAAAAAAATAATTCATCACACATACATCATATTAAGCACTGATCCATTCCGATTCAACATACCATCTAATTTTGTTCTGGCTGTGCTCAGGAAACAAACGAAAAGAAAAACATTTAATGTGAGTATGTATCTTTTCTGTTGTTGCATGTCTTTAGCAAAACAAATTCTCATTCAATTCATGCAATTTATACAATATAAATTTTAATTTGATAATAAAATTTTAATTATCTCTCACTGACGTTGCTTTTGAATTATTTTCTCACGCTTTGGTAATTTAGCATTAGCAAAAAGTTTTATTGTAAACTCGTATTCTTTTGTTGCAAAAATAAAAGCGCTTAACGATCACGATCTTTACGCTGCCGTTGTTGCCGCTTAACTGATTTCATACTTTTTTTAGTTCAAGAATCTCATATAAGAATCTCAGCTATTTGCTTGTTTAGTGTAAAAACGAAAGACACTTTAATTGATGAAGAGTGTGAGTATTAAGAATTTGTGTTTTTATTAAAAACAAAACAAAAACGATATCGTTGGCTTCATCAAAATATGCATACACTACATACATGAGTTAAGTCTGTGTTTCTTGTCAGCTATTTCTTCAGTTATTGAAAGGTTCTAACATCAGTTTCGGAATAATTTTGATCATTGAAAAGTGTGCAAACTTTATGTTTTGCTTCCATCTGAATATGAAAGATGAATTTGTACCAAACAGACATTCAGATAGACATTAGAAAGAAAATGGTTACTGCAAAATCTCTTAGAATATGTATGTATACAATGATTTATGAATACCAAAATTCTATTCCTAAAGTGTATATTTGTATATTTCATAGCAAAGTGAAGTACTTTAACTTTTCAACGAAACTTAAATGCATTTCATTTGCCCCTTTCTTATTTGCATATTTTGCATGCGTTGATTGACATTTTAAATTGATTTTAATATATGTATAAATATATTTTATGTACAAAAAAACTCATAAACACTCTAAGATTGTATTAACTATTGGTTTGATAAATCTAAACTTTAGATGCGGAATTCTGAAAAATGTTAAATTGATTGATGATGTTAACCGAAGCATGTAACAAGCATCAAGATAAAGTAGTACTACCAGTTGAAACTAATGTTAAAAGTATGAAAATATAATAAACAGCACAATGTTCCAAAGAGATTGAACAAGAGAGAGAGAGAGACTATAGTATTGATAATACATACTATTATACATACATGGGAAAAACCCAAGAAGCAATTGTTGTTTTATTTCATTTTTAAGTTCAATAGAGTATCAGTTATTGTATGGAAATTCCAACCATAAAGGAAAGCATTAACAATTCTACATACATGGCTATTCAATCTATTTGCTTATACATAGTTTTTTCAAACTTACATTGCCATAAGGGCTCAGCAAACATCTATTAAATGTCATTAACTGTAATAATATGCTGGTTTTCTTCCAACTCACGCACACACTCTCTCTTTCTCTGAAGAATGGTCATTCTATTATATACTCGTAGTATATTTTATAATATTTGATAAATGCATAACATATTCAGATTACATATTAGTAACAAAAGATATGATATGGTGACAAATTTTATATAAATCATGCAATAGTTTAAGAAACAAGGGAACACATTTAAAGTATATAATATATGTATTAATAACCTGATCCCTTGTGACACATCTAATGAATGACATCCTCAAAAATTAAAAAGTTTCTCCTTAGATGAGCCGCACTTCAAGTGTATTTAAGAACTTATTATGATAATTTCATAGATCAATGATATTGTATGGTTTTCTTTTCCAAATTTTATTAGTCTTTGTTCATTAAGATCAAAAATGTTTTCAATTCTTAAGTTTGTCTTATTATGTTGGAGTGTATAGTATAACAAATATTTATTTATTTATTAGAACTAAGATTATAATTATAAATTATAACCTAGTATTTATTATGAGCAATAGCGACAGAGACCTTCAAATAAATATGATATCTTCCTTTACAACACATAATATCTCTTAACTTCATATTCTTTCCTTTTGAAATATTATTATCAAAGTTTTTCTGCATATACATAGTGGTTATGTTTAACACAAGGAAGAAATCTTTAAGACCCAGAAGTTTCCTCAAGCAATGAAGTTTCTGTACAGTTTATGAGATTTTGAGAGATCAAATAAACAATGATCTTAAAAATACAAATGACAAACCCATTATTATTGACCAAATAAACCCCAAGTAATTAAGTTTCTCTAGAGTTTTTGAGATTTAAACTAAATCTGTATCTGTGAATTTGTATATTAATTTTTCAAACCAATGTTTACCTTATTCATTGCCTTAAATGTTGCTTATAAACTTACTAAATAAATGATTCGTTCCTGTCCTTTTATTTTTCTATTTTGTATTTCTCTTTTCAGATAATCTCATCTTCACATCTAATATTGTGCAGCTGGAAATGGAAATGATAAACATCAAGGCAAACATCTTGAACGTCAACTCAAGTCAACATCAAGTAACTGAAATATTGAAATTTTGCAACGTCACCAAAATAAATTTTTACGAAATATTGTGAATGCAGTTGGTATGTAAAAAATTATTTAAGAAATATAAAATCAATCAAAGTGGCGAAGAAGTACTTGGAAAGAATGAGTACCCATGAAAAGTGACACACGATTACAGAGATATCATATAATATCCTAGACTTACCAAATAAATGTTTAAATTTACCATAAGAATTGGGCTTACTGAAACCCAACTACAATATTTCTTTATATTATGTAAAGAATCTGAAACCATTACCTTAACATCTACAAGATAGTAGTATAAAAAAGATACATATATAATACAAATACAAATATTGAAAAATAAAAAAAAAATCATAAACTTTAAACTTTTGCCAATGCAAAATAAGAAATTATAAATTCAAAAATAATTTATGACCAAAGAGAATATTACGCAATGCTCGTTAAAATCATGGAAAAACTTTGCTCAATGACAAATTTAATTAAACGTGCACAACTCAACAGTTTTCCATATAATTGAAAAACTTTAAAGGCAACTAACATTTACCAAGTTTAGGCGAGAGCGGAAAGTAGAAAGAATGAACTTTAAATGGTGTCATATACAAAAAAGATACTCACTTGAAATTTACTCAGTTAGAAGTTAGAGATGAGAACTTAAGAATGATGAAGCCATTTGCAGGTAGATAGATAGACAGGTAGGTAAAATTATAAATAGAAAGATCATAGGTATAAGAAATTTTGAGGAAAATACCACGAACTCATCACATTTTTGTCAAACTTTGATATTTCGACTGTAAAAATGGAATAATAAAGTCAAAAGTGATTTAAACTTTATACACTTATTTTCATATTTTCTGTTGCGGTTGCAAATTGATGGAAAAGAAACGAAAGAAACAAAAACGTTGAAATGAGTTTCGTGGGTAAAATGTGCTCACAAAAACAAAAAAAAGTTAAAAGTGAAAATTGCCAAAAGGAAAATGTGAAATGCACAAAAAAAAAAAAAATAACGACTATAAAAAATTGAAAGAGAAAAATTGACAGAGTAAAATTGTTGAAAATTGTTGCAACAAAAACTGAAACGAGCGAATCCATTTGAAGTGAAATGTTAACTTTGATGACGATGATGTGACAATTTGTCGCTGTCTTATTATTATCACAAATTTCCATTGCATTTTATAACTTGTTAAACTGAGAGCGAGAGCACAAAAGGAAAAGTAAATACACACATAAGTACATGCGAGTATATTATGGAAGAGTCAAGTCCTCATTCATTGTTAATCACTTTACAAAGTGAAATCGCTCATACGCCCTGTTGATGTGAAGGCATTTCGGTATTGTAGACTTTAGTAGTTAAAGTTGAAAAACGGTTGACGTGACAACGTTTGTCGTTTGTCGGTTGTTTGTTCAAATAAATTTAAGTTGCAGAGCAACTAAAAGTATCTTCACAAACACACAAAGAGAATGTATCTGTGTGCGCTATATTAATTGACACGTGATAATTTAATTAAGACAGCAATGCATGCGGTGCCCAACTCCCCATTTTAACAAAGAAAGTAAAGTATTCTCCCGCTTCACTACTACAATGCTCTCTATTTTTATAATGAGTGAGTGAGTACACTCACTTTATGTGAGCAAGTGAATGAATGAATGTTGAAATCGATATAATAAAAACCGGATGAGAGATATGAAAGAATCTATGTGCACGGAAACCACTGTCGCCGTTTGCTTCTTTTAACAAAAGGCAATGATGGTGATGCTGTTGATGATGATGATGATGATGTTGGTGCTAGGAATGTTACTGCTTTTCATTGTGGCTCTGGTGGTTACTCCTGCTACTCTTACTTTTGTTATGTTTCATTGTTGTTATTATCGTATTGTGTGTTTCTAATTGGGTCAACAAGGAACGCTTAGTCTGGTGGTTATTGTTTGCACATTGCCTACAGGATATTCTGTATCTCTGTAGCTTGTCTATACTTAATACGAGTAATATAGTAGTAACAGAAGGAAGCATGGCAAGTGGGTAACACTTCTATTGGTTGCGTACAAAATGAGTGAATGACTCTTAATTAGTGTATGTGTTGGTAAAAGGGGATTTGTTGTGTAAATAGTATAGAAAAATACGATATTGACAGTAATGGGCTTCAATGGGACTTCTTTGCCTCAGAGGCTTACATTGTCAAGTATTTTCCGACATTTGATTGCACTGGGAGACATTTAATTGGCCCAAGTATTCTACATAAGCTACAAAATTGGATAAAGAGAATTGTTAAATGCTTTGAGGCTCTAAGACAGAATAGAGCCTGCCCGATCTAGTCAGGGTTCAGTAACATGAACGTGCTAAAACTATATAACTTTAATAAAAATAATTTGATTGAAAACCTCATCGTGATTCGTTTACTTATAATAAATTGATCTTATTGAATTCACACATCTCTATTGGTTCTTGGGTGAGGTTCTAACTTAACTAACCTTATTAGCAAGTTTCTTTTTTACAACATAAATTTATAATACATATATAGATGGATAGAAGAAAACATGCTGGTGGTATGTTTATCATAGTCATTATTAACACCATATTGCAGAATCAACATAAAATGCATTAGATTTGCTACGCAGATCTATAAAGAAATGTTTGCAAGACAGTTGCCTTTTGCAACGTTAGATGGAGCTGTTTATTATCTGTACAGTTGCAGCTATTGCAATGCAGCTCTCCCTGTCTTGTAATGTTCAGCAATGTTGTCAATGTTTTCGTTCAATGAAATTTATCAGTGCTTCTAAAATAAGTAGAGTGGTTAACTTTACCCCATTCCACGACCAGGGCTTCTTTGAACTGTTCAGTTATATCGAACTGTTGGCCAATTCTAAAAGGATTTCCCACAGGTTCTCAGTAGGGTTTAATTCGGAACTAAGTGCTAGCCGCTCCAAAACTATTTCAGTATATTTCTTAATACGAAATTTTATTTCTGCTTCCTGCTGTGTAAATTGGGGCGTTTATTTATTGAAACGTCCAGTTGCCCCCTATTAAGAATGTCAGCAAACTTAATTCATTTCTATAAAAATCTGAGGGTTTTTTCTGGCCGATATAAAGCAGATTAGAAAGTTTCCTACTTATGAAAAAGTAGACTATATAATGAGCGCTACAGCTTTGGTCAGGTCTGTCATGAATGTCTTACATAAATCGCTTTAGTTCTTTGGCCAGCCATCTAGGTCGTCTAAATTAAAATTTAAATTTATTTCATCATAGAAAATCCTTTGCTCAAAACTCATTTGTCCAAAATTTATACATACTTTACTGAACTTATCTTTTATATATACAAGTATATTTATATATATATATTTATATATAAAATATATTTTAAGGTTTATTAAGCGCTTTGCTTCTGAGAAAAAATATCTCCACGTTTATTTACATGTTAATACATAAAAGAGAAATCTATACAATTTTAAGTGTCAACGTGGTTTATCATGGCCTGGGGAGGCCAGAAATGCGCCCGTAAGGCGTAGTCTGTTATATTACAGCAAAGACCCAAAATGTAGAGTTCGAGCCTACAGATTGGGGTTGCATTTCTTAGTTGTCTGACTAAGCGGTTATTGTGAGGCAACTGACGGCGATTTGGTCCTCAACTACCGCCAAGTTGAGGTCTCGGTGCAACGCTGAGTTCCTAACATATCATGTGCCATGTCATGTTCTGCAAGACTTGCACTCTCTTCCGTTGGGATTTAGATATATTAAGACTCAAGTGAGTCCTTATTTCATTACAACTTAAGTTCATTTAAATAGACAGAAACTGACTTTAAAGCTTGCAGCGTTTGTCACGCTACCTTTGTTATTTATTAAAAAAATATATTTGGATCGTGTTTCTATGAGAATTGAATCTGCCTGCATTTAAATAATGTAACTTTATTTTATTACTCCGCTTTCATTCAATTCATTTATCAAACCAAGTTATCCTTTCCACAATAAAAATTTCTTTAAAATTTTAAAATTCCCAACAAGTTTATTAATTTTCCTAACGATTCTATTTTTTTATAAATTTAAAACAGTTCGCTTTACTTGCTTAGGAAGAATATATCATAGTGAAAAGAAGATAGAATCTTTGTACAAGTTTATGTATTGGTAAATATAATAACTTTATTTTAAAAATTTTTAAATGCCAACCACTTCAAGAAAAGAAAACTCCTGACCACCGAAATTTATATTGTTTAAGATTAACCACAAAATGCGAGCACAATTACTTTTTCTTGAAAATAAAATCCCGAAAATCTTAGCAAATTCCCAATTCACAAAACATACAATGATTTTAAATCCTTTTAAAATAAACATACACACATAGACAGCATACACACATATGTAAATACATACATGCTTCCTATACATACACAATTTCAAGGGGAAAAGTTGCCAACAAACGAGTGAGTGCGCGCAATGCTTTCATCTTTGTGGCGCTGAAAATGGCAAACAATAAAAATCGAATATATTAGTTACTTAGCTGGATCAATGCTACAAAAGCTAACGCTTTGAAGTATACCAAAGTATCTAATGGACTTTACTATTCAATGTTGCCTTTAAAGACTTTTGTCTAAATTTAGCAAATAGTCTCATACACACAATCAAAGATAATTGTACAATAATTATGTACAAGATATTTTTTGTACATTTGCCTTATTTCGAAATAAAATATATATACTGTCAAAATTGCATATGACAAGTATTTAAGTATCTAGATACTTTTGTTTAGTTTGGAAAAGCCCTTAACGTGAACGTTAAATTCGCAAACGAAATGCGTAAGAATAATAAAAATGCATGAAGCATAAAGTCGTATTTGTTACTGTTGTTTTGTTGTTGTTTGTTGTTTTTTGTTGGCATTGTCATTGCCGTTGTTATTGTCAAGTATTTCTGTTGTGGTAGATACAATTGTATCTGTGCAATATACATATGTGAGTGAGTGTGCATGTGTGTTAGTAGTCGTAACATGGATTATTGAAAGCATTGTCTGTTTACATTTCAACGCTAAAATAATACAAACCTACCAGAGGAGACCACATCCCCATCCACATTCAGTATAAAATACTTTGCTAGATACTATATACTCGTAATGTAGCATACAGCAGCGTTGATGTTTCTCACCTGAGACAACGCGTTTTGTGGTATTTGTGTAAATTTCTGTATTTGTAGTATGTGGTATTTTTTCTGTTTTTTTTAAATTTGCATGTGTTTCTGTATCTGTGTGTGAGTGTATCTGTGTGTTTTAATACCTTAATATAAACAGGTGGTTGACACAATCAACACATAGCTGACATAGGACATGAAAATATGCCATGCCACACAGACAATAAAAAAAATTTACTTTAAATTTTACTTGGCAAGCAATAAGAAGATGAAGCCTATAAAAGAAAAATTGAGATACATTCACTGATGTCTGCCAAAAGTCCACGTAGGTATTTTACATAAATTTAATCTATAAATGCTACATGAATTTATATTTTTAGCCATTTTACCCATGCACTTTAAATCTACTCAAATAAGCAGTAAAAGAGACTATAAAAGTCCACAATGAATATCAACTTAATTTAAATTTAAAAAAATTCACAAAATGTTTATTACGATTATGTTTTCAATAAATTTATAAAATAGTTTACCTTGCTTGCATATAGTTAAGGACTTTGACTTTTTAAGGGCTTTTTAGATGATAATATCAGTCTCCAATTCAGTCTGCAGTTTTTATATGAAATTTTTTTTTTATTATTCATAATTTTAAATGAAATCTGCAATAAAATCATGGTTGAACATATCAGCAGTCAGTTTTATATGTAGAGTATACAATTTTTCAACGTTTCTTGGCAGAAATTTTCAAATAATCGACAAATAGGTGTTGACCTCAATGTAACCATAAACCATTCAACTGTTTTTCCGCTAGATCTAGTCTTGTTTTTTAAGTAGAACAGCTGGAAAAAATCGACAAAATACTGAAAGCTGAAATTTTAGCTGTTTTAAATATCAATTCAACTTATTTTCTGCTTTTTATTTGCTTCTTAATTTAGAAACATACGTTCAAACTTCGAAGTAAAGTATGAAGGTGTCATTTCTGTCGGTGAAATATTTATGCTTTTGCCTTTGTGGGAGAAGCCACCAATAACTTTAGCATATGTCATCACAGTTTTTTTTTTTTGTTAATCTTTTTTCTCCAAATTTTAGCTTTTTTAACTTATTTTCCCATCAAACTAGATGGAATTTTTCAATAAATGGCAACATTGATGGCCATCACATCAGTTCTCAGTCTCCGTTTCAGTTTTCGTTTCAGCTTTTGCTTGTTAGACATAGGAAAAACATCCGTTTTGACTAACTCTGAAATGAATCACTCCTTCTCAAGGATTGTTATCTTGTCAAGCCTCCTCAGCTCAATAAGTACAACGATCCTAAAAGCGATGCAACTGTAGTTTAACCTCCCAAGCCGGTAATGTTGAAGGTGAGCACCGAAGCTAAGCACAGTCCACATAGTTCGCCTACTGCAGGAACTAGCGTCTGACCACAAGTTGGTGGCGGCTATAGCGAGCGTCTGACATGGAGCAAGAGGCTCGCAATATAAGAGTTTAAGCACTGCAGCCTGAAATTTCATCGGTAGCAGACATACCACCGGAGGAGGGAAGCTGAGCTAAAAGCCCAACATCTTTAGCTAAATGTGTGAGTGTATGGTTTCTACTTTACTTTTCATTACACACTCTTGTTAACATTTTTGGTGGGCGCTTTTGATTGGCATTGACCGTATGTGGAATTTTGGTATTACTACCCAAAATTTATTGTCTCAGTTGCTGAAATAATATTGTACTTTTTAGTTCATTCTTTAACTTGTAAGTTTTTTTCTTATATTTGTGGCTAAACTTTTGTAAATTTGACAATTGATACCGGGTCAAAGTAAATGGAACAAAAATTAAGTAGTAAAAAGGTTAACTTCGCCTATGCCGATGTTGATTTACTCTTCACGCACCCCAAAAAAACGTTTTTGGCTACGCTTCTGTGACTGATCATTCAGAAATATGAGGGTTTTATATGGGATCAGCCTTTAAGTAAAGGTATATTCTCTTCGTTATTTAGTTAGTTTTCAAGGATTTTGATTAAATAAAAATTTTAAAAAAATTGCGCGTGTGCGTATATACACGTGAAAAATAGACAGAGAGAGATCATCTCAAAGTCTGTCTGTCTGTCTGTCCGCCTGTATATTGCTTTTGGTTTCTTTGACGTGTCTAATTGTTGTTGTTGTTGTATTTACGTTTACCGTCTGTCCCCTTTTGCACATAAATTAGATCATCAACGAGCTTCTGTGTGTTTCTCGTTCTCTTTTCTTCGCACATTCGCTTGTTTTTGTACAACACAATAGCTGTTTGCTGGCATATTGTTGTTATGAATATTTTTTTGTACACACAAACTGCATGTTGTTGTTGTAGAAATGTAATCTCGTTTTTGATACTTTTGCTGTGGATTTTCCAAAAATTATTATTTGTTGGGGATATGGTAATAGAAATACACATTCTGTGAAAAATGGAAGTCTCTACCTAGTGCGGTTCATGAGACACAGATGATTCCAAAACGTGACGATTTGTATTTATTCACGCAAATTTTTTGGTATGAATTTTTGCCCAACGTCGCTAAAGAAGTTTCTCTTCAATAAACAGATAAATTTATGTTGCGGTTTAAGAATGTTATAAAAAAAAAATGCTATTAAGGGTTGGAGAGTTGTTAAAGTCAATATTTTTGATATACTTGTATGAACAATGTACATACCAATATGCATATCAATATCCTGTATCCGAGTTGTAAATATAAAATATATAAAATGAAACCACTTCTCTGTATACTTAAAGCAAAACTAAACAGATGAAGAAAGAAACCGCAAAACAAAATCCTGCTTGTTGTTGAAGAAAATTCGTTTTTTATTTTACATAAATTGATTTTTGCCCAACAATATTTTGTTGTTTATTCAGATACAACGAGGATGACGAACACTCAACCAACTCAATTTATATTCTTTACTATATACTACGAGTAGTTCAGTCTAGTTCAGATTTGATCAAACAATAAATAAAACTTTTCATATTTTATATTACATCATTATTTGCTTTGATTTTTCTTAAGTTTCTCTTCCTTGTTTTGTCTTTTTGCCCAATTTTAGAGTAAAAATCTTCACAAAAAAAAAAGCAAAATTTAATAAACAAAAGTAAAAATGCATGTATTAGAAAAAGTGCACATAAAAATGAAGGACAAATGCCATGAAAGATTGAACGAATAGAAAAAAAATGAAAATAAACAAATTTCATCTTGGTTGCCAGCAGTAGGAAATGAGAAAGTTCCAGCACTGACTACCCATAAAGTCTATAAGAAAAGAAAATAACTTTTGCATAATCCACGTGTACTACACTTTTTGGCTGCATAAACATCTTTTCTTTCCCATCAAGTGAAGTGAAATTTATTTAGTTTTCATCCATAATATACAATAGTATATGTATCTGTATATGTTTGTCTGAATCTAAACGAAAGTAAGAAAGGCACTTGTCGATTTTGGTAGTAGAAGCGTTCGAAAACCTAATCATTTGGAAGAAATTGCAAATGAAAACGGCTTGACTTTGAGTTGGCCACTCACTTCTTGGGTAACCTAAGTATCTCAGTATCTCAGTATTTGCCAAAAGCAAGTAAAAGTAAGCAAACGCAAGCAGTTAAATGCTCTCAACGCTCACAACTTCTTACTAAGCATGAGTTCAGTACATACAATGATGGCCTAGTTTGTACTTGAATTTGATTCGTGTTTGTTTTATTATTTGAACTTTGCCTTTTTGCACTTAATAATCATAATTTTCTCGTTTATACTCTTACTATACCTAAATTTGTGTTTGCATGAAAACGATTGAATCAAGTCATCAAGAAAAGAGCAACCAACATTTAGATTTTATTATTTTTACAGCTCATTAAGTTTATATTGTCATACAATATTTTATTTTCTTTCTTAAATTTTATATTTTGTACAGAAATATTATGTCGAAACAGACTACAAGTAGATTCACATTTCCCTTTCTATGGTAAAATATATTGCAAAATAAAATTATTTCCTTACACCTGAGCACTGAAATGTATCTAAGTGTTTCATGACAGCTTCTTTACTGCCACCATCTTAAGTGGCAGGTGAGTGAGTACCGTGAGTACACCAAGGGACTGAGTCTCTTACTGGTTTTAATCACCGAAACTCTCATTAAACTTATATATTTTATATATGAAAACAATATTGAATGAGATTGTAATACTATGTACCAACCGCCACCAACTCACCTTAAGTATCTTCAGTAGAATTGCTTTTCATTCGCTTATTTCCTGTCAGCGCGTCTTAAACATTTTATCATTAATCATTTTTGTGTTTTGTTTATTTTTTTTTTTTTATTTATTCTATTTTATTTTATTTGTATTTATTCTTATTATTTTTAGGGTTCCGGACCCAAAGGGTACCAAAGGGAATTCTATTGCAGAGGCTTCGTTCTCCGTCCGTCCTTCCTCGGGTCATTTCTCATAAACCGCAATAGCTAGTGAGTTGAAATTTTTACAGAAGGTGTAGTTTTATCCGGGCATCAGCTACAAATACTATAACTAAAATATTTTAAAAAATCTAAAGGGGTCCCCATACAAGAAACATTTGGGTTTGTATGGCAGCTATACGATCCAGTAATCTCACCATCTTAAAATTTAGGTAGTTTATGATTATACATCACAAGCTCATACTGTCGAAATTTCAGTTTGATCGGCCTACTAGGAGGGGTACCTCCCATACAAACCTACCATTTAATTTCAGGTTCTTATTCGAAAAACTTTTTTATTTTTTGGACTATTGAACTGAAATTTAGACACTATAAGTTTTTGATATAGGCGTTGCACATCTGTTGGAATCAGCCAAATCGGCCTACTAGGAGGGGTACCTCACATACATACCCACCATTTAAATTCAGAGTCTTATTCGAAAAACTTTTTTGTTTTTTGGACTATTGAACTGAAATTTATACACTGTTAGTTTCTGATATAGGCGAGGTATATTTTTTTTGGAATCAGTCAAATCAAACCCCAATCTGGTACGGAACCCTCCGTGTACGAGTCTGACTCGTACTTGGCCAATTTTATTTCTTTTTAATTTCATCTTTTTTTTTTTTGAAAATGAAAACATTTTCACATAATTTACTTTTGATTGTATGTATTAGAATAAATTTATTTATTTTTTCAAAGCAAATATATCTGTGTTGACCGACGTCTGTCAGAAATTTCGTTGACAAGTGCACACTGATTAATGGTTTTTTAAAAAGTTTTTTTTTTTTTTTCTTTAATTTAATTAAAAATTTCAGTTACGTTTTATCTAGAAATATTGTATTATTAAAATCGTCAGCCTGAGCTTGATAAATTTTCATTCTTAACAAAAACTTAATAAAATTTCATGATGTTCAACCAATTTTGTTGTAATATATTTTTGATTTTGCATGTTTTTTTTTTTAATTTATAAAATTAATTGTTTAATCATATCGTAATTATTGAACATAAGTTGGTTTTTTTTTTTTTTGTGACCAGTAAGTTTGGTTTCATAAAAACCATATAGTATTTCGGATAGTACGCAATTTAGGTAGAACCCCAAAACAAGAAAACTTCCTCTTTGATTTTCGTGTTTGCGTTGATTGAGATGTCTGTATTTGAACCGTTTGGGTTTCTTGTGAACTACAAATTTAAAGAAAGTTTAAAAACAATTCTGAAGGGGCATCCATACAACATTTACTTAATTTCAGTTATTTTGATGTCTCTCTTGGCTGCAAAAGCATCAGCAGTAGTTTGTTTAGAGAAATGGCCTATGTAACGGTTACGGTCACCCAGAAATGATCTACAAATTGAAAAAATTTTTGAGTTATAAATAATTAATTAATAATTAAAAATTGACAAAGAATTAAATTTCTTATCAAATTCTATAAGGATTCCATCGAATTAGATATAAAGACGGAGGAAGATATTTACATCTACTGGTTTCTTGGCAAATTTAATTGATCATTTCCATAAGTGTATTTTGCAATAATTTTTTATAAATTTGTGAATCTCTCTAATGTCTTACAATCAATATCAATATAACATACGAGTATATGTATCGTACTTACAATACTATGAAATAGAAGAAATAATATTGTACTCACTTCATAATGTCTTTTGTTTCATCCACCTTATTTAATTTGTCTCCCAAGTCCAAATGGCTTTCAAACAACTTGCACAAATCGACCAAAATTGTATTAATATTTTCCAACGAATTATTCTGATTTGCTTGACACTCTGCTATTTTTTCAAAAAAGTACTTGACATCACAATCGAAATCGCATTCAGTTTGTGTAGCTGACTCATCCGATATTGAAAAATCTGTCTGTGATGCTCTGGTAGAAGTGTCATAAACTGCTTCTACTCCAACCGAATTGACATCCACTGGTATTGTTTGTGCCCCTTGGATTTCCACTTCTTTTTCGGAAGTCTGTTGCCATGTATCGTAATGCATTTTCAAATCAAATGTGTCGGCGGTGGTATCAATGTTAAAGGATTCTATCTGGGTTGCGCTATTCTGTGTTTGCAATTTTTGGGTTCTAAATTTTAATTTTCTTTGGTTCCTAATAAGGAATTCACGACGTTTCTGAAGACGCTTCTCCAGCCTTTGCGCTTTTGTCATATTCTTTATCTGTTTTATACATAAGTTGTCGTCGACCAACTCATATACCACGCAGAAACTAATGCACCCATATCGTATGAGCCACAAAATTAATTATGGTAAAAGAAATTGGAAATCAAATCTGCATATTATAATAGTAAGTACTTACCGCTCCTTGCCCAAAGTAAATTGCTTATGCCCATGCAAAACTTTGCGAGACTCAAAAGATAATAGCAACAAATGTTTTAAATTTACTGTCAACATTTTATAAAATATATTGTACTAACAGTTTAGTAACGTTCAATGCAGAGGTGTAAAAAGAAATGAATAGTTTATTATATTGTGTTACAATGCTCGAAGAGGAAAAAATTTAGACTTTATTGTGAAGAAATTTACAAAGTTTTGAGCACAACTCCTATTGTAATGTGATTGTTTATGCACAGCATACTTCTGTCATTTGTATTGTTGAATTTATTATTGTCGAAACGAATATGAGTATTAAAGGCGTCTCTACACTGATGACCTTTGGGTACACGGACGCTAAAAGGGACGTTGCCTCTGTTTCTAAATGTCAAATTTTTGTTGGCTTTTTTACATATTTTATGTAAATTATCGAGACTTTAAGTCAACTATCATTATCTTGCCTTCTTGTCACATCAATTTTTGATAACCGTTAAGTCGGGGGCTCAATTTTTTACCTTGGGGTTGGGGTTTGTATGGGAGGTACTCCCCAGTTCGATAAGACAAAAAACAAAAAAGTTTTTCAAATAAAAACCTGAATTTTAATGGGGTTTTGTATGGGAGGTGCCCCCTAGTGGTCCGATCAAACTGAAATTTCGATACTATAAGTGTCTGATATATAGCCACCAACCATCCAAATTTCAATTTAATACAAACCAAAATGTTTCTTGTATGGGGACCCCATAAAGTTTTTGAAAGTATTGCCTGGATAGAGCAACACCTGTGGAAGTTTCAAGTCTCTAGCTATTACGGTTCATGTGGTATGACCCGAACGAACGCACGGACAAGAAGTCTCTGCAATAGGGTTCCCTTTGGTACCATTTGGGTCCGGAACCCAAAAAATTGTAATTTTTGTTGTTCGAATCTTAAGCGCAGCCATATCGTCTATCTGATTGCAATGAAATTTTGTGTGATTGCATGATTGGTTTCCATCTTAGACATAGGATATTTTTAGATTCGATATTTGGACATTTGTTGAGAAAATCGGTGAATCAAATGTTGCATATAAAACTTAGACATACGTACATATTTGAGAATCAATCAAGTAGTCTGTGTCAAAAGTCTCGAATAAAATGACAATTTTTCCAACAAAGTATTTGATTCATCTGGTTTCAAAAGTATTTCAAAAGCTGCGCAATGTACTACAGATTGTTTTCTATAAGTTTAAGGACTTAAAGGACAATGCCAGGTCATTTGGTAAGCCACTGAAATTTCTTATGTGTCTGTCCGTTTGATCAAAAGAATACGCAGCGGGAAGCGAGAATGAAATATTAGATATCAACAATGCAATTTATTAATAGCGATTGGGCGAAACCGTAACTATAGATATACCCCCAATTGCGTTTTACTAAAAGTGAAGATAATATCTTTTGGATTTTTTTGAAGTTAAAACTTTTATAGCCACGTTGAGAGATTTTTGATAAAGGACTTTCACAGTTTTTCGTGACATAGTCAAAGTAGTAGGCGCTTTACGAATTGTAGTTCAAAGATGAATCTTAATGATTCAATGTGAGTGGCAGTTTTTCGTGACATTGTCAATGTACGAGGGTCAACAACAAGTACTTAGCCTCACCGCCAGATGGCGCTGCTATTACAAAAGAGTGTTGCCATCGTGTAGTACATTCTTTTCGTATCCTACTGTCAAAGTAGTCTATATAATTTTATAGTCAATGCGTTTATTTACTTGCTTCAATGCAAATAGTATTATGTTCGAAAATGCAAACTTGTAGCTCACCCTTCTTAAGCTTGGATATTCCATGATAACTTATGATTTTAAAAGCCTGTGTAAATCAAACCACTTACAATAGATACAAGTATACAAGCAATTGTAAGATTGAAAGCATATTATAATTAATAAACTAAATAATTGGGGCAAACAACGTATTTATTTATATGGCATATAACAGCGACATGCACAGTAATTAATATGCGAGATCGGGCGCGCACACAAATGAAAATCACGAATGAAATTCGCTCTCTCCATGAGCATAAATATATTTCGGGAGAAGAGCAACAAAACGCAACAGTTGTAATTCCGGGCAGGTGTGTTATTGTTGTTGATATGTTGTGCACAAAAGCAAACACAACAAAGCATCGACAATACAAGCAAAGCCTTTGGTTTTACGTACGACGATCAGTGAGCGACCCACGCACTTCCCTTCACAACAGACGCTCGCTTGCTTGATCGTACGCTCTTCGTAAAAACACAAATCAGTAAAGCATTTTTTATCTCTCTCTTACTCATGCATAAACATTCATTCTCTACGCTGCAGACGAACAAGCCAATGTGCAATGTGTAACCCCTATCAACGACTCTCCCCCGCATCATCATATTTGATTAACATAACGTTTTATTTGCCAGAGAAACACTTTCTATTCAAGCGGCAACTACCATGACACCATCACAGATATTGAATAATAAAATTAAAAGCCTTAATCTTAATACAACCATGATCAAGTGTAATGTGTCTCTGGAGATTTTGGTGCAATTATGGACATTAATTATAAAATGTATCCCTACTACTTTCATATAAATGTTATTCTATCGTTGTCAAATCAATAAACTTAAAATAAAGATCATTCGAAACTAAATTTACTCAATAATGAATTGACACTCAATTTCTCTTAAGAAAAAATTCAACCCACTTTATTCAGCTCAAGCGCTCAAAAGCACACAACAAAAATTCATTTACATTGATTACTTCTAAACGACTTACCAATTAGTAAACTCACTTCATTTATTCAGTCAATCAATAAGTCACACACTCATTCACTCACTCAATTCTGACCATTCTGTAGTAAGTAAGTAGTAGGTAAATGTGAAGAGAATATTTTATAAAGTTCGTTACTTGTCGGCTGACCAATAATCAAAGCAAAAAAAAAAATAAAATGAAAAAATATATTAAGAGGAAATAGTAAAATTAAAGAAAAATCGAGGGAAAAAACACTTTGCGATCGAAATCAATGTTGTGTTTATATCAGAATTATTTAATTCAATTACTTCAATGGTATTGAACAACTTGAACTTCTAACGAATGCTAAACTAAATTCAGAGACTCTGCCTCTCGTTGTTAGTTGCCGCAGCATAACTTATTTCGAATTCTCACTAAATTCAAACAATTTTTGTACTAACGCACCCAGCCCGGCTTTGCACGCCTAAGCGAATTTTTCCTTGAATTTTTGTGTTCGGCCATACCTGCAGTTCCTATTCTATTTCTTTCTGTATATTTTTTTTGATGTTCAGATGTTCATTGTATCCACATCTTCGTTGATTACTAGTTCAAGAGCTTCCAGAAAAAGTGTAATTTTTTGCCATAAATTCTAAATTGAAATCTGTTTCTGTTTTTATAATATGCGACTCCCGGGTCAAATTTGGTCCACCGAATTCGCAAGAACTTCAGTTTCCAGACTATGCTAGAGTTTCCCTAGAAATTTCATCACAATCGTTCGAGCGGTTTCGGACTCTACATAGAGCAGACATACAAGCATGCATAAGTTTAATTTTATATATATAGATAGATGTATATTTTGTAATTATTTGATTTTCATTACAACAACAAAAATAAATTCAACAAAACATGGCAACAACAGCGTCAACAAAACGTGATGTGCATACACTACTGTGATACTAAAAGTGATACGATACAAAAGATAAAAGATACGAGGAGCGACTATAAAGTGACGAAACTAATGCTGTGGCTTTTAAATGATGCACCCTTTCTCTTACTCAAAAATGTTATATACAAATGAAAGTCCTTCTTCTGTGAGCTTCTTGAAGATGCGCGCCGATTCTTTTGCAAAACTTAATTGGTATGAATTCTTGTCCCTTTGAATGTAGATTTTAATGGTAAGGAGAAAAAGGCAGAAATGGAATGTTTCAATGGAATGTTCTGCATGGCTGATAGATAATTAAAAAAAAAATGGAAAAAAATTTTCTTGATCTAAATCTGAGGGGTTGTATCATACTCAATGTCTTTTCAATAAACTTGTATAATACTCACCGTTCCGATGTACTTCTTTTAATAAATAAAAGATAAATAAAAGATAAATTGCATTGCTCTATTAACATTTTATTGGGAAACAAGAAAAAAGAAGCTGAAGTATTACATTATTGATGTAACTTATTCAGTATTTATACTGCATTTCAAAATTGAGGCCAAATTTTTGTATGAGAGCTATACGATCCAGTAATCCTAGGATCTTGAAATTTTTAAGGTTGGTGAATATGGATCAGATATTTATAGTGTCCAAATTTCAGTCCCATAACACAATGAACAAAAAGGTTTTCTAATAAAATCCTGCATTTGAATCTGAGCTTGCATGGGAGCTATACCATCCAGTAATCCTAGGGTCTTGAAATTTACATGGTTGGTGAATATGAATCAGATACTTATAGTGTTTAAATTTCAGTCCGATAACACAAGAAACAAAAAGTTTTTCTAATAAGAAACTTAACTAGAATCTGGGTTTGTATGGGAGGTACTTCTCATAGTGCTCCGACTCAGGTGATTGCAGCAAAAACTAGGTCAAAAACTGAGGGACTAATATGCATATAGACTGACAGACATGGCTAAATCAAGTAGTCTCACCGATTTGATCAACATTATACCTATATACTTTTCCAATGTCTCCTTCTGAATGTTAATACTATTCATTGCTTGAAGAATTTAGAAATATAGATCAATTCTAAGGTATAAAAAGCACACTGTCAGACATCTACACATTTATTGATCGTAGGGCTATGTTTCACAGAGGATTGCTATCATGAAGTGATAAGGGGTCTTGATAGGCATCCTGATCTAGATGGCAATGTCGGCGTTAGCTTACCTACCACTAAGATCTCCCAAGCCGGTAAGGTCATTGGTGAATATCGAAGCCAAAGGCATTCCACAACGCATCTGTTATTATAGATACGGCTAAAACCAGATGTCTGTATATGTATTAAGTGACGCGCTGTATAATCAATTAATAAGCGAGCACATTAAACCCTTTAGTAGGCAACGGGAAACCACTGAAATAAGTACATTCCCTGATTGTCATATGCTTAGTTTCTCTGTATAAGCACAATTTTCATTATTTTAAAATCACTCCTCGTAAATATTGTAAATAACTGACTTACATATGAATGTGTATGTATAGATAAAATTGAATTAATTTTCGTATAGTATCGCCATTGAATGAACTAAAAGCCAAAACCAAAGTGTATCTATCGCAAAGTCCTATGTGTATCTGTCTGAGCGTGGAATTTCATCACTTGTATTCTATGGAAATACAATAGAACAATACGAGTAAATTTACTACTAAACTAGAATAGAGTAGAGATACAATACATGGATACATAGATACAAATCCTTTACAGATGCATGCTTGCATCTTTATATGGTTAATACTAATTTAATTAAGCACTTAATTATTTAATGCGCTGATTGTGCAATATTTCACTCATACGCTCAACCACACATCTGTATATACTTACATATATAGAGTACCCACATTAAGCTACTCATGTATGTACGGTGGTATATATCTGCAGTCATGCATGGTAGCTTTACTTAGGTAATATGTCCTGTGTCCTTGTGAATTTGTATCTATAGAACTAGTACAGCGTGTTAAGGTGTCATAATTACCACATTCAGCTTAATTTACTTTTGTTCGCTCGTCATCTCTACTAGTAATATGACCAACTACACCTTCAACTGCACCTCTGCGAGCTTGTTGCCCTTTACCATGGCATTCGAAAACCCATTTGCTGTTCTTACTCTTTGGTCGTCCAAGTCTACTTTACTTTGACAACATAACAAATTTCCTAATTAAGCCAACAAATGTAACTAAATCAAGTTTCACTATATGCGTATGTAGTGTAGTGTGTGAATGTGTATTTGCGGTTGGCCAGTTACATGCATGTATGTATACATACATTTGTATTGTATCTAGATACTATTGTATATTGTATATAGGTATGTATGAACAATGCATAGGCCATTTATAACTGACTCGGCAGTTCGTTTGTGACTTTGAGTTATGCATGACAAGGCATTGAGTATAGTAGATCTTTCATTCTTCTCTCTAAGCTCGTTTATTTATTATTTTATGTTGTAGTACTAAGCAATATTTGTAGCGAAATTTCTCTTATTATTCTTTACATTTTTCTTGCCCGGTTTAAGGATTTATCTTGTGTTTTTTTTTTTTTAATTAAAACTTTATTAAATACGCATCCGCCTTGCGGCATGTGGCAAGTGTTTAATAATTGCACACAAATGTTGTTGGCAAATGGCATGACTAAGCATTTATATACATATTTCTTTTATTGTTCATTTTAATGTTTTACACACACACACACACACTCTCTAAATGCAACAAAAGATCTTTACATACAATATACATATATATATATATAGATATATATATGCAAGCATATGTGGCTTTGTGTGTCATTTTTCTGTCATTTCAGTTTTATTTCGTTTGTATGCAGTTATGCTTGCCACACACATGTTGTTTGAGGCTTTTGTGTTCTAAGCATTCATTCAGTCATTCATTCACTCATTCATATTTAGATCAACCACAGAGTCTCATAGCAACGCTTGCTCTTTTTTCCTTCTCATCAACCTCCATCCCCCCGTCGATTGTTTCGTTGACATTCTAAAGACTTTAATTAATGAAAATAATAAAGACTGCTGCTTGGCTTTATCGGTAATGACTATGATATTGCAATATTAATGTGTTCCCTTCCGACACTTGGTATGGAAGAAAGCGAAAAACAAAGGCCTCCCTCCCTCCCTCCTTCCTCCCTTGCTGCCTTGCTTCTATACCATGTCATATGCTTAGTAATGAAAGCATGCATTGCACAATAATATCTAGATACATTTACATACACAAACCACAAACAATAAACAATTTTTAGTATGTAGTAAGCTGCAATGTTTAGCAAATCTAACTAAAACTCTATAAAATGTAAATGCTAGTTTTTTTTTTTTTTTTTTTTTTTTACCGATGGGGAAGCATTAAAAGCCGAACGAATCTACTCATTCGAAGTGTGGGACTTGCACCCACTAAACCCCACCGTCCCAAGTCCTACAGTCCCCCTGGCACTACCGCAAAGCATTACGTCAAGGAGGAAAGAGGGAGCATAACAGCTCAAAGTCTGCTTTTACCCCATGTAAATCAAAACAAATTTACGTTAAAAACTACTTGTCAATATCAAACTAATGACCTAACACGTCTTCGTTCGTCTGAACTCGTCGTAATTGTTCAATATGCCGCAGCTCTGTCATGATTTGAGCTGCTAGTGTAAACTGTAATAAGATGTTATGGGTTAATAAATAAATAAATAATAATAAATAAGTTTTTGTTTTTTGTTTTGTTTTCTCCATTTCTTTGTAAACAAAATGGAAAAATATTTAACTTCAAAGTATAAACAACTTTTGTTTATTTAATGGAGAAAACTTAGATTAAATTTAAATAAAACAATCACACTACTGTGATTAAGTATACAGAGTCAGTACACTTATAGCATTTCAATACTGAGATCGAAATATTTGTATGGGAGCTATACGACCCAGTAATCCTAGGGGTCTTGATATATGCTTTGTTATAGTTTCCTAATGGGTGGTCATGATGTATGATGTGTCTCTTATAACCTCTCTACACAACTGCTAACCTCAACCTTCTCGTGGTGTTCCTCGTTTTTCACAAATGAGGCAATGGCGACCGAGTGTTGGCAAGTTCGGAGGCCTGCTTGCATTAAATTACCTTCGGTACAAGGCAGCAACCCTGCCACCGAACTAGGATGTTCTGGTTTAATCTTCCATTGCGTCTGAAAACTCATCGATTCGTGTATTTACAAGATTAATCAACTTTGTGAATAGACGATGTTTATAATTTCTTTAAATTGTAAATACGTCATAAATAATAATAATATAGTTTCCTAATTTCCGATAGTTTAAGAAACAAAAAAGTTTTTCTAATAAGAACATGAATTTTATGAAATTTTAATGGGTGGTTTGTATGAACAAACATGTCAAGAATATATATTCTTTATGGGTACTACGATGTCTCCTTCTGTCTGTTACAACTTAATGAGAAACTTACAATAAATACTATTCACAACGTGTCCACGTCCGGCATACGTGCTTCTTCCTGGCGGTACGTATTTCTAAACTGTTAACATGATTTTTTATTCAATTTGTCTGAAGGTTGATCTGCTCACGATCCGAGAGGATACGTAGTTCCCGGGAAATTACATCATTACGCACTTACCAAGGTGAGTCTACGATCTGACAAAAACAAACAATACTGCTTTCATTTCTGTCTCTTTCTCTCTCTTTCTCTCTCTCTTTCTCTCGCTCTTTCTCTCGCTCTCGCTCTCGCTCTCTCTCTCTCTCTCTCTCTCTCTCTCTCTCTCTCTCTCTCTCTCTCTCTCTCTCTCTCTCTCTCTCTCTCTCTCTCTCTCTCTCTCTCTCTCTCTCTCTCTCTCTCTCTCTCTCTCTCTCTCTCTCTCTCTCTCTCTCTCTCTCTCTCTCTCTCTCTCTCTCTCTCTCTCTCTCTCTCTCTCTCTCTCTCTCTCTCTCTCTCTCTCTCTCTCTCTCTCTCTCTCTCTCTCTCTCTCTCTCTCTCTCTCTCTCTCTCTCTCTCTCTCTCTCTCTCTCTCTCTCTCTCTCTCTCTCTCTCTCTCTCTCTCTCTCTCTCTCTCTCTCTCTCTCTCTCTCTCTCTCTCTCTCTCTCTCTCTCTCTCTCCGGTAAAATCGTTAGCCATGGCTCGTGTCAGAACCAAGACAGTCAGAAGGTTGCTAAGGTTATCATACTACACATGCCTGACTTCGACTATTTTGGAACAAAATTTCCGGCTATGTTAACCATATGTTACTATGATATGGGTCGTCTCCGTCACTCTCAAGTCCATTGCATCTCTAGTTAACTGTAGGAAGAAAAACGCAAGCGTTGACTCAGCCATCCACCAACAATTAAGATGGTAATGATGATGATGATGATGATGAATTTTGTCAATTTAATTTGGCGGCATGCTTTGTTGATTTGCTTTTTAGCTCTGCAATCTTTCTGGAAATTTTAGCAAGAGTTCGCTCGCATCTGCCATGATGACTTGCTCTGCAAGCCACAGATTCTCCTCCAAGCTGCCCAGTACCTCGCGCTTAGGTCGTCATTGTTTGGACGCAGCTTTATGATTGAGGTCCGAAACAAGCGGTCGAGCTTCCGCCGCATTGGCGTAAGTAAATCTCAAAGCAGGTCCTTTGCGTCTGTTCAGTACACTTCACACTGCTGATTTACCAGCACCAGCCGCCAATTACAATACAATATTAGTCACATACGCTGATGACTCCGCGTTCAATGCAAAGTCAACCAGCGCCAGCGATGTATCTGAGCTCACCCAAAATAATCGGCTAGGTAAATTACCTCATCGTGATTCATAACTACATATTTACCCAATATCTCGTATCTGATGGCATGTTGAACTAGTTTCAGACCATATAGTTGGACGGAAAGGTTTTTGAGTTTCCCATCTAACATATTCGACAGATTGACCTTTTTTTTACCATAGATCGCCACAAGGATATAAGAAATGTTATCAAAGTTGTAAGTTCTGTGCTAAATAACTGTATATATTTTAATAAAAAACTTAAAACTTTTGCATTTTCTCATTTCATCATTTCTCATCATTAATTTTTATTTCAATGAATATTTGAAATTGGAACATTTCAAATCCCCAAAATGTACATTTCAATTTAAATACTTCGTAATTTCAATTGTCAATTGCCAATTGTCTTTTGTGTTCATTCTACTGATTATGGGAATTTTTAATTAGAAGGTTAAATGAAATTTGCAAGCAACAATAATGTGATTTCCTTAACAAAAACACCTGAAACCAATAAAGATAAATGCAAAAGAAATGAAAAGCAAAGTGAACCAAAGCAAAGCAAAGCAAAGCGAACCGAAAGCAAAGAAAAAGTATCTGAGGCAAATTACAGCATTTAAGCTCATTAAGCTTTTGCGTAATGATTTACTTACAATTATGTACTGCAAATCACTTAATAACAACAACAACAACAACAACAATAAAAGAACTGAAGAACAAATGGATGAATGAAAGAATAATATTGTAGAATGAATGCATGAAGGCAACAAAGTATGGATGAATCAGCATTGGTTGCGGCCAAGGAAGCTATTATTTTTATTATGTATACGTAAGTATAACCAAGGACGATGACTACGTTTCTGACCAAGGCTAAGAAATAAGTAGTTACGAGTGCAAGGAACCACTTATAAACCAATTAAGTTTTTATTTAATAATAAGAATAAATACAAATGGAGAGATGGAAAGTGAAGTAGTGAAATAAAATTTGCTTGTCAGCATGAGTTGTAATTTAACATGACGCTAAGTATTTATAAACTGATTGTCTAGAAAATAAAATTGCAATGTTTGTTTTTTAATTCCACAAATTGATTAAGCATTTGATTTCTTTAGTCAGTTTAGTTATTATCACCTCTTTACATATTTGAAAGACCGGTGATAGCCTAGAGTATCGATAGGGAAGATCTGCCATACCAAGAAGATCCAAGGCAAACGTTGAAAGTAAGAGCAGTCCAAGCCAAGATTTTCCTTACGGTTTGGAAAGTTAACGGTACACATATGGTAGATGATAATTTTGTAAGATTAATTGCAATCCACTTTACATATACATTTACATAGTGGTAAATTAAAGTCAACTCTAAGAAATTTGCTCTGAGAAAAGGAAACTTCCCACAAGTGAGCTATAATGGCATAACAGGCCACACAGAGTAAAGTATTTAGGACTACACGAGGTCAAGCAGATACAATGCGCTTTGAAAACATGAAAATTGTATTGGCTTCTTGGATCACACTCCCAACTTAACTTAGACCACTGGTGTGGACTTATGCCATGCAACTTTGAGGCAATTAAGGGGCTTTAAAGATCTTAAAGTTTTATATTAATTTATTTTTCATTTATTCTTCTGTTTATAACAACAACGTGAATGGCATGATGTCGGAAAAGATACATATTCAAAAGGCAATGGAAATCATATCGGCCGTTTAAAATGATTATAAAGAAGATCACTTTAAAGAAAAGTCGTAATTCTCCTGACGACATGTGTAGTGGGGCCCCTTCCAAAACTTCAGATTTAGCTCTTTCTAACTTTCCACTAGTGGAGCAAGAACAAGAAACTCAAAGAATTTCTACGAAAATTACTTAAACAACTTTAGCCTTCGTTCTGGTGACCCTTACAATATTCCTTGCGAGAGTATTTTTCATTAATAAAATATATTTTTGCTGTTGCTCTTTTTCTGCTGCTGCCAATGACATTGAGAAAGGATACTAGAAAGTTGCACAAAGCAAATGACAGGTGCATTTTTCCTTCCCGTTCCCGTTCCCGTTCCCTTTTTTTTTTTGTTTTTTGTTTTGTCTACCTTGAGGCGGCTTCAACCAACTCACTTTTTTTTAATTATTTCCATCGTTTTGAACCCATAAAGTATTTACAATCATCAATTGATTTGAATAAAATATAAAAAATCACAAGAAGCAATTTGCATGCTAAAAGCAAAGCAGAGAAAACAAAAATAAAAACAAATAACAACTTAAAAACAAAAAAATAAATCGGAAATCTCTCCCTAAAGAAGAAGAAGCAGAAGCAGAAGTCCACTCAATGCAACTTCAAATATTTATGCTGGCATAAGTCCTTTGCACCCATCCCATCCCAAGACCCATCCAGGGCTCTACTTCCTTACTATCACACAACAAACAAATATATAGTAAAAATAGTAGAAAAGGAGATTTTTTTCATTTACCATCAAGTGGTAGAAGAAGGTAGTTTTTGAGTGGTTTTTTTCAAGTGTCCAATCGAGAGTTTGAGTTGTTAGTCGGTTGGATGGTTGGTTGGTTGGTTGGTAGTGTTTAGTGCAAATATTGACACACAAAAAAAGTGACATTATTATTTTATTAAAATTAAACTGTCCCAAAAAAAAAAATATAAAAAACACTGATGATTTTAATAAAAATGCAATGAAAGGGAATTTAAAGTTGCCACCTAGCGGTGCTAAAATGTACTAAGTATTGTATGTGCTCAACAATTTCCCGTGAAATCAAAGAATATTTTAAGAAAAAGGAATTTTTTTTGTATACTTTTATATAAATAAAATTAAATTTTCATTAATAAAAAGAATTCAAATGGTTTTTAATAAAATTGCAAACAATTTCTTTTGATATCAAAGGATTTTAAATATTGAGTGTCTTGGCTAAATAATTTCCCTTTGAAATCGAAATGAATTCCATGCTGCTGCCCTCTAGCATTGAAAAAGAGTACTAAACATTGTCTTTCTGTCTACAGAATTTCCGGTCTTTTCTACGATCACATGACCAAATTGGCGTTGTGCATTCACAATAATAATTTTTATTGCATCGACTATTGTGAATGGCCCAGCTGCTTGCTCTTCTTCTTAATATTATTTAACAACAAGAGAACACACAGCGCAGCTCATTGAAGTTTCAACAAAAAAAAAAGAAAATCCAATTAATCAGAAATAAATAATTATTATTAATTATGTTTATCTTATAAAATTAACAAAGTAAATGAACAAAGAATTGTGGTGGTGAAGAAAAAGACTAATTAATGTTCGAATGATAGAATCAAGAACGAGGGTGGTGGAGACAACGAAGACGACGACTGCGATACCAATTTGGGCGAGACATCAACAAATAAAGCAGAAGCAGCAGCTCCAAGCGCCATCATGGGTGCGAAGGAATCCAAACAGTCCTGTATAAGTTATGAGGACGCTGTCAAGCGAGGTAATCAATCAACCAACTATTTTTCTTTTGTTCTTTAAGTTAAACTTTAAAATTTGTGAGTGAAATGAATGAATGAAAAAAGAGAAGAAAATGGGTCAATCGGAAGAGGCTAGAACCATGTTATGAACAACAACAACAACAACAACAACTAATACAAATCAATCAATCGCTTTTTGTTGGCAGGTGTAATCATAATTACGCTTTATCGATTCTGATGTCGCTGTCGTTGTTGTTATTTATTGTTAGTGTTTCCAACATTATTTATATTATTTATTCTGATCTGTTCTTTCTGATTTTGAAATAATAGTGATGGTGATTGTGACGGTGACGGTGATAGTAGTGGTGGACAAGTGGACAATAGGAGACGAGAGACTCTTCAAAAACATTATCGTTTTTAATACACTGATTACGGATTTCTTACCTTAAGATAGCAGAACCAAGCAACAAAAATCAAATCAAAAGAAGAATACCAACAACAACTTTACACTTTCTTTAGTATATTTGTTGTTGCTCTTTCTTTATTGTATTTGTTGTTGTTTTTATTGTTTTCTTTTATTACGTCTTACGTTGTTTGTTTTTAAAAGCTAGTAGCTTGACAAAGGTGAGTGCGGGCGGTGACAGTGGCAGCGGCGCAAGCAAAACATAGACGATCAAAAAAAGCCCTGTTAGAGATGATGGTGATGGTTGTGACGTCACAATAGCAAAACGTAAATCAACAGCAACAAAAACAAGAGTAAAATAAAAATAACACTTGCGCGTTAAGGGCTGCTCGCTGCTTGCTGCTGCTGTCGCCGTCAATTGCACTTGTTATTATAACCACAAAACCAGCAAACAACAACAGTACAAAATTATTATTATTATTGTTGTTGCTATTGTTTGGAATTTATTAACCAACAGCATTTACAATAATAACATACGAGTATTTCAATTTTGCGCTGACGCTGCTCTGGTCATTTCTTTTCATTAAAATACAGTGAAACTTCTTATGAACCGAACAAATCATAAATTTCCCATAATATTTTCCTTACAAAATACAAAGTACATACATACTTAGAATCCCATTAATGTTGCAGGGGATATATATTTTAAGAAGTTTTGTATCAGACATCTCCCATTAGCTTTGGTGGGTGTTGACAATTGGGGTATATCGGATAATAATATATTAGGAATTACAGTATCTGAAAATGATGTGATGTTTCATATGCAGGAACTTAATCACCTTGTTACTGCCTCACCCTTAATAACACTTCCTTCGAGATTCTGGTATTCCTCTTTGGAGGTAAATCGACAATTTCAAACCAAATTCCATGTTCTTTTTACCCAGATGGTGGAGTCTGTTCCTCTTCTTCATTATGTAGTCTATGGTACATTTGTCGTTTACATTAAACGACATACATAAAATGACCCTTTACCCTATTGTCTTACACGGGAATAGCAAAGTTTCGTTGATCTCGTCTTAATAGAATTCAAATTTCCGTTTGTATTCGTTTGCTTTGTCATGGGGCTGCTAAAGGAAAGCACACCAATGAATAAAAATCTAAGATTTTGTAAAACATGACAATGAAATGATCTGAGCTCACTTTTCTTTTAATTATATGTTTAATGGAAAAGTTTATAACTAGGATTTCGCATTGTAGTTGGGGGTTTTTCCCAAGCTTCCCATAAAAACGAACATAGGACTGCTAATATTCATACTATTTGTGTTCGTATCGGCATATATGTATTGTGCATAATTGGATTTGATTTTGGAAGATCATGCATGGTTCGGGTGTGGGAAGGATTTCTTCTAAATTTATTTTTCCTTTTAAGCCACAAAAACCTTTAAATTCATCCATCCATTTCAAAAAAAAGCAATATTCGCAGATAACCGACCCGTACCCATTGAAAGGATAGGATCATTTTAATATTTAATAGACGAAAACTTGATTGACTCTAAACCACTATATCATCTATAAGCAAAGACTTATATAGAATTAATTGGAATATATGGTACATATAAACCTTTCGGAATAAATTCTTTAAATGACAGTGTAAACCGTATCAAAATCCGTTGCGTTGTTTAGAAGTTCTCCGTATTCGAACATCCCAGAATTTCGACTTTGCTTTATACAAAGTATAACAATGCAGCTTGACTATTATTTGATAAAGTCGGATGAAAGCACATCAACTCGAAACTTAAAATAATAAGATTGGACAGCTGTGAAGGTAAAATCTATTAATGTTCTGGACGCTTTACATACATATATTTTCCTGATTGTTGATTTTAGTCTTCTTAATTTTGATAACAAGGATAAACGACCATTTATCCAGATTCCCTTGACTAGTCCTGTCCTGGAATCATCCGACAACAGTTGACCAAGGATCATTTAACCCTGCCGCGGGGCTGAAGCTGTACATGCAGCATTTACCTACAGTAGAGTCGTACACAAATGCAAAGTAGTGAAGCAAGTTTCAGTACTCTGTGTACGAAATAGAATGAATGGAGTTTCATGTAGATATTTGCAAATACCAAATGCTTGCTAAGACAAACAAATATGCATTTTATTTCAAATGCCGACAAAATGTGAATGAACCAAACTTTCAAAAATATATTATTCATTGTGTGTTCATTTGTATGAGTTCTCACAGTATTTTGTTTGTGACTATTGCAAATTTTTTCTACCGCCCATCAAATATTCATACAATAATATTTCTACTCTGTTACTGATAAGATTTCGTTTTGTTCTTATACTTAGAATTACATAGCAATCGGTAATCGAATTTTCCATAAATCCTTTCTTAAGCTTTAATTTTGATTGTCACGTGATACCAAAAATAGTAACAGAAAAATTCAACATAAACAATTCTATAGAATCATCGAATTCGGCACACGCAGCAAGCAAAATAACCAATATAATTTATTATTACCCCTCCTCCTCATATAATAAGTTGATAATTAAACACAATTTTCAACTTGAGTGTCGGCATTAGTCAGGCCAGATCACTTTATAAACATGACTAGATCATGATTAATTAAAAAAAAAAAAAAGGAAAGCAATAAAGGCGCCACATATAAAACAAATTCATTAATTATTCTTTCTTTCTTTCTTTCTACATTCACTCATATTAAACTTAGTAACGGATGCTGAATTACGTCGCCTAAAAGATGCTTTTAAGAAATCAGCCGGAGTCGGAAGACTTTATCTCAGTCGTAACGCCTTTCAGCAGGATGTTCTTTGCGAAGGCGTCCCAGCAAATGTTACCGAATTACTTTATGCAGCTTGTGGTGGCACTAATCGTGGCATATCCTTTAAGGACTTACTTTGTGGCTTAGTTTTAATAACACGTGGCACTGAGGATGAAAAATCACGGTAAGTTTTTTCCATTTTTATATAAGAAATTTCATAATATTATTAATAATCTTATCAACAGTTTCCTTTGGAATCTTTATTGCAATGATGCTGGTACTTATATCAATAAATCGGATTATGCGCGAACCATCAATGTGCATCCCTTCCAGAGTGTTTCCCTATTTGCCCAATGCGACCGTGTTAATTTTGAACAATTTCAAGATTGGATCTTACGTAATCGTAATACGACCGTGTTATCCAAATGGCTACTCTCGGATAATTGTGTTAGCTTGACATCAGAATTGGAGACTCCAACATTTTATCAGAGTTTAGCTGGTGTTACACATTTGGAGGAAAAAGATATTGGTGATTTGGAAAAGGAATTTTGGCGTTTGAAGAATTCCTCACAGAATGGTCAGATTGATTTGCAATTTCTTGGACCCCAAATAAGTCCACCTATTCCAAAGAATGCCTTAACTGGTCTCTTCAATGCCTTCGATGAGAATCGTGATGGTCATATTGATTTTAAGGAACTTTGTTGTGGTGTAAGCGCAGCTTGCCGTGGGCCAGGTGTCGAGCGAACACGTTGTAAGTGAACTCACATAGCATTTTTGTGTTCTATAAAAATTGTCATGTTTGATTTTCAGTTTGTTTTAAAATCTTTGATGTTGATCGTGATGGCATGCTTAGCCATGAGGAAACAATGCAAATGATCAATGTTCTCCTCTTTGTGGCCAAAGAGAATCGAAATGCACAATTTTATAAGGATCTATGTAAGCAGGATGTCATCACTGATCTATTGGAATTTGCCAAGCGTAAATGTACTACACAATTGGTTGATGATGCTACCAAGACGCGACATGAATCATTGACACGTGACAATGTCGCCCTAACAGCTGAGGATTTTATGCTTTGGAATGTTGAATGTAATCTGAAGTTAATGCAACCATTCCTTGATTTGATTTTCGAGTTGTGTCACATTGTTTTTGGTCTATGGCCACAATGTCGGCACATGGAGTATGATGTTGGTGAGTTTGTTAAGCAAATAATAATATTAACAAACTGAATATCATTAAAATTCTTAGTACGCGGCTTGTTGAAACGCGAAGAGAAACGTCAATATCGCGTTGGTCAATTTTGGTATTTAATTTCTCGAGATTGGTGGCTGTCATGGATTCAGTATACCCAAAATACAAGCACTACATGTGAATATTGTAAGAGCACATCGAGTCAGCGTAGTAGTTCGAATGTTGGCAATGTTGTTGGCATTGACGAGGCTTTGGTTTGTGATGAAAGTTTCAATTCGAATTCATTGGATTCGATGGGTGATGCTATACCAGCAATAACAGCTACAGATAATTACTCATTGGGTTCAGCAAGCAGTGGTATATCAACTGGCCGTCATTGTGGTCAACGTCCTGGACCAATAGACAATACCAATTTGATAACACCAAATCCCTATAAAAATGTGAGAACATTAACCGGTGAGGGTGGCCATTTGAAACGTGATACGCCGCTTGTGCAGAATCATGATTTTGAATTGGTGCCCAAATCACTGTGGAAGGCTCTGAATCGTTGGTATGGTGATAATCTGCCATTGCCAAGACAGGTGAGTATTTGGTTATTTATACCATTTTAACAGAAGATAAGAAAATGTATTTAATTTCCAACTCACAGGTTATACAACCACCAAACTCCAATGAAGTTGAACTAGAATTGTATCCATTGAATCTTCGCATATTATTGCATCAAACACAACAGCAAACTGGAACTAATGTGAACAATTGGGGTGCGGTTTCTGGTGGCTACGGTGTTATGGCATCTGGTGGCAGTTATGCCGCCATGTCAGCTAGTAATATGCTGCAACCACCCAAGCGTTATTTGGCTTACACGGCAGCTTTCAGTCGTCTGGCAACAGTACGCCAAATCGGTGATTTCTTATGCGAACAATTACGTCTACGAATTGAAGATATACGCCTTTGGCATATCCCCACGGGTTCGTTGGATAATAGTGCCATATTGTTGGAAGAGGAAACAATGTCATTGAAGGAGTTACTCATTAAGGACAATGATCAATTTCTACTTGAAATACGTAATAAAGATTTGACGTGGCCAGAAGAATTGGGCTCATTAACGCTTAATCAGAATTCTACAACCGGTGACCGACGCATGACACGCACTTCCATAATGTCAGTTCATGCGCCAGGCGCTACTGGTTTGCATAACCTAGGCAATACCTGCTTTATGAATGCCGCCCTACAAGTTATGTTCAACACCCAACCGTTGGCACAGTACTTTCATCGGAATATGCATCTTTTCGAGTTAAATACACAAAACAAATTGGGTACCCGTGGCCAATTGGCAACACGTTATGGTGAACTATTGAAGGAAGTTTGGACAGCAACTACACGTTCAGTGGCACCACTTAAACTTCGCTTTTGTGTCACAAAACATGCACCACAATTTGCTGGTGGCGGTCAGCATGATTCACAAGAACTTTTGGAATGGTTTCTTGATGCACTACATGAGGATCTAAATCGTGTAACAGAGAAACCATATAGTGAGCTGAAGGACTCCAATGGCAGGCCGGATAAAATTGTGGCCGCTGAAGCTTGGGCACAGCATCATGCGCGAAATCAATCAATTGTTATAGATCTTTTCTATGGTCAACTCAAATCGAAAGTAAGTTGTTTGGGTTGTGGACATGAATCGGTACGTTTTGATCCATTTAGCTTGCTAAGCTTACCGTTGCCTGTGGAGAATTATGTTTATTTTGAAGTATTGGGTAAGTTTTTAATATTGTTTATGAAGTTTTATTCATAACACACATACACACACATTTTTCTTCTAGTAATTCTACTTGATGGTAGTGTACCCATTAAATATGGATTACGTTTGAATTCTGAATCCAAGTATATTGATTTGAAACGTAAATTGGCAACACTTTGCTATTTGAATCCAAGTTTTATGCTTATCTGTGAGATTTGGAATTCACAAATACGCCAGATACAACCCGATGAGGAAAAAATACGCCCCCAAAGTGCTAAAGAATTGTATGTCTATCAATTACCAGAAGAATGCGGTGAACGTTCTCGTTCGAATTCAACACTTGGCATGCATATCGAGAAAGGCCTTAAAGATATACAACGAAGCTCAGGTTAATTCTAAAGAAATTTATACTAAATTCATGGATTCATATGTCACCCTTTTTTATTTTTAGCTCTTATAACCCAAGATTCATTAAATTCTCTTAGTACTTTACAAACTCAAACACCGAAAACATCATTTAGTAATATTAAATCACTTGAATCATCACTTGATGAACAACAACAGCAGCAACAACAACAACAACAACTTTATATTATGTGCAATGGCAATGTTAATCAATTGCAACAAAATAACAACAACAATAACAACAGCAATGATGATGACGATGATGAAGATGATACCGATGATCAGGTCGCTGCGAAGGTAAGGCGGTGCTTTGGAAACACAATGTGCATGCCCCAGAATCTGTTGTGCTTCAAGGTATGGCTTCTATAAAGTAACATATAGACGTATTTAATATTAGATTATTTTTTATCATATTTTCTCAGGGATCATACGAAGCATAGAAACAATGAATTGATATGATACAATTTAGAATGAATCCAATAGAAGAAGAGAATAGAGAAATAAACAAATTTAGATTGTTTATGATCAAATATTTTATTATACAATGGGCGAGTTCATTAAGAATAATGATGTTTGATTGGGTATCCTTAAATGATTTTAAAAATCACCCTCACCTTTGTAACCAATCTGCAGCAAAATCAATAAAAATAACCAAGTTCCCCAAAATGTCCAAATCTTTAAAGAAATAAAGGCTTTCCGAGGAAACAGTTTTATCTTCCAAGAAGATCAGGGCAGTCACTTAGTAGATGTTTGGGATGCTTTCTTAGATTTTTAAACTCCTTATATCATATTTCAATTCCATTTTCTCAAAGATTTCTGACATTTTATCAGAATTATTGGAGCATTTTCTATGAAAACAATAGAAACTACTCTATCCTATCTACAATTCTACGTTACATCATTTCTAGTTTAGAATTGTAAACAATGGAAAAATCCCTCTCAATCTGATTACACGTGCTGGCACTATAATATAAATTCTGATTTGTCGATTGCCCTTTAATCAATTATTGATAGACAATGTTGTTTGTATTCATAGCATGTATGTAGGACGTGGTGTAGGACCCTTTAAAATACTCTCTTGAGAATATTCGGCAAATAAAAAATATAAATTGGGTAAATTTCAGCTTGATAATTGTTTTTTTAAGCAAAAACTTGATTAGTATGATTTTGGTTATCATCATATCTTTACACTTTAAAATAAATGAAATCATTCTTAATCAATATTTTTGGACTTGAAGGATCTCCGTGATGATTGATGGTATTTACAGTTTATAAATACAAATAGAAAGTCTCATATATCTAAATATTAAATACAAATATGTTAAATACGAAGTTGATGCCTATTTTGCTTGGTTTTGGATTAAATTGAATACACTTTCTTTCTTTCTTTCTATTTATATTACTTGTTAAACTCTTTGTGACACTTTATTTTTCTATTTATCTCTTGCTATCCTCTTAATTAGCTAAATACTAATCTCATTGTATATTTTGGCTTTTATATTAATGTAAAATTTGCTTTAAAAAAGTTAATTAAATTTAATTTAATTTGAAATTTCTAGTGCATATTAAAAAATATTTAATATTTATTTTATTTTATAAATATTTAAAAATATAAGTAGCATTAAATTAAATGCTACTTATATTGTTCAACACCCCGCTCCAAGCAAACCCACTCTCTGTCTTAATATGATTATGAATATCTTTAGTCACCTTTATAAAAGTCCATTTATTGTTGTATATTTTTGTAGTTTTATCTGTTTATATAAGTAGAGATTTTTGTTTTTTTTTTTTTTTTTTTTACAAAAAATAATTGTACAAGTTTTTGGTTATAATTAGAATTTGAATTTTGACACTCGCGTCTCCTTATAGCAGCTTTGTACTTATAATAACTTATAATAACTAAATACACTATACATAACCAACCACCACAATCACTTTTAAGTTATGCACAAAACTAATCAAGTACAATTAAATTCGAAAACTTCTAATCTCAATTTAGCAATCACCAAATTTAAGTCGAAGTCCTGAAAATACATTTGTAAATGGCACACAACAGAAACGTGTGTCATCAACCAAATTGTTGCATAATGAGAATAGTAATACATGTTCATCATCTTTGACAACAAATCATTCGGGTGAAAATTCTATGGAAAGTTCTATGACAGATCCAATACCAGCAGATCCTATATCTTCAACATCAGTAATACCAATAACAAATGATCCTAATATGGCAGCAATAACAACAACAACAACAACTGCAAATACAACAGCACCGACAACGGCAACAGCAACAAGGGCAACTAGCTTGGATCATGATCATGATGATGATATCGATGATAATAGCTTTAATCAAATTATTTCACAACCTGAAAGTTCCATTAGTGCTAATCAAACTAGCCATAGCCATACTAGTACCAGCGGCATTTTTTCACGTGTGCCTTCACAACAATACAAAGCAGGCAAATATCTAATTGCTGTCCATCGAAAGATAACGCGGCATGATAGTTACTTTTTGTCCTATCATAAGACAAAGCCAAGTTTGTTTGGTGTGCCATTACTTATAGCGAATTGTGAGGGTGGTACGCATAAGGATTTGTATTGTGCAGTTTGGTTGCAGGTTAGCAGACTATTGAGTCCACTTCCGGCAACAACAGAACAAGCAAATCATGCAGCAGATTGGTAAGTCACCGAATATGGACTAAAAGATTTCTATGACAATAATAATAAACTAATCGTTGACAGTGATGACAGCCTAGGCTATGATTTTCCATTTACATTGCGCGCTGTCAAAAGTGATGGTCTGACATGTGCCCTCTGCCCTTGGTCGAATTTCTGCCGTGGCTGTGAAATACCTTGCAATAATGATTATGTCCTGCGTGGAACTCTTGTGCCTGGCAATGCAATAGCAAGTGAGTATTATGAGTTATTTAATAGTGGTGAACATAAATTATATAATTCCCTCCCTTTTAGGTAATTTATCAACGCCAAAAATGGCAAATAAATTCTCCTCATTACCAAATTTAGAAGCAAAGAAACCACCACCCCCAGAACACTCTTCTTCAATGTCTTATACACCAGCACCACCACCATCGACTACATCAGTAACCGCTGATGTACCAGCAGCCGGAGGAAGTTTCATAGGAGGCACAAAATATTTTGAAGACTTTACGATCGCTATTGATTGGGATCCAACAGCTTTGCATTTACGTTATCAAAGTACCCTCGAAAGGGTTAGTTTTTTAAGTGAATGAAAGAGTGTTGAAATCCTTTATTCTCTACCATAACATCTCGTTTTACAGCTTTGGACTGAACATGAAACGATTGCAATCAGTCGTCGTGAACAAATTGAACCAGTTGATTTGAATCATTGCCTGCGCGCTTTTACTTCAGAGGAGAAACTCGAACAATGGTATCATTGTAGTCATTGCAAAGGCAAGAAACCAGCTACAAAAAAACTACAAATATGGAAACTACCACCGATATTGGTAAGTAAAGACAAAATAAAAGCACCAAATTTTGCACTTCTTTAATTGCAATACCTTTATTATTCCAATTACCTTTTTTTTTGTCCTAATGTGGATCAACTTTCGTCTGGTATCTAATACCAATAAGCTTACATTTTGAATAAGAAAAATTACACAAAACAATGTCTTCCTCGAAACACATAACATGATAAGAAGATACGCTTATTATTTTGTCCATGAGTAGTATAGGTTTTAATTAAGTATGATATTAAAGAATAAATGAATTTTTTGTAGATTGTGCACCTGAAACGCTTTAATTGTGTCAATGGCAAATGGGTTAAATCGCAAAAAGTTGTGCATTTTCCTTTCGATGACTTTGATCCGACACCGTACTTAGCCTCAGTGCCACAAGAGACTATTTTGAGACATAAAGAACTGCTTGAGCTGAAAGAGGAACACCAACACCAGCACCCATCATCACTTGCTGAAGTAGATGAAATGTCGATAGGTGATACTTCAGTAGCCACCACAATAGCAACAACAAAAGATCAATTTATGAATGAAAATGATCAAATCGAACAAAAGTTGACAAATGCAGCAACAGAAGCTTTAGCAAATATACAAATGAGGTCAACAACAGCAACAACAACAACAAGAGATAATGATAAAGACACTACCGATTCTGGTGCTAATGTTGCTGTTGGCATGAGACCAAAATCAAATAACTCAGCAAAACGGCAACGTCTCATATCGACGAGTCTAACAAAAACACCAATTGTTGATGGTGAATTTGAGGATTACCATCATCATAAACTGCAAGCCGATGAGGATAAATTTGATCCCAAATATAAATTATATGCAGTTGTGGTATGTCATCTCTTACATTTATAGATCATTTATGTAGTAATATAGTATTGAATATTTTAAATTCTATTTTTGCAGTCGCATTCTGGAATGCTAAATGGTGGTCATTATATTTCATATGCAGCCAATTCAAGTGGCTCCTGGTATTGTTATAATGACAGTTCATGTCGTGAGATATCCAACAAACCAAATATTGACCCAAGTGCTGCATATTTGCTGTTCTATGAACGGCAGGGACTAGACTATGAACCATATTTGCCTAGGATGGAGGGTCGTGCGTTGCCAAGTGCCAATATGAATCTAGAAGTGGACGAGGCTGATAATGATCTAAAGAAACTATGTACAATATCATAAGACAGGCAAACAGATAGGACAAATTGACAAATTGTGTCATTTCATTCAAATGCTATGATTTCTTTGATTCAGTCAATCAAATTTATTTATATTTGCTGCATTGCATTGTTAAATATTTGTTTTTTGTAATATTTATTATTATTATTTTTCTTATTTTTTTAATTAGTTATAATTATAATTATTCTTTTATAGTTTAGTCGAATTTAGATATGTCATTCTAATAATATTTGTTGTTATTTCGTTATAATATACATTCGCGCTTAGCAAGCAAATTCTGGCAATGAATGTGATTTGTTTTGTTCCAAAATTTATTTATACACTTAAATTTTTTTCTATGATTTCTATGGTTTAATTGTGTGTGTATGTATTTAATTATTATTTTTAATTATTTTAAATGATTTATAATTATTATGTTACCAAACTTTATAATCCACTACTTACTTGAGTTGTGTCCCTGTTTTATTATTATTCTTTTTGTTTTTTGTTACTGCGCTTTATGGTGGCTACTGAGCGAAAATCTAAGTTATTAAACGTAATTCCATAATTATATTATTATTATTATTTCATTTTAAGTGTAAATACCACACGCAATTAAAAAAAGAAATGTATAAGTTAAAATAACTTTAAAAATTAAACAAACAAAAAAACGCATGAAACAAAAAGAAAATGAAATTTAAAAAATATATATAAATTTAATTAATTAATTCAACTGATATTATACAAAATGGCAACGTCGGTCGATTTATATATACAGATATATTGTTAAATCATAAAATGAATTTAAAAAAAAATAATAATATTTATACACATAAACATTCTTCAAATACTTATGATGACAACAAGACCCAAAGTATTGCGCTTATGGAAATAATTTATATATGAAGTGGGAGTTCTTGAACATTTAAAGGAAATCCTACACTATATACGACATATGTAAATATGTTTTTGATATTTAAATTAAGAAATCAAATAAATAAATAATAATATTCAAAGAAATGTGAAACAGTGAAACAAGAGAACAAACAGAACTATCGTATCGTATACTATATATAAACACATACCGCTTTACAGTATTTCCAATAAATATGCTTTTTTTGCTAATGGAAATAAATACTGATATGTATTTTGTATTTTTACTATATTAATATTTATTATTTTGATCAAGAATGATGTGACATCTAAGTAGGTGTTCATATGGCGGAAACATATTGAAGTTTTAAAAAAAAGAGTACAAAGTTTTCACCTAATTGTGTTGCAACAATTGAAGTTATACAAAGAGCTGAATCAATGTAGATTATGTAATGAAGAAAAGAAATCAACAGAGCATTTACTATATCACTGAGATAATCCAATTTGGAGCAGACTCCATTACTTAGAAGCAACTGACCTTGTAGACTTACTTAATTCCGTAAAAATCTCGGAATTCCTAATGTATATCAAACTCTTTGAGAAATTGTAATTATGGGGTTTATTACAATAGGCCCAATCGTGTACACTATGACGAAATAACTAGCATCCGTCATTCCCATTTAATCCAATCTACTCAGATCTTGTTAGAAAAAAAGAAGATTCCTTCCAAAACTAATAAAATCATCATTTCCAGATGCTTGTAATTTTTATTTCATGAATATTGTTGCATTATGTAAAATATACCAATAAAACTAAAAACATGATAATATGCAATAATACAATATTTTAATCGCTTTCACTTTCTGCCAAAAAGTTTCTATAATATTTCTATATCACTGGAATCAGAAAAAATACAGCGTCCTTGGTGTTTGGCCTTTCGTGTAATTCTTTTTGTTTTTAATTGTACCGCCCTAGTTTTTGCTAGGCCTGCTATGTCAATTTCTGTATAAGAAGCCATTAATGAATTCAAGTCATGACGAAATTTTTCTGCTCTTTCTTTGTTCGGATCATGTTGAATGAAATGATTACTCAGTTTGTTGGCAAGTTTAAGAGCTCTCTTAATTACATTTGAACTGAGAATAGGGTCCTCCTCGTCGTCCTGTTCGTATTCTTTGTTACCAAGGACACCATCTATAATATCATCAATTTCTGCCTGCGATACATGATCATTAAATCCTTCAGCTGTACATACTCGTGTTATATGTGTCAAAGCATTTCTTTTGAGAAACCTTCTCATCCATCCTACACTTGCAGCAAATTCGATGGATGATGATAAAGTGTTTGGTTCCTTTGCTTTAATCTTGCTATAGATTCTTAATGCTGTCTTCCTGATGAAATTTTGGTCAATGGGCATTCCTTTTTCTACATTATGTTTTATCCAAACCGCTAGAACTTTTTCAGTTTTCTCTTTCACATGATCTCTTATGTAAGCTGAGGACTGAGCACTAAATTTTGTTCCTAAACTTATAGATTTCATTATAGATGCTTCATTTTTCTTTATGGTCCTAATAGTAGCTTCATTCAAACCAAAATGCCTAGCTACAGCTGTAGAACCTTGTCCAGCTGCAAGACGACCCAAAATTTCAATTTTAGTATCCAAATAGATGGTTGACCTTTTTGGTTTCTTATATAATTTTGGAATTGGGTTTTCCTCGTCATCATTATCACTATGTTCCTTGGTACCAAGGTACCCAACCTCTTTTGGGTTCGACGGTGTGTCCGAAGCCGACTTTATTGTTCTGGACCGTGATGAAGTATTGAAAGATGTTCCAGAGCAGTTAGAATTCCTTATAGCAAATTCATTCTTCTTAATAGTTCTTACAGTAGCTTCATTCAAACCAAATAGCCTAGCAACAGCCGATGAACCTTGTCCATTTGCAAGACAATCCAAAATTTTAACCTTAGTATCCAAATAGATGGTTTCCCTTTTTTGTATCTTTTTTAATTTGGGAATAGGTTTCATCTCATCGTCATTATTACTAAGTTCTTTGGGAGGAAGGAAAGGCAAAAGTTCCTCTTCGTCAGTATCAATATGTTTCTCAGGAATAAGGACAACCTCTAAAGGATTTGACTGAGGTAATGAACTTGAAGATAACTGACCGCTTGATTTTGTCCCAATTTTGTTAGTATCCAAAGATTTGGCTTCCCTTCCCATTTTGGGAATAGGTTCCTCCTCCTCGTCATTGTCACTTTGTTCTACGGTAACAACAACAGCCTCTATCGCATTCGGCGGTTTGTCGCATGCGGCCTTTATTGTTTTGGACCGTGATGAAATATTGAAAGATGTCCCAGGACTGAAAGAATTCCTTATAGCAACTTCATTCTTCTTAATAGTTCTTACAGTAGCTTCATTCAAACCAAATAGCCTAGCAACAGCCGATGAACCTTGTCCATTTGCAAGACAATCCAAAATTTTAACTTTAGTATCCAAATAAATGACGTTCCGTTTTTTTCGAGTTGAAAGTGGCATTGTGCGCGACAAACCACAATTGGAATTATTGTACTGATTCTTCTAGGAAATGTTGAAAATTTATCCACAGCAGCAACATCAACAACAATAACAACAACCTACTTCAGCAATTCGCATGTATTTTAACATATGGGAAACCAAAAAACAAAACCTTTTGCTTTAACTATTCTTAGTATCAATTCAACTAAATATCATATTCCTAGTCAGTGTAACATTGAATATTATATTATTTATAGTGAATTATAAACACCGTGTAAAAACAGAATAAATTTCTATTCTATTTTGTTGTGTTTATTATTTTGGATCTTATCGTTCATACCACCCCCAAAACTTTGGTCAGATGAATTTAAACAAAAGTTCCGTGTACCCTCGAAAAATGCTTCAAGTGGTTGCAATGGCTGCACCACACTGCCATCTGTCAAATCATTTGTAAAGAAATTTTGAAATGAATAACCACTATTATTTTCTATAAGCCTAGACATACACAAATGCTTAGTGTTGTGTTAGAAAGCCGTCGTCCACCTGTTGATGGCAGCGAAACGAGTCTTCCTACAAGCACTCTTATCCTCCAATGCTGCAGAAAACGTAAAGGTGTCTCCGACAACAATTTCTATCTGCACAATACGATTCGCCTTTTCAACTGTCCTAATAAACCGACCTAACTTATAGTTGTTCCGTTTAATTTCACCATCAATATCTGACACAACATTACTGGAAACATATCTTAATTCTTGGATGGTTTCTGAAGACTTTTTGTTTCACAAAATGATTTTAAAAATATGCAGGATACCCAACCACTAAGGAATTGTTGGCGGACGCTGCATCTAAATTAGTGGTGCCGTCACATTTCATTACCATCATGACTTCTAATGTCTTTCCTGGAATCTCGTGGTGGTTTTATTAGCACAGGTTCAAAGTATTCAATCCACATCATAAAGCCCACTACCCGGATAGATGTTCCAGCAAAAAAAAAAATATATAGCATTTTCATCGAATTGGTCACTAGGCCATCACAGACACTGATGGGAAACACACGCACTTCTTGCCACCTATGCGGTTATGCGGAGGATATATATACTTATATATGATGCACCTTTTAGACCAATGTCTAAAAAAAACTTGTGATCTTTTAGTTTCAGTCAATAATAATATTATTATTATCTTGATGCTCTGATATCAATACTTACATAGAAATAGTATTGCATATTTGTACTCTTCACGGGAGTGAATAGCATTATAAGTTTGCCATGAAGTTTGTAACAGGCAGAAGAAGACAAAAGAGACCACATAAATTACATATAGATATTCTTGATCAGCTCGATTAGACGAATTGATTAAGCCATGTCCGTCTGTATGTATGCAAACTAGTCCCTCGGATTTTGAGCTAGAGAGCTGAAATTTTGCACGACCCTTCTTTTTATTATACGCAGTACAATTGCCGGAACCAGTCGAATCGGAACACTAGGGGGGTACCTCCCATACAAACCACCCATTTTAATACTACAATGAAACATTCATTCACTGCGCGAAGAGTATTTCATCTTCGGCATAGTCGAAAGTTTCATTTGTAAAACGTATTTTAATGAATAAAACATAATATTTAACAAAATGAATTCTTCCTTATTTTAAGAGAACATAAAATTACGTAAAAAACTGTTATTATGCCAAGCAAATTTGTTTGCAATTCCTCTCTCGTAACTTTTGTGTCGTGGAAACAGAATCATGAGACCTTCGGCGTTCCTTGTTCCAGAAGGTGCTTAATCATCAGAATGGATGATATTCATTTAAAGAGGAAGAATTTAAATCACCATGTCCAAAATCTTTTCTGATGTTTCAACCATTTCCAACCAAACTAAATCGCAAGGAACCAAAAATGAATTAATGTCACCGTTTGAAAAAAATTGTTTAATTTGTGTACCGTTCCTCAGTACATCTTCTCATCTCGAACTACTTAAATTAAATCACAAATCACTTTGCGCTTTGTTTTTAATTATATTTTAAACTCCACTGGATGCCGCCGTTTCAATCTGCAGGTGTGCTGGCTGTTGTCAAGCAGGTTGACCGCAAGATGATCAACATGCTTTCCAGCATGGAGATATATGAGTTGCTGATTCTTGTGATCTCCTCACGGATCGTGGGAGTCTGTGGATTTCGGCGTAGGACTGAGTTTATCACATACCATACATCAGCAGAATTAATTCTACCGTATCCAAAATCTTGGTCTCCCCTATTCACATAAAAATAAAAAAGAAAAGCATTGTGAAAGAATTTGCGACAGAACACAGAAATTCATATAAAAATAAAAATGAAAAGGAATGTATAAAAATTTGTTTTGCGAATATCTCAAAGTGTAAACACTAGCAAGAGAGACAAAGGAAGAATCGACGATAATTGTTTGAAGCGAGTCTTATAGTATAAACGCGACCTACACCACACACAACTCTGCTGACCGACTTGCGACTCTTGCTGAGCGTAAATACAAAGAAGCAACACCAAAGAATAATCAACGATAATGTCTTTTCACAACCGCATCTGCATCACGAATGCCAGTGAAAATGCCTAGTGGCGTTCACACAGCCGTTCTCGCATTTTGATTATCGCACAACAAAAATAGAAAGATTAAATCAGTTACGAATGACATGGTCATGTTCGTCCTCACAGTGGAAATGACCAAACCGCTGAAACATGACCAAACTCTTGGCAAATGTGATGGAGAGCTGCCTGAATATTCATAGAAAATATGCAGCATATTTTAAATATTCGTGTATATGCCGCATATTATTTTACATGTAGCAACACACTTTACATGTGGAGTGTGATAGCGTTGATTGCACACAAAACTTCCCTCTCGCTCAGTAGCCAACTAGATAGCGCGTGGAAACCACGTGTTCACGTGCCGTTTTGTTTTCTTGAAATCTAGCCTGTTTTTTTGGTTCTAGCGAAAAAATGAAGTGGAGAGTACATCATATTGTGGAATTCCTTAACACCTATCAGCAGTACCCTATGTTATGGAATGTAAAAGACAAAGACTTTGGCAACAGAAAACTAAAAAATGAAATTTACCAACAATTGTTTAGTGAACTCAATGAAAAACAGCTGATTATGGGAATGGATATGCGTCAATTGAAAGCTAAAATCAGATCAATTAGAGGTCTTTGCAGAAAAGAAGTAAACAAAATTGAAAAAAGTAAGAAAACTGGCCGTGGTCCTGAGGAAGTGTATTCGCCAAAACTGGTATGGTTCAATCATGCAAGTTTTTTGACAAAGGTTTTGCCTATAAAAAGCAGTAAATCAAATATTGTGAGTAAAATAAGTATATTAATTTTATTTTCTATTCCAAATTTTTTTTTTTTTTTTTTTTTTTGTTAACATATGTAGCATATGTCCGTCTGATTTCCTCAGTAACATTCATTCTCATTGTTTAAGTCTTCTCTATATATTGCTCGTTGTGGAGCATTCTTTCGTAATGACTTTATCGGTAGTTTCGGATTTCAACTCTAAATCGCCATACAAGTATGCTATAAGTATTCTCTACCAATGGGTAGCTAAGTATTTTTCCTAAATAATGAAGACCAGTTTTACTATAAGGATTTAGATTTGTTTTTAAAGGAATGCATCTTCTCCAATAATAACGCCCCAAGAGTATTGCTTGCCTTTGCAATGTTCAGAGTACTGCCTCTAAATATTACGCTGCCACATTTTCGACCATCATTACCACCTAGGTTTTTTTTTTTTTTTTTTTTTTTGTTTTCTGAACAGAAACATGGTGGTCTTTTAATAATGACGTGTTTCACATTCATGGATCCAAAACATCTAGGAAAGTTCCAAAGCTGGAAGAATATCTTTCTGCTATTTTCCCATTCAGGTGTTTTAGGTACGTGCAAAAAATAAATTAAATTCAAAAATGAATTGCTGTGCATGTGTTATCAATGGACTCGGAAACCGATGGATCAATTTTGGATATTATTTTTGCCTTCGTATTGTGGATGTTTGCGTGTTGCTCTAGTCTATAAATAAAATCTGCAGCGAAATTACCCTACATAATCGGAAGAAAAAAACATGACAACACATAAAATATCAATCAGCTGCTTTATAAATACAAGCTGGCAAAGTGAATATTTGTAAACAAAGTGAGGTTCAAATTTAGAAAATTTTTTAGCTAGTCACACGTTAATTACTATTAAGTTTAGTATTGTATTATAGACCTAATTAAGATAAATAAATAAATAATAACTAAAACCATGCCACCAAAGCAAAGCCAACTCAGTCGAAAAACTCCTACAGCACAGCGCGTGGCGACTGCGAGAGCTGCTGAAAGCGAGGAGCAGCGGACACAAAGAAACGCATTGAACAAACAACGCAGTTTAAGGTCGCGTTCTAGCCATACTGCGGAACTACGCGAAATATATAACACTAACAACAGATTAAGAATGAGACGTAATCGAGTTCAACAATACCGCTTTAACAAAATTCACTTTCAGCTCAATTTAAACGAACGAACGCGCAGGCAAGCACGCGGTGCAGGAAACTTACACCGGGCCTCTTTCCAGTACGACAATACTACCAATTATAGCTTGCATCCATCTGTGGCAATTAGCACAACGGACAAAGTATGCCAAGACTTCAATGCATTAACAAATGCAAATGGAAAAGACAAATTACTGGAGTTGAATCCTCCACCAGAACCATTGGAATCATTGGTTTCTGGAGCGTCGCCAGAGTCAAATCAAGCATACAATTCGAGCTCTCACGATACCTTCATGTCATGTTTAGAGGTAATTTTTTTCACAAAACAAAAAATAGAGAATACAACAATTTAAACAGATATCCGAAGGGTAATATTTATTTTATTTCTGGTCCCATATCCCAACTAATTTATCTTTCTATCTTCACATTCTGTATTCTTTCTAGGAGAAGTCACAATACAATCAAGAATCAATGACAGATGAAAAAAGTGAAAAGGAATCTGAGGACGAAATTGAAATCAACCAGAACAAGTCGCCTGCAAAAATGAGACCACCAGCTGAGAGGCCAATGAAAAGAGCTAAAATATCAGAAACGGTGAACCAATTGGACACAATTGCAGAAAGTGCAGCTAAAGAGAAGCCGTATGACCAGTTCGGAAAGTTTGTTGCGTCTGAGCTTCGTCAGCTACCACAGCGACAAGCCATCTTGCTACAGCAAGAAATTCAAAACTGTATCATTCGTTCTAAACTGGACTCTCTGGATGATTTTGTTGTTGATGGTACATTTTCATCAGATTATAACTGTTCTATTTCTTCAAACAACGATGATGACGTTTTGGAACAGGTTAAGATTGAAAACTGAATGAAATAGTATGTTGTAATACTACTTATATACTGTAATAAATATACTTCCAATAAATATGTACAAATGTTCTTACACAAAATCTTATTAATTCTTAGTAAATTAATTTTCACTTACCGCAATGAATGGTTGAAGGGCAAAGAAATCGTCGTGAGAACTTTGGGCAAAAACTTCGATATTATTAATTCCGGAACTCGAAACATGTATTCTAGTGTTTTGAAAGAATCGCCAGTTGTTAGATAACATAGTATAATTTTCAGTTTTCTGACTATTGTTATTGTCCTTCTAATTTTATTACCATCTGCAGTAAATTATCAGATTATCTCGATGAACCAACGGATTTTCGTCCTTCGACTCTTTAGCAAATTGCTAGATGCCCCATGCTTTTCACATCTTCCATTCCAGGATTTTATCCACACTTTTCTTTGCCGTTTAGCTTTCCTTTCTGATAGCATCAGCTAAAATAACGACTCCAGCACAAACGAATTCTGCCGACAGTATGAATAGAAATGAGATACTCGCAGATTTCTTACTAGCCACTATGATACACATAGTTTACTAGCACACGACGGCTTTCAACTTTTCTCGGTTCAATGTCATCGACGCTTAAGGTACATATTAGTTTGTGTAGACAATCTTCATTAAAATCGATGCATCTCTTTAATGTTCTGATTTATGAGATTCTATTATATCTCTTATTTTTCTTAGATTTAAATACATAATTTATAAAACAATACAATACTTTTAGTGGATATTCTTATGCTAAGCTAAATTAATGAAGTAAAGAAATGTTGAATAGGCCTAGCTAGGTCAATCGGTTGATAATTAAAAGGTAGGTAGCAGATTGTAATTATGTAAATTATATGATCACTGTTTGGGACAGTTGAATTTTACATCTTTTCGTAGGTTTCTGTATATGGACATGTCAGGCAAGAGTGTGTATAGTTGTCGTCTTCTTCGTTATATGTATCTTCACCGAATTCATGGACATGAGCCTCAAAGGTTTTCTTCGTGAACATGCTACTGCGTACATCCATGCGCAATTGTTTCATTTTTTTGTTATACTTTTTAATTTTGCCCACTTCTCGTTTCTCATCTCTATCGTTGACGTACAAGTTCCTTCTTCGGTGCCCCATACTTCCATGGCTCTTGCTTCGACTTGCATATGAAGATACAATTTCATTTCGCCCCAACGCACATTGTGTGGATTTTTACGACTTATATAACGCAAAATGGGTTCACGATTATCCAAATCGCAATCTTTAAGCAAATAATCTGCTTTAGCTTCGGTGCGTGTGATTAGTGAGTGTTGTCCATCTGGATCACGACACTTGTCACAAACCGAGAGACCAAAATTATTGAAAAGAAATGAATCGGCATAGGGATCACCGCATTCCGTACATTCTTCATAAGTGATAGGCAGAGGTACACTCTCACCGGGTGGAAGAGGTGCTACAGGTTCGTTGGATTGTTGGTCAGCCGAAGAAGGTTGGCTTAACAAAGGCTGTTCTAATAGAAAGCCACCACCACTGTCAACATATCTGGTACCTTGCACTTTTATAATAGATGATGTGTCGCTTGTAGATGCATCATTTCCTTGATTTCCTGTGCCGTCCCTGTGGAATTGAAGCAATTATTTAATACATTACGTCAAAAGAATGTATGCAAATTATGTAAAGAATTCGAAACAGCAGACAGAACATTTGGTATATGACACTGTGATGGTCTACTAATTTGGAAGGAAATCTTCAGATTTTTTTCCTTTCGGAAGCAAATGAAAGGGGTTTGTTGCAATAGACCCCCAATCCAATGCGTAGTTACGAGATGACTAGCTCCCGCAATTCCTTTAATCAAATCAAAATGTTATCTAGGAGATTGAAGAAATGGTCCTGACTAATATGTTTGGAGCCCTTTACATATAGAATAATTAAAAAAAAAAAACCCACAACCGAAAATATAAATTTCTTATAGTCGACTCCTTCCCTCCGTGAAGTTCTCTATGGAATAGTTCGTTATAGACAGACCCAAATATATGACGCAAATATAAGATTAAGTGTCAAATTTTTTCGTTACAATACAACGAAGTTTTGCAGTCCCATGTCATATCAAGTAAAGCGGTTCCACTGTATTTGATTTGATTTCATATTTTCTCACTTGCTATAAGGATGTGCTATAAGTTTAGCTTGGCGCAGATTCAAAGCCTTTGCCCGATTCCTTTCAATGCGACATTTTTGTGCTGTTGTTAGTTCAGCTGCTGCTGCTGCTGCTACCGTGTCCTTCACATTTGTTTCCTCTGACATGACTCTTTATTATTTCAATATATTTTTTAACAAACTTATAGTAAACAATTTGAATTCACTTCTATTTTAAACTTTAGCTTTCCTCAGGTGGGCGCAGTGTATGACAATCACATTACATTATGCAAAAGCTTAATTTTGCACAAATTTGCCAATTTGCGGCATTTAAGGATATTTGTGTTTTAAATGCTTGTTTGTTTTGGTTTACTCAAGAAAAAAAATTGTGGTCTGTTTCTTTTCAAGGAAAAACAACAAAATGTTCTGCTTATTTTCAAGTAAAACTGCAACCCTAAAATGAAGAAGAACCACATTCGGTAAAACCGTGTTGAAAATGCTATGAAGGAGGGCATTTTCCAAAACTAGTCAACCATCTAATTGTGTGTTTGTGTTATTGCGTGTGAAATTCACATTCACATTCACATTTTGTTATTGTTTTTGCCTATCTGTTACTTTTGGGAAATAACTATTTAAAATTGTTAAAATCACTAATGTTAGTTAAGAATAAGACATATTAAAAAATAATTTCAAACAAAAAATGGGTGGAAAGACAAAACATGCGCCACGTACGAAAAACAATGCAAAGGTTCAGTCAAATAAGCAAATAAAATTTTATCTGATTATTAAATCCACATTATTTAATATGGTTTTTCCAGCCTTCGTCATCAGCTTCAGCGGCAGCATTACTGGGCACGGCGACACCAACATTTGTTGGTTTCTCGGCACTTGGCGAACGTGGTGGGATGGTACCCTTTGCTCCTGGCTTTGCGGCTACCGAGCAAGTGGGTGAGAATTTTGATCCCAACATAAGTCCACAATTGCAAATCACACTGAGGAAATTATCCAAAAAAGATCCCATGACTAAAAAGAAAGCGCTTCACGAACTCACTGAGTTCATTAAGGAAACAGATATTGAATCTATAAAAAATTTACTACCGATTTGGCCAAAATACTATTGCAATTTGGCCAATGATCCCGAACACAATGTTCGTGAATTAGCTCAAAGTGTCCTACAACTTTTGGTCACACAATGTAAACGTGCCATTGCTCCATACCTAAGGCAATTGGTTCCAGTTTGGTTAGCAAGTCAGTTCGACAATTATGCTCCGGCAGCCAGTATAGCAAGTAACTGCTTCCGGGAAACATTTGCTGGCACAGCGACACGTACCCAAGAAGTGTGCATATTTTGCCAAACTGAAATCCTTGAGTTCACCACACGTAATCTAACATTTCATACTGCAGCCACCTTGTCCATTGGCAAGAGTTTGACACCCGAGGAAGCCGAACAGAAATATCAACGTACTGTCATTGCTAGTCTGAAGTCTTTGTGTTTCTTTGTTCGAAATACTGCAACAGCGACGACAGATCAAAGTCAATTGCAATGTGATTTGAAAGTCTTATTGGCGCATCAGAAATTCTGGTCATTTAGCAAGCACAAATTGGTGACTATTAAGTAAGTTCTATGATATTTTATATTTGGTTGTTTTTTTTTTTTTTTTTTTGGTAATGTCAGAACTATAAGATGGGTGCATTAAAATATCCCATCCAAGTGGATGATTTCGTTCCAATTCCCAAACACAACAAAGCCTGGCTTGACCACCGATTGCGACACTCTGTCTTTCCTCGTCCGCCATCGTTTGCAAACAACATAATTGTACGTGAACCATCGCCATCCCAAGTCATAATACTTCTGATAGTATGGTGTTGTGAGCATCGATGATTTTGTCTATTGTGTCATTCCGGTTTACTCTAAAATGCCAAAATAGGTTTGATTTGAAACAATTCCATCTTGCACAATACCATTAATCTTTTGACAAGATTCACTTGTAGAGAATAGAGTGAATTTCACCATTGGTGAATTCTATGCTTGAACGAATGCCATTTTTGGTTTTGTAGCTAATGTCACGATTGTCAAATGACATGCTACTTTATTTGTTTGCCCCACAAAAAGCTTACCAATGCCTCTAGCAAGTCAATACCAAATTACTGGGTATATACATTATTTTTTAATGAAATTTTATACACAATTATTTTTTAGAGCTGCATGGTTTGAGTTTCTTTACGAAATCCTACAAAGTCGTGTTCTAGCCAATGTGATGTTCGAACAAAAGACGCAATTGATCACCACATGTTTTCAGAATATTGATGATGCTGATCCGCTGGTAGCTCCACATGTTTGGGGTTGTTGTTTGTTGATACAAACGAACTATGAGGATTGGTAAGTAGAGAATTGAGTAATGATGATGAATGTATTTAGATTATCATATATACAAATAAATTATCTCCAGGTACACGGCGATAAATATGAAAAAGGCTTTGCTACCGAAATTATATGCTCTTCTGAGAAGTGGCTTCAATAGGAATGCAAAAGCAATTTGCCCTAATATTTTGCCATTCTTTTCCAATATATCAGAAAGAAGTTTGCCAGACCAGGGAAATCTCTTGGAGTTTTATAAGAAATTTTTTGATGAACTTAAGTTATCCATTACCTCAAATCATCAAATGGAACCACAAACATCGAAATCGGATTCAATGATTATAAATAAAACATATTTCGAATGTTTACGCTATTTAATGCAAATTCTCAATTTGAGTGATAAATCAAATCAGATTGATAATTTTGCACACAAACTAATTGAAGAGAATTTACTGGAGCCGATTAGTGGGTTACTCAGAAGTGATAACATCAATGTTAAGGCATTCTTTCTACACACTTCTGCACTGGTTGCCTTTTGGGATCGTCATGTCACAATAGAATCTGGTTATAGCAGCAGCAATAGTGTTTATACTGATGTCCTCAAATTATTTTGGTCACGTACCTTTGCATTAATCACCCAAGAACTAGGCAAAGAAGAAGATACTGGAGAGACATTTTTGGAGAATGTTCTGTTGCTGGTACAACATTTAGAACTTGCCAGTCCCAGTTTGGAAGATCATAAAGTGACTTTTGTGGAAGAACAACTTGACAAAACAAACAACAAATTGGAGACCAAACATAATAATGAAAACTTATTGGAAGCAAGTGTTGATCAAAACAGAACAGTGAGCTTTGTACAAAAAGAACTCAAACAATTGGTTATACAATTGGTTCGGATCTTTTTGGCTAAAATCGAAAGAAGGAAGAAAGTAGAAGGAGGAGGTGGCAGCACAAAGTTCATTAGCAAATTACGTTTACTCACCCAAATGTTTGTCGATGTAGAATTCTATGAACAAATCACCGAGCAAGGCAACCTACAGAGTACACTAAATACATTTGTCCAATTGGTTGATGGAGTAATGGATAAGGATACATGTGTCTATGTGATTGATATAATATTTGAGATATTGCAATTTTTAGAGAAATCGGATCGTTTTGATTTTATTAAATCGAATTTGTTAAAGGTATGTTGTAGTAAAAAAAGATTACAGTCAAACTTCTCTATAACAAATTTCAATTGTATGCAACTAAAATTGATCGAAGTTCCCTATTACGAATCGATTTTGAGTACACAGCTTTTTTTCTTTCATTTTTGCATTTGGGGGATTCCAAAAAAATGAAAATGTTTACAGAAAAAGAAATATTTAAACACTACTGCTGGCGACGTGGTTAACATTCATTTTGACGTTTAAAGGATGAAAATGCCAGCTGAGTGCTCCCTTAGTAGAGTTTCCTGAAATCGGTCTGCTTCTGGAATGATTGTAGCCCTGTCGCATTGTTCTTCCCACAATATAATGTTGGAAACTGTTACAATTGCTTAATATGTACATATCCGATCCAGGTGATTGCTATTAGGGGATTTCGGATTCTAAGGGGTCACCTAGTCTACTGAGACTCTCGTCTTCTTTCATTGAAGTAATTACATTGAAGTAATTACTATATAAACTTTGTGCAGTTGTACATGCTACAGCCGCCCTACTATTAAAAAAAACAACCCGTAATAAGGGGATTCTGGATACTGAGGTGGGACAAGTTTCTCCATACGTGGAACTAATACAATTCTTTTTGGAAGTGAAGAAGAAGTGACAGAATGACTAATGTTTTTGAATCACTTAAGAGATCAAAAGTAATTCGATCCTTTATTGAATTTCTAGAGTGGGGCGCCTCCCATCTTGGGTATAAATTTGAAGCATCCTTAAGATATTTGAAAATTCTATTTATGGTGAAAATTTTAAGAATATAAAAGTGAGACCAAAATTATATTGATCAATGTGATTTAAATAAAAGTTGGGTCAAAGAAATATGAAACCAGAATTTATTACTTCTTTATAGCGAAATAATTTTACAGTCCCTTGAAAATTTGTTATAGAGAAGTTCGACTGTATGTTAATCTTTCTAATAAGAAGAGAATATTAATAATTTTTTATCTTTCTAGCTACCTCAACCATATATACAAAGTCATGTACTTCAATTTCTGCTCTCCTATCCACTTTGCATTGAACCCAAAGTTATCGAGATGCTTGCCACAAAGGAAGTTTGTGAAAATATTGCACGCATCGCTAAGGAAGTTCTCAACGATGATGATAAGGAGAAATTTAATTTGTTGCACAAATGTTTCTTTCAAACTGATTCTGGTAATATTCTTATAAATTCGAGGACAGTCGATGCCATACTTTTGTCCGTTTCGAAGCCTCTAATCGATGCAGAACTCAATAATATGGTCGACACATGGCAGTTTTATAGCACAAATTATGCCAGTTGTTTGTAGCAATGATAATTCATCGCGTGCTGTACAAAATCAGATATTCTTGCGCCTGTTTGAATTTAGTTTATCACATACTCCGAATGATTATATATCGGAGGACACTCTTTGGGAACTAACGACTTGTTGGCAGGATGCTTTATCAAGTCAAGATATTAGTGTCGATGATGAGATGTTGCAACAATGTGCACAAATTGTAGAGACTCAAGCTCTCGATGCTCAATTAACATTAGAGGCAATTGATAGTATGTCAGAAGCCATGGCAAAGTTTATTACATGTTCGACGGAACATATTAAAGAAGAGTCAGAAAGATTGAATAGCATCGATAAGATTCTAATGGCTTTGTTAGCTTCAAAGGTAACAAAATTAAATGTGGTACAAGATTTTCTTGAGTATTGTTTATATCTGGAAGGATTGAAGACCGATGTGACTGTTAGTGTGGATTTTGCACGTATGCAAATTAGTTCTGTTGATGTAATTCCCATTCTCCAGCGAACAGCTCTAAATTTTTCAACCCTCTTGAAATTGGTTTGTAAAGTTCGCAGCAGCAATAAACAGCAACAGAAGGAGCAACCGGCTGATGCAGATGCTGATGAAATAACCGAAGATTACTGTGATCCCAATGAAAATGTACTCAAGCAATGGTCTGAAATATTGTTAAAAGAATTGCAACAAGGCATTTATATTGCCTCAGCTGGTGATAGTCTGATAATTACTGCTTCAGCAAATGATGCATCTAAGCAGTTCATGGATATTGCATTGTATCTATCCGAAAAAGTTAGTTTCTTTATGGGTGATGGCAGTAAAATTGTTGAACAAATCAAAGACCGTTTGATGCAAGCGGTGTTAAGTGAAAGAGGAGATATGACTGCATGTCGCTCCTTATTGTATCTGGTACATCATGAGCAATATGCGCCGTTTGAGGAAAATGCAGCAATTCTACTTCATGAAGATCTATCGGAACAATTGACAGGTCTAAAAGCATATAAAGCTTATGTAAATGTTCTACAGGTGAGTAAATTACAAATGAAGATTAAATTATATGAAATTTATAAGGAATTTTTTGTGCTTTGTTTTTTTTTTTTTAGTACCTTTTACCTAAGTTGGGACAGAAATCAATTTCAATGACAAGTGCTATAATGCACACTGAACCAATAGAAATCTGGGTTAAGGCAGCTATATTTCGTGCACTTATTCTGAACAACTTCAATGTAGACGATGTTAATGAGACATCAGATCGCAATATAATTGTCTCAACTTTGCAATTTATCGCTGATCTCTCCGAGCGACAGATCACACAAAAAGACCTTTTTCTAAACATTTGGTAAGCAACAGACACACATTCTTTAATTAGAAATTTATCACATTTTTGTATCTTATTTTTAGTGAAATACATAGACATAACTATAATAGTGTCATCAATACTATAACATACATCAATTTACTTGGTGAATGCGTTGAACGTTTCCCCTATCAATTGTCTATAAAACATTGGGATGCAATACGAGTTGGTCTTAGCAGTTGGGTGCTAAGTGTATCAAAATCTATCGAACAATATCGCAATCCAAAAGTAGCATTCTTTATTGTTAGTGTTTTCAAATTATTTGCGAAGCTATTAACCTTCTTACGGAAAGAAAAACAAAAAAGCTCTACAGAACTCTTAACAAATGTCCTTGATGAATGGGAAAGTTTGTTTGCGCGTGAGGTTAATGTAGTTTTATTCAAAGCATTCTACGCTTTAACTAATAATGTAGAGATAACCAAAGAGTACCTGCCTTGTTATGTAGCACTTCTGGAAGAGATTACACCAGCATTGCAGCTTCTCGACTATGGTTTCATCTATGCGGTAAGTCAACCAATATATTTTATTATTATAACATTTAAATAGATAGAGATATGTAATATACATATTTGAATCTACTCAACTGTAGAGAATAATAATAAGAACAATTTAGGAGCGGTTGTGCACCCGAAACTCCATAGAAAAGAAAGAATAGTATATTTCTTCCATCGAAGCAGCATTCGAAAATGTAGTAGTGTATAGCAGCAATCCATAACAATATAAAATTGGCAATTTGAACAGGAGGAAAGCTCTCAGATGAATTTGAAACCATTTCGGGAGTCAAAATACTACTTATTGCTCTTTACTTGAATAATTTACATAAAAACTTAAGAGCACGGTATCGCTCTAGAAGGCATAAATTTCTATATCCGAGCAAAAGATATTTAAATCATGCTAAATATGATAAATATATTCTGGAAAATGTAAATAAGTCAGTAATGATGGTTTTGAGGAGAGGAATTAGTATATCCAAAAAGGAGAAGTGAGAAAAAAACTTACCTGATTCAAACAATATCCTAGTATAACTGAGAACTAAAAATTGTGCTCACTCCAAAATTAAACTTCGGAAAGCTACCACATAGACAATAGGAACTGTTTCATCAAAGTTACTTCAAATGCCTTCCCGTGCAAACCTAATAATTCGCTATTTCCTAAATTAAGATTGTCTGACCCGCCCGCGCCCCAAGGCAGGTAGCTGTGAGGTCCAAGTGGCCAACTTGAACCGAGAGGACATATAAATTGTTTTTTTTTTGTTTTGCTCTCAACCTAAAATGAAGACCTTTTTTTCTCGCTCAGATGACCACAACTTTCCAGAGAGCCAAAAGGTTTTACCCTTTTGATCTAAATGAAAACTTTTTAAGAGAGCCAGCAAGTTTTTTTATTTGTGGGGTCTGAACTGAGTGATTCATGTGAAAGTTTAGAGGTATATAGTTTATTAAGGTTTTGTGTAAATTGGCTCAATTTAATTGGTATTAATTATATGTCTACATATTTATGACTGTTTATTTATTTACATTTATAATTCTTTGACCCAAATTGCTCCGCGCAATCACGTTTTACTGATTCAAGGGAAAGAACCGATGTAATGTTGGTAATTATGACAACAACAGTGATTACAAAAATCACCCACTAACATCTCGTCGGGGGCTTAGCAATGTGCGCTAGTAAATACTAAATTTTGAAATACGTAAATTGAATATCTTTTACAAATAATGAGAACAATGAGCCTAAGCTCGTAGGGAGGCATCCAGTCTCTTCAGTCTTTTCCTATCAGTTGAATGCTCAACAGTCGGTCACTGTATCTACTGCTGTTAAAATTAATGCTATTTCCAAGACAAGAAATATTTATGACTCGTTGTAAGGTTGAGTTTACGGACATATCATGACGCACCCGTTCTCTTACGCAGTGTTTTCTTTTGCATTATATAAATGTGTTTGACGTGACATGCTGACTCTCTGCCTCATAATTGGATGCCATATGACCAAGAAGGAGCGAAAATTGATTTGTAAATTAGAACATTGTTCACAAACTGATTTTGTTTCGACAAAAACAGGAAGACACTATTCATTATTCTCGAATTTAATTTGAACGATTTAATAGAATTAAATTCGAGTTAAAGTTTACTTTTAGAATCAGTAATTGGAACAATGAATGAAGTTATGTTCACTCTGCAATATTAAAGAGAATGAAAGAAAATTTCGTAGACAAATGTCCGGTTTCGAAAGAGCTAAGATATGTTTGGAAAATCGTTTTGTAAGATCATGATCTTAAACGGTTTATGTTTAGGTTAAAAACACGTTGCTTATTTCCATATATAACATACTAAATTTAACCATTCCAACTCGTTCGACAGACGATTTCTTTGTCTGTTCAAAATGTTGCAACAATAAATAAGAATAATAATAATAATACAAAAATAATCTGTAATCTTGTATTTATATAGTTCTGCAAGGAATCAACATTAATCACTCAAGACAATATTTGCAACTATTTGTTACGCAATCTATCGAGTACCATAAATTGTCTGCGTTGGAATGCTGTGTATGCCACACGCCAGTTGACACATCATTTTGTTGTTGATGACATTGCGATATTTGACAAGAAAAGCGACAGTTATGAAGAGCCACCACAGACGTCACAACAATCCATTAAATGGCATTTCTTGAATAGATACGAGGATTATATTAACCGTTATGATATGCTTATAACCAAATATTTAGATGAGTTTAGGTAAATTTTATATACAATATATTTATATTTATTGTATAAAGAATTTGATTTTATTTTATTAATGCATTTCAGTTTCAAATTAAGCGAACTAACAGACTTACAACCAATTGATTCGCATGAGGCCTTCAGCTATCTATTACTCTGGGATTGTATTATTTACGCTTGTGCCCACTCGCCTGTAACATTGCGTGCTGTCTACACAAATTGGTTAAAAGAAAACAAATACGAAGAGGTATAAAGAATTTATTTCAATATTACAGAAATTTTGAAATTTATACAAAAAATTTTGGTTTTACTTTTACAGAAATTCTTACATTTCCTCTTTCGTGCGATGCCCGTTGATATTTTAAAGAACCACAGCGCCAAAATTCTGAGCAGCGATTGCTTTAAGGAACTCAATTGGATGCAATTAACAGGTTAGACCTCATCAGGATTTTGTATAGTATCTTCTGTAGCACCACTTTCGAGTACATAGTCTTCTGGGTACATAGCCTCCTCGTCACCATATAATAAATCATCCTCATCCTCACATGGTGGTTCAGTTTCTGATGCAGGTATAAAGTCAGCAACTGGAACAAAAGTATCTGGCCCTTGGGCATGCATCATGCGTCGTTGAGGTAAACTAGGTGGTGCCAAGTGAATATTCAAATTCGAGATGAATTTATTGATCCAAACTGTTAGATTATTGGCCAATATACGTTGGTATTCACGGAGATTGCTTGTCGTATAGAATTCTTGATCTGCATGACAATGGATGGGGAGAACAGAATAGAAAGGTGGTTAAAGAAAAAAAATATTTATATATGCGTAACATAATCAAAGGAAACTTCAGTTTTTTTAACATATTAAAATGAAATCAGAAAGGATTGGAAATGAAATCCAAAGAAATAATTGGACAATGAATTATGAAAACCTTGCTCACTACACCCAAGTTAATAAATAGTATTGTTTGTTAGCTTGAAATATTTTTAAAATTTATAAAAATAATTGTGAGGTTTGTTAGCCAATCTCAGCTTTGGTTAGAGGCTACTCTAATCCAAACTTATCTGACTACATAAATAACTTACCTGTGAAATCCTTAAGCTTTTCAAATATAACTGAGCATAGTGGTGAATTTTCATCAATAATGAACTGATCGTTTAGTAGGAAATCCTTCATTTCCTCGAACAACACACAAACGATCTTACGTATTTGTTTACGTTGTCGCATTAAGATGCGTTTACGTAAACTACGACAACGTCTTTTTTGCACTTGACGAGCGACACGTTTTAAACGTTGCTCCTCTTCCATATACTCAAGAGCCTTATCCAATGGCATTGCCTCAACGGTCCCTTGGGGTTTTTCAACGAGATGTTTCTTTAGGGCTTTGCGATTACGTGCTGGTAGTATATTTAGAAATCTTTCCATTATCTCCTTGACGCGTGATTTATCCGGTTGGGCCAATTGTTCAATGCGTGCCGTACATGCTGGTATGGTTATACGCTGGTAGATATACATTGGCGGCGGATGGCGTTTTGTCTCGGCCATTACATCTTTTTTTGGCGTTGCCAAAAAACATATATGCTCCTCTTTGGTTAAAACATCACGATCGATAATAATCTGTCCGGTGTGCTGGCAACGGGCATGTTGACTGGGAACAAATTGCGAGCATACGCATTTGAAACGATATGAGTGCAATTGCTTCATAGGCTTAGCCTTGATCAAGGGTCTGATGGGCTTACATTTGGTATCGCGACTCTGTAACATACCCACGCGGGCATTTAGCTCATCAGCTACAGTTGGACCTCCCTTCTCTTCTTCATCATTTTTTGGTTTCACCAAAGGGATATCATAAAAATTTAAAGCCTTTTTGGCCGCCATTTCGAATTTGTTTGTTTTAAAAGCCAAAAATATAAGAAATTGAACAACAATTTACACTCACTACAATGAATTTATTTATAAAAACAAAAACAAATTTTCATCCACTCCAAGTGAACGAATGAATATGAATATGAAAATTTTTACAATGAATAGAAGAAAACTTTAAGTTGACATTTGGATAGTTCATTACTATGATTTACTTTTCAATTTTCGTTTTGTTTTCTCCTTTTTGTAGATCCAAAATTAACTTTGGAGCGTTATGCCTGTCATTTGTATACAGAAGTTCTACGCAAATTGCCTGCTGTTGTTCGTAAATGGTGGAACACAAGTCCATCAAGGCAAAAGAATTTCGTTGACAATCTGACAACAAATTATGTCTCATCTTTGATTTGTAATGAAGAGTTGAAAGCCATAGCCAATCGTAAAGAAAAACATGAAAATATGCAGGTGAGTGAGCAGTGTGCAGTGCAGTGCAGTGCATATGATTTTCTGACTTAATATCTGGTTAAAAAATAAAAAAAAGGAAAATTAATTAACAAATTTTGTTGCTAAAATTTAAGTATACAATAATTTACGTTTCTTTATAACTTGTATCCACGCTCATGCGTAATATTAATACGACGACAATGACGAGCAACAGCGTTATGATAACTAAAATGCGGAAGAACTCAAGTACTGTCATTTTTGTTGTTATGTATTTGAATTTATTAATCTATTATAATGTGTGATAACTCAAGTGATGATGATTAGAAAAACAATGACTGCTACATACATATGTATGTATTCTATTCCTTCCTTTCATTATTTCTAGGTCACAGTACATAACTCAACTCGTGAAGTACTTGCTGTTTATTCCATTGATGAGGCACGAATGGAACTTGTCATTACTTTAGCACAAAACTATCCCTTGGGTGCGGTTAAAGTTGAATGTGGCAAACAAATCGGTGGCCGTGCTTCTTCACGTAATGTTGGCATGCAATTGACCATATTTTTAACACATCAGGTTTGTTTGTACCATTTACAGGTGATTTCCTGTATATATAATTATGTTTTTATTTTTGCATACATAGAATGGCACAATTTTTGATGGTCTCACATTGTGGAAGAATAATCTGGATAAGAAATTTGAAGGAGTTGAAGAATGTTATGTTTGCTATACTGTTATACACCAAGATACATGCCAACTACCAAAATTGACTTGCAAGACATGTCGAAAGAAATTCCATGGCCCCTGTTTGGTGAGTTTTATCAGTTCAATCGAAATCTCTTCTTATTTAATTTTTCCAACTTATGTAATTGTTATTTATTTTCAGTACAAATGGTTTACAACAAGCAATAAATCAACTTGTCCTATCTGCCGTAATGTCTTTTAGGACAGTGCAACTTTGAATGTTCTGCATGATAAATAATGATGATAAAACAAACGAAACCTGGTACTTTATTTTTACATCAGTAAAATGAAGACACAAAATTTATTTCATCCACCAATAAATTCATAATATATAATAATAAATAGCAAATAATTTATTTTATAATTTAATGAATTTCTCAAATGATACAAAACAAAATAAATTCATTATAAATTTGTTTGGAAGGAAATCAATGATGTGGTATATTTATTTTATATTGCCTAATGCTCTAAAGTTGATGATGATGATTTTGCTTTGGGATATGTTATATATAGTAAGTAAGAGGATAATTAAAAGGAATCAGGAGGCGGTCTGATCTTGCCAAAACTCCCTTTTGGTTCTCAAGTTCCATCCCAACTATTAAAAACTCCAATATCTCTTAACATTTCCAAATTCTATAATCTTCTTAAGCACTCAAACATAAATATTTAGGACATAGTTATAATTAAAACATGAGTCGAAGGCCTCAGTAGCTAGTGCTCGTTAAACTTATATATTAAGTCTAGTATTATATGCATAATAAATGCTTTTTATTTTTCAAGAAATAATTCTTATTTCTTTATAAACTTAAACAAAGATTATATATATTACAATACAACATTATCATTAAATAAATGTATAGTCCGTTTAGCCACTGCCTTCTTAGGGTGTTGCTTCTCAATGCATGATGCCACAGTTTTCTTTCAACCTTGTTATGTCGGAAGATTATTGTTCTTCTAACTAACTAATTCCACATCTAGTTGCTGTAATGAAAAATTTATCTCCAATTCAATCTCTTCGATAGTCAGCTAACTGTGCTCATCGATACCAATATTTTTCACTTGGCCTAAAATACAATTTAATCAATCACTAGCTTCACAGACACTGCATCGAGTCACATTTGACAAAGCTTCTTTCAGGGAGAAGTGAGTGTCCTCTTGCTTATTACACCTTTTAATGTCTTTTCGGTACTCTTGACACAGGCAACGATGTAGAAGTGATCTGTCCCAAACTCTTTATAGTGAAATTGGTTTCTTCAGTCATAAGAAAACAAAACTTAAAAGGGTTCTTAATGTAGAGAGAGGCAACTTGCTTGTCCATAGATTGAAGTAATAGAAAATGATATTTGATTTATTCGAATTCTTTAATGGGATTCTTTTGTAAGTCAACTCAGAAGAAACTAGCATTTTGTATTATTGTTAAATATGCAAATCTTCGCCAAAGCATTACATATGCGTGTTTTATTTTAAACAAACCATTTGCTCGTTATGCGAGGGTCTATTGTAAATAAATATTTGAATTTCATTCTGCAAATAAACTTAAAGATAAGTTAAATATTTAACTATTTTGGATGTACAGTCTAACTTGAATAGTAAAACATAATTAAGGGGATTAACAAAAACTGAAAACGAATGGAAGAATCAAGTTATGCTAAGGAAAGTTACCTGCACTGGGATGAAATTCTTTATCCATCAAAGTCATCAATCATTGTATTTTATATTGCCTAATGCACTAAAGTTGATGATGATGATTTTGTTTTGGATATTAGTTTCTAATTTATAGGGAAATTACACATATTATAAATATGGAAATAGTGTTTTAATCATACTAATGACAGTATTTCTCTATTATTGCAATTTAATATGACCCAGACTGATAAAGAATTTCTAAGTAGAGTTTTCTATTTTATAGAATTTAGCGTCTTAATGAGCTCTTTCTGAATGAAGTATCTATTTGAAGGCATATCTAATCGTATGTGTACATATTATTGAGACTTTAAGTGTGAGACTATACATATATGTAGTGAATATTAATTGACAATTGATATCAGTATAATTATGGAATTGGTACATTTGAACTTATAGACGAGAGAAGCACCTTATGGGGATAATCTTTCTGATGCAAGGAATGAATTTAACTTTAAGTTTGGTTTTATTGTATTTGAAAACATGAATCACAATCACTATGTCATCCTGCAAAATGTTTCTTCTTCTCTATAGCATTTTTAATGTTGAAGAAAAATTAAAGAGAAACCTTAAACAGAACAACACAATGTGGAGTAAGTACAAAATACTACAATGCTATTGAACTGAATTCCTTTGAAAACTAGGTAAATGTCATGTGAAATAATCCAAACGCATCCAAACAACAGAACCAGCACGTGCTTCTTGCTCAAGAGGAGGCCTCTTGCTTGCTGCCTGCTGCCACCGGGAAGAGCAAACAAAATGAAATTGGATTTTGCGCAGAAAACTCACATTGAAGGAATGCATTTGTCATACGAAGTTTTGTGGCTCATGTTACTTTCGTTACGAGTATTTTGCAGTTTACGCTCAACATTTCTTTAAGGATGTACGCTAACATTTGAGTTTTGTGTGACACGGACAGAAGAAGCTTAAAATTGCATATAAAAGACAAGAGAAGAAGAAAACTCTATTAATTTCAATCGAATATTCGGGATTTGGAGAAATAGTTAAGCAAAGTAAAAGTTAAAGATGATGTCATCATCATCATCGTGCAAGTGAACATTGTCTAGATTATGACGGATGCTTGCCCAAAAGTTGGTCAACGTGTACATATCAGTGGAAAAAATCTTAAAGGGCGTGTTGCATATGTGGGTTTTACAAGTTTTGCATCCGGCAAATGGGTGGGGGTCGTGCTTGATGATGACAGGGGCAAGAACAATGGTACCGTACGCGGTACAAGTTACTTTAAATGTGCGCCGAAGCATGGCATCTTTGTACGACCAACGCAGCTGGTAATTATGATGGCGGAGCAAGTGACAACAGTAAAGAGCAAAGGCGAATTAGCAGCATTAACCAAAGGAAAGGCAATTGCACGACAAGAAGAAGAGAAAGAAATGAACAAAGATGAAAATCGTAGAATTAAATCAGTATCAAGTGTAATGGCAGGCAGCATAAAAGAAGCTGGAAATGAAGAGGATATTGACAAAGATGATGATGATGATGATGGTGATGGTGATGGTGATAGTGAAGACATTGGTAACGTCAAATCATCAAGTGTGCAAGCAGTAGGTGGCGCTGAGGCAATCACAGAAAGTGAAATAGCAACAACACACACGGCAACTACAACAACAAGAACTGAAATGAATTCGACATCAGAAGAAACTGTTAAAGCCATAGCAACATTATCGAGTGTAGTAACCCCAACTGCAACTGCAACGACAACAACAACAACTCAGACAAAGCTACCTTTAAAAATGCCATCAGCCATGACAATGACATTCACCAAAATGACTCCTCCAACGACGACAACAACAATGCGTTCAACATCATCAACACAGCTAAGACCAACCAGAATCAGTCAACCCAAACCCACGACGACCCATCAATTGGCTTTAGCTGTGCCTTTTGCACTCGCACCAAAACGCAGCAAAACCAGCATGAGTCCTACGGCTTCGTTTTGTTGCGCCAAACGCCCTTCCTTTGTTGAAACTGGCTTCCTAGAAATCTTACGTCCGCAATTTACACCCGGACACCCATTGCGTACGCCTGTCACGGCTTCACCACCGGCAGCAGTGTCGACGTCACCATCAGTTGACAATAGTGAATTGCAACAACTTCGTGGTGAATTGGAACTTTTGCGTACTCAACGCACCGAAGACAAGAGGAAACTTCATGATTTGGAGAAATTGCGTATTCAAAATGATCATCTACTGGAATTCAAAACAAGAATTATGTCTCAACACGGTCTACTGCAACGTGAACTTCAACGAAGTCGTCAAGAGTTGCGTGAATCACATGATGTGGCGGCCAAATATAAACGTGAATTGGATGAGATAGCGGAAAGCATTGAATTGTTAACATTGGATAAAGAAATGGCCGAAGAGACTGAAACTCTACAAATGGAGTTGGAACTGGACAGGAACGCAATGACGAATTGAATTTAGATGTGGAAATACTAAGAGCCGAAAGTGAGGGCAAAATTGGTTCTGGCCAAGATGGAAAGATTTTGAAAAATGAGAGTTTATACAATGCCGGCGATATTATACGTTTGGAGCAATACAATCAACGATTGCGTGATACCGTCATACGTTTGCGTGATACTCTGGCTCAAGAGAAGCAGGAGCTGCTAAAGGCGAATAAAGAACTTGAGACGAAATATTCGGAAATATCTGAATTGAAAAAGATTAAGGAGACTTTGACCAAACGTCTGGATATCATGGAATTGCAAATAAATGATCTCAACGAACAAGTAGATGCATCTCTGGGTGCAGAATCAATGGTAACGTCTTTAGCTGAACAAAAGTTGGACTTAGAGGAACGCGTTAAGTTGCTTGAAGAGGAGGTAAAAGAACTGGAGGCTCTAGAAGAGATACACGAACAATTACTTGAAAGCAATCAAGATTTGGAAAGCGATTTGCGTGGGGAAATCGAAAAACTTAGTGCTAGTAACAAGATAATAGAGAAAGAAAAGGATGCAGCACAAGAAAGTGTCTATGATCGTGAAGTTACCATACAGAAATTTAGGGAACTTGTGCGTAATCTAAACGAACAGCTGCAATTGAAAGATACGACAGCGGCCTTCTCGATTGAGGACTTCAGTAGCACAAATTCGGATGCACAAAGTAATGACTTCCAACATGTCTTTAGTAGCACAAAAGCCTATTCTCGTGCCATAGAACAACAACTGAAATCGGTTGAACTGAAGCTGCAACGCAAACATATCGACTATCTTATGGCATTCGTGCCTGAAGATTTCATGTTGCGTGGTGGTGAGCATGATGTGCTGCTGGTGTTGCTGCTACTACAGCGTATTGGTGAGAAAGTAGACATTATAAGTGGTGCCATCAATGAGAAGTTTCCAACAGCCTGTGAATTTGGTAAGTTATGCTTCTTCTTCTGTTGATATAGACTTATTTAGGATTACTAATTTTCAGGACGAGATGCTATTTTCGAAGGTTATGCTGTACAGCGATTTGGCTTCCGAGCCAAATGCACCTTCTTATTGAAAACACTCAAACTGGCTCTACAGCAAATGCTTCACGGTCTGGACCACAGCGATTATGAAGTATGCACCCATGCCGCCATTTATCGTACTGACTTAGAGGCACAGGAACAGCACATCGATGAGTTTCTTCGTTTGATCAAGGCCGGTCTACTCGATGAGCATACACCCTGCGATGCTTTAGAACGTTTAGTTAACTACATGAATAGTCTTCTAAAGAATCTCTTATCGCCTCAGGCTTTGGTAGAGCTCCTGGATGAGCAACAACTTTATAATACCATGGTTGAGATTTATGAAGCGGGCTTAGACTGTGTCAATACAAATGCTGGTCTCTTGCATACAATCATACAACTTGGCGATGAGCACACTGAATCATTCCAATGTATGCAATTCCTCATGGATAATAGCTGTAGTTTTAAGCAGAAACTGAAGAAATTACAACGACGTCTTACAGGCGATAACTCCGCATGGACGGGAATGCAGTGTGCACGCTACCAGCACATACAAGAATCCAATGAAGCACTGGGCATCCTTATCAATATACTGGCAACTACAGCAAAAGAAGCCACCAAGGATAACATGGCCATAACACACGAGAAGCTTTGGCGCTTACTTGCATTGAATTATAGCAAATATGTACACAGTATGGGAGGCGAACCACCAGCAGCAGAACAGCAGAATGCCGCATCTTTTGGCCAGCAATGCATGCAAATGTTGGAGGCACAAATGGACCAACTTAATGAATTGATTGATGCCCAGGAGCACATGCGCATTCATGCTAATGTACACACAGTGTGCGTACGTCACGCTACAACTAATACGTTGCTCCAGCGAGCTGCCCAAGTGCGCCAGCACTACGAGAATATCAAGGCCTTGGAACAGTGCAACAACGAACGTGAAAAAGAAATTAAAACACTAAAGTATGCAGCGAAAATGAAGCAACAAGACTATTCCGAGTTACAGATACGCAAGGAAATGGCTGATAAACAACTCTCCAAATTGAGCCACGATCAAATGCAAATGCTTGGCCAATTGGCAAATGGTGTTGAATTACTAGAGCAGATGTTGCTCACCAAGGAGGCAACATTCATAAATGCCCTGAATGATTTCAATGATAAATTGCAAAATTTGGAAAAGACTCAACAAACGTGGCAAGAACACTTGGTCACTGCCAATGTCAGTGCCACCACAACAACAGTAGCTTCCAATCGTGAATTGCAACTATTGCATGCCGCTTTGCGAACAGAACGCCAGCAAAGTGTGACTAGTCAAACGAATAATCTAAAAGTACACTTCCGTAATCTTGCTCCAATTTTTGTGCCACAACGTGACTCGACCATGGGTACCCATGATCAAGTGCGACAACTGGAACGTGATTTACAAGATTTAAAGCGAGCCTGGCTATTGTCACATATAACACTCAGTGACGACTCGGAAGTGACTACTAGGAATCGTCGAGCTATAGAGGCACGCAGCAGCGAAGTACTTCGACATATCTGCGAAACATATTGCGCAACGAAGCCACATCGAGCTGCTCATACGCATTTTGGATTTTTCGTGTCCAATGAATTAAGGCAAGCATTATTTTTAAATTAATTATTAATTATTACATATGTATCTATGTATGTATGTACTTATGTGATTTATATATACATATACATATATAAAATATTGTATGGATGTATGACAAAAACAAAAACAAAATAGTTAATTTAATTGTTTGGTTGAATTTGTAAACAAAAATAAAAAAATTATAGAAATACATCACAAGTTTTGACCCGAAACCTAAAAAGGAAATGGTTCACATGAAATTATCCACAGGTGCAGAGTTCCAATAAGAATGTTTTGAAGATTCTATGGGCAATGGGACATCACATAAGGAAGCATTCTACATGTATGTCAAATAAACATCTTCCCAGACATTTTATAAAAATTGGTAGAATTAATACCAAACAGGCAATGGATGCTATAATGGTAGTAGTCATGTACTAAGAAATATGACCATTAAAAATATCTGAAATTAAATTCCAAACAACTGAGTGCTTTAAAAAATGATATGAGCAAAGGCGTCTTTTAACTATTGGAGGCCATGGTCAATAGAATTTCAGGGCACCGGATATCAAGCGAATAAATGATATAGTGCATAAATTTAAGATACCAATCCTGGGCTTTGTCCTTTGGAATTTTATAGGAAAACATACAATAAGGTTTGTATTCAGGGACCCAAGCATTTTTCCAAGGTGCCTAATCGAAATCTAATTTTTAAATGTTAATTATCCTATTTGGTTGTTGTTGTGTGTGACAGCAAAGGGGCTTTCAAAAAGAAGTACGCATGCAATAAATAAGGAACGAATTAAGGTAAGAGGGAAACGGGAAACATTTGTGTACAGCTGGAGGATTAAAAAAATTTATAAGAAAAATAAAACAAGCAGAAAGAAGTTTAACTTCACCTAAGCCGAAATTGATATACTCTTCACGTACGCCATAGAAAACGTTTGTGCCTAAGCTCTGTGATAATGCATTTCAATACATTACCGAAATATTTGTATGGGAGCTTTACGATCCAGTAATCCTAGGGTCTTGAAATCTACACGGTTGTTGAATCAGTATGTTTTTCTAATAAGAACCGGAATTGAAATGGGTGGTTTGCTTGGGAGGTACCCCCGTAGTGGTGCGATTAAAACAAAGGTTCTTGCAAAATTTCTGCTCTCTAGCTCAAAAACTGAGAGACTAATTTGCATACACACTGTCTTAATCAATTCGTCAGTTTACAGGGTCTTTGTTGTCTCCTTCTGCATGTCACACACTTCATGACAAATTTATAATATTGTACTATTCACAGCATGAAGAGTTTAAAAATTAATTATTGAAATTTACGGTATGTTATTGCCTAAGTAGCAAGCCATAAGTATAAGTCAATGGGAGTCAAATGGATTAATTTTTAGTTCAAAAGGTAAACAGAAGTGTGAGGAGAACCACCAGAAAGACCGACGAGACCATACGTTCCCTGTAATACTTGAGGATAAAAGACCAGTCCAACGTTAACTGATCAAAGGTGCCAAGGTCCAAGTACTTCGAGGAAGTTTCATTTCGCTATCATCACCATGTGGAGGACGACCACCGAATACAACACTATTTTGTTGTGACTGCAGGTTCAACTGCATGTGACTGCAGGTTCAATTGCTCTCCGATGTGATTCATCACGACCTGACTTATAACTATTCGTTTGAAGAGTGTCACCTATTAGAAAGGATGTGTTCCTTTTGTATTGTCTGATGTCCTTTCGTTTATTCGTAGAGGGAACGATGCCCATAATAGTGCTGTAGTTGGAGAGTGTTCTCGTGTGGACACGGCAATTACTGCTTAGAAAGCAGTTCATTATGGTAGCGAACCGATACAACTTTTGCTTCCTGGGGGAGATGGTTATTCCTTGTATGAATTCTAATGCTTTCAAATGCCTTTAAACGGTTTCAGTGCCTCAGCTGATACTTCTCATAGTCACATGGCGATCTACGCTGATGATTTTGTCAATATCACTTGATAGTTAATGTGATCATCTGTCAAATGCAAGTTATACATATTTCTATAGTATCATTTTAAAAATTTGCATTATTTTTTAAGTTGCAAAAGTTTTAATTTCTTACCATAAAATTATAAGCTATAAACCACTGTGACTAAATTGCATTTTAATTAAAATACCGTTTACCAGCACTGTTTAGATGAGTCGAGTGACTACAATGCGTTTGGCAACACTGATCAACCAGCTGTTTCTGCTTCTTGATTCTGGGAAAGCAGCAGCCAGATTATTATTTCATATTATTAATTTTGTTTTGAAAAACTTTTGTGAATTTAATAAATACAATTTAATTAACATATAGCACAATAAATACATTAACAGAAATAATGTGTGAATAATACTGAGGTAAGTATGTATTTTATATGAAAAATATAAGTATAATAATAAAATAGCTGTGAAAGCATAAACAGAGCGCACTTGTTTATTTATCTGTGACGTCATGCGCAAGTAAAGTGTTTGCATAAATTAAAGAAATAACAACAAAAACAATAAAAGCAGAAGCTTTATTGCATACCAAAGTATCAAATTCAATAATAAATGTGACATAAATATTAAAGAATTATATACTAAATGTGAATAAACGTCAGTTCTAAATTTATAGCTGCTGCACGAGCCTCTTAACCCCCCAGGCAACCATAGCCATTGGTTGATTATGAAAATTACCGGTAAAATTTGTATGCTGCTCGCACGCTCTCTTTCTCTACATATGTTTCTCCCAGTGTGTCGTCTCTCTGCACGAAACGAAACTAATTGAATATTTGTGTTTTTCTTTAATTTTAGATTCACAACAATAGAACTCACACAATTTAGTAAATCAACAACTTTCGTAAAGGCAAAGGGTATCTACAAAGTAGCAGCAACAACACCATCATAGCTTTGGCGCTCAATATTATTTTGCAGCCTGAGACACACGCACAGATTCTCTCACTCATTTTATTGTACATCGTGCAGTTTTCCCAACGCATTTAAGATTTTTCACTTTTAAAAGAGGCCAACGTTGGAGCAAGAATTGTCTGAGGCAACACACACAGTCAGTGGCAAACATTGTTAGCGGCAGGTGGTGACCTATCCACAAACATACAAAAGTACATATCTTCTATAGTGTTTAGAGTGGTGTATGTCTAGTGTCGTGTCGTTGACTGGGTTTAACGCCACAACTCATTCGCACAGACACATCGTTCACATCTTACATAATTCCACAAGTGCATTGATTTTTCCAATAAGGAAATCATCATCACCGTCGAAAGATTGGATATCTCTTGGATTGTATAATACTCCTAAATAAAAACCAACCAACTTACATACCAAATATATATAAATCTAGAAATTAATACCAGAACACGATGGCACGTCCCGTAGCTGATACACATGTAAGTTACGAAACAAATATATAATTAATAATACATTATTATTTTTTATTTCTTTTCAAAGCGTTTGTTCGTTCTATTCTTTCATCTTGCTTTCATAATTATTTATTTAAAACAAAATGCTGCTTGTGTACCGTAATATTGCAATTGTTCTTTCCTCATGGTCTCTTGCTCTTGGCCTAAATCCTAAAAATTTGATTCAATTTGGTTTGTACTTGAAAAAAGATTTTGTTTATCTTTTTAAAGAATCTACACAAAATTTTTGATTGCATTCATTTTCATAAATTTTGTATTTTGAAATTTAAATTTTTGATTATGATATCATTTGCTATGATTAGCCCACACTTTAAATAAATAGAATTCATTCGACGTAATAGAAAATACAAATATTCATAACACCAAAACCGGTTCTCCTACAAATAGGCAGTTTTGATAAGCTTAATTATTCGCATTTATTAAAGTCTACCAGCATCCTATAAAGTTTAATAGCCTGAAAATTGTTTAACAAGTAAGAAATGAAAGTGATGTGTCAAATATTAAAGATCTGTTACATCTGTTGTGATCCTTTTAAGAGTATTAGATTTTGATAAGAGTTCCATTTATTGCCATATATGTGATTTTCTTTATTGATTCCATATATTCTGATCCTTAAATTCAGAAATTTTATTCTATTATGTCTATAAATCAATTAACCCGTAAAAATGATTTTCATTGTAATTTTTAAATTTAGAAATTCCATTCTAAAAATATTCATAAAAATAATTTAAACCATTATGTTATTATGTAGTTCAATTTCATTTCACTAATCGATTTTCTTCAGTTTTTATTCTATATTTTTTACTTTTAATCAAATCGATAACCCATAAATCTCATTCTACTTTTCAATTGTCACTTTTTGTATGCCTGGCAGTGTGTCAGTACTTTTTATTGTTAATGACAGTGAAATTGAAACAGAGAAATCAGCTGTTACTACAAATACAACATTTTTAGCTCCAACAATTATTTTACTTACATGCTTGCTCTCTGTGATACACTCTCTATCAGTTTCTCTGCTAGTGAGACTCCCAATAAAAGCCTGTTTAACTTGTTTAACACAAGCTTTCTCTCAATGGTGGGGTGCTCTTTTGCTTATGATTGTTATTATTGTTATTACACCGACAACATGCACTCGCTTGCTCGCTGGCTCTGCTTTATCTGACATTGATGACGACAATGGTGTATGGCGCTCAGAGTGCGAATAAGGTTTACTTGTTTTAACACTCCAGCATGCCTTCAATTTGTATACCGACATGCGGTTCACTTTAGTTTGTCTCAGTTTGCAGTGCGTTGCGCGTGTATAAATTTTTTGGCTTTAATAAAATTTTATAATATCAAAGAGAAATATAATATTAGAAAAATATTTTCAATATGGTGGAGTTTGATGTAAGTTGTATTTACCTTTAGTGTTCTACTATCCTGTCATAATGATTCTTTATATCAAATTTAATATATGTGTGTATTTTGCAAGGGTTTTTAGTTTTTCATGTTACTGAGAGCGCAAAGTTTCGTTGTGGTGTTCAATTTAGTTGTGACATCACTAATAATTTCATAATGAGATTTCTATATACTCGTTTGTAATTTGAAGTTTTTGATTTTGTTGTTAATTAATAAAGGTCAAGGTATAAAGTTATTTTATGGTTTTTGGTTTAATCACGACGATATTTCAGTAGTCTCTAGAAATTAAGATAAGAAACATTTAACATTTTTTTTTTGAAGCCAACCAAGTGCCTACCAAATGCTTATCAAATCACACATTTTTGTACTTATACATGTAAACATTTAGAATTGCCTATTCACTCATATGAAACAGTTTTCATTACATTTGATTTCCATATGTCTCTTATTTATTAAATATTCTCATGAAGTTATTACTTGATTTATCATAATAATTATAATAAACTAATAAATGTGAGACCAGGACGGGCCGCCTATTCTAATTTCAAAATAATTATTTATGGAAAATTTCTTTGTTGCAAGCAAATAGAAAAACGAGACAGAATTTGATATACAGATAGATAGTGAATCTGTATATAGACATTTATTACGAAATATTTTAATTAATTATTTATGAGCATTTAATAATTGCGTCTAAAAATATTCCATTTGCCCTAAGTTGTCTGTTTGTCGATCAAATCTCTGTGTTACTTGCTTTCTATATCGACAAAATCTACTTTTCTTTCTAGACAGAGACACGGGAAACTTGTCAGTTCATTCATGAATGTCACTCTGATTCAATATTGACTGAATAATATTCAATTTCGCGATAAGGAAATCTAAAAAAAAAAAAAAAACGAAAACAAAATCTAAGCCAATTTAAAGGTGACACCGCAGCGTAAATGAAATTTATACTCTTCCCGCAGTGAATAGTATAATAAGTTTGACATAAAGTTTGTAGGACACATTGGAATAGCCGAGGTTAACCTTATTTTTAGGGTTCCGGACCCAAAGGCTACCAATCGGAACCCTATTACAGAGAGTTTGTCCGTCTTCGGGTTATACCTCATGAAGTTCTATCTAAAAGTAAAATATTTTCAAAAACTTAAAGGGGTCCCCATACAAGAAACATTTTGGTTTGTACGGCAGCTATACGATCCAGTAATCCCACGATCTTGAAATTTGTTTGGTTGGTGAAGGTGGATTGGAAACTGTTAGTGCCGAAATTTCAGTATGATCGGACCACTAGGAAGGGTACCTCCCATACAAACGAACCATTAAAATTCAGGTTCTTATTAGAAAAACTTTTTTGTTTTAGGTTGTTTCTAATCAAATGTAGAGGTCAGTTTTAGGTCATCAATGGGAGACCAAGAAAAATTTTAAATTGTAGGGAATTCTAATTTTACATTCATATATATATATATATTGGTCTGATTTGGTAGAGTGATTCTTCCGATTAAGTATGAAAATCTTTTTTATTCAATGGTGACCCAGATTACTTACTTAACCATACATTACTTCACACTTATAATCTCCCTTTTATCTGTTTCTTTTCAGATTATACCAATTGCTGTAGGAGTGGTAGCCGTTGTTATCGGTGCTGTTATTTTGCATTATTTTATTAATAAGAAGACGACCCGTCCACGTCGTGAACCAAATCGTACAGCTCGCCTTCGTACATTGGTTGATCCCAATGATAAATATCAATTGCCGCTTGTCGAAAAAGAACTGATTAGTCATGATACAAGACGTTTTCGTTTCGGTTTGCCATCAAATCAACATATATTGGGCCTGCCTGTAGGCCAACATATACATCTGATTGCAACAATCGAAAATGAATTAGTTATACGTCCGTATACGCCAATTTCATCGGACGATGATGTCGGTTATGTTGATTTGGTGGTCAAAGTCTATTTTAAGGATTCGCATCCGAAGTTCCCAGCCGGTGGTAAGATGACTCAATATCTGGAGAATATGCAAATTGGCGATAAGATTTCATTCCGTGGTCCATCTGGTCGTTTGCAATATCTCGGTAACGGTTCATTCTCTGTTAAGAAATTACGCAAGGATCCACCAAAGAATGTCTCAGCAAAACGTGTCAATATGATTGCTGGCGGTACTGGCATAACGCCAATGTTGCAATTAGTACGTGAGGTTTTGAAACGCAACGAAAAGGATAAGACTGAATTGGCATTGTTATTTGCCAATCAGGTAAAATTAATTAAATACTGAATTTCTACGGTTTTATTTTATTATTTATTTATATTCTTTTGTGGTTTTCAGAGCGAAAAGGATATATTATTGCGTCAGGAACTCGATGAATTAGCACAGAAACATCCTGAACAATTCAAAGTTTGGTATACCGTCGACAAAGCTGCTGAAGGTGAGCTGCTTAATAAGAATATTTTCATTTTAAATATCAGTCTTAATTTATTGAAATTATCCTCATCATTTCATTTATTAGAAAGAAATTAGAAGTAATTAATTGTTCAGTTGACTTGAACTGAATCCAAAGATTGGAATCTTTTGAAGTGAATATTAGCAATTTTTTAAATAATTTTCTTTGCATTCTATATAAGAAACCTTTTTCTATTATATTACATTTCAAAATTCTTTGATGTGATTTTTCGTTAACTTGATTACTAAATCACTTAGATTTCCTTATTGAAATTGATAATCCATAGATTTTAGTCTTTTTAGGGACTATTGTGTATTCTAAAATCGTTCCTGTAAGTTTCTAAACAATTCGATCAATCAAGCCATGAATTCTAGTCTTCAAAATTCCATTCTTAGACCAGATTTTTACTTTAAAAACTTGTAGTGTTTATTTCTTAATATATTATTGTTCAGACCAATAACTTTCTTATTAATCCATAGACTCTGGCTACATAATCAATCCATAGATTCTAATTCTTTTGATCGGATTGATTTCTAATTCATTCCATTGATAGTAATTGGATATTATCTTTTCGATATTATTTTTTAAAGGAATGTATGTTTATATGCATATTTGAGAATTTAATCTATATAATGTAGAAGTTAGAATGGTTTTTATCTATTAATTTTGTACATGCATATTGATGATATATTGAAATTCCATTTTATAACTCCAGAATCGATTCCTTCACTATCAACTCATACATTTGAGTCTTTACATATAAAAATTCCATCCTTAAAACAAAAGTTTTATTAAAGAATAAGTTTCTTTATTAAACAATCAATTATTCCAAATGTATTTAATAATTAAGAAATATTCTATAGACAAATAACTTACTCTTATATCAATCAATCCATAGATATTTCTTTAATGTCAGAAATATCATTGCAAAGGCAGATTTTCAATTAGAAAACAATTTTCTCTCACAATCAATCTAGTTTATAAATTGTAGTCTTTAAATAAGGAAATTTAACCTAATCTTTAAATCGATTAATCCCATTCTTAAATCAGATTCTATATCGCTCAATCCAAAAGTTTCTTATCCCAGAAATTCCATTCCAATAATAAAGTCTAATTTGTTTATCAATCAATTAAATTTATTCCTTATTCAATCCACAAGAGGCTATCCTAATTTTACACAAAACTAATGTTGTAACTTTGTTCTTATATTTGCATTGATATTAATTTTGTTTTAGATTTTTAATATTAAGTTTTTAATTTATCAATTTGTCTTAAAACTTTGACTTTGACTCTCCCCATTAATAATCTATCCCAATTTTATCATCAATTGTTTGGTTCTCATTATTTTTTTTTTAACAATTTTGTATTGAAATATGAAGAAAATATCATCTATTATGTGTTCCAATTTTGTATTCGATTTCTTTCGAAACATGCTGCACTCAAACGGATGCCTCGCTCGGCACGTTTTATAGCCTGGTCCTACAACACTGGCTATGTGAATGATGATATGATACGCGAGCATCTTTTTCCACCAAGCTCTGACACGTTATGTTTGCTTTGTGGACCACCTCCGATGGTCAACTATACTTGTATACCGGCGCTTGAGCGTTTAGGGCATAGTGCCGAAATGCGTTTTAGTTATTAGATGAGACAAGAAAGATTAGAAAATATAAATGTTGTTAATTGTTGTGTTGGAAGAGACGCGTGTGGTTCCTTAAAGCAAAAAGGTATCTTTCTCAAACCATAATAATAATACAAATTATATTAGAATATGTTTAATAGATAAGATAAGATTAGATTAGATTTTTAAGTATGATTTGTATGATATGATAAATTTTATGAATGTAATGACTGATATTCTTTTTTCTCATGTTTCCAAAGGCTGGACCTATAGCGTTGGCTTTGTTAATGATGAATTGATTGCCGCTCATCTCTTCCTCGCCGATGATAATACAATTGTTTTGATGTGTGGCCCGCCGCCAATGATTAATTTTGCCTGCAATCCCGCACTGGATAAACTCAATTTCCATCCGGACTTACGTTTTGCTTACTAGTTTAACTAGTTAGTATCTAGATACATTTACACTCATTTTTTCAACAAAACTCTTTCACACATTTGCACTTTAATTTAACTTCACTTTTTTTTTTTTCTATTTTCTATTCTCTTTTCGGTTTCACTTAATCAAATTTTCTTAAAATTTTTCTTTAATCTCTACCCTTTGCCTTTGGATAAATGAAATCTTAGGACAATACTTATATCAAATACCACACAAACATATATCATACACAAATCATACAAAACTACAACATCAAAGAAAGAAAAGTGCATTACAAATGTTCGTTGTTCTTTAGGATAAACAAAAATTTAAAAGTACAATATTTTTGTGTAATAAAATAAAGAAATAATATTATAACAAAAAAAAAAAAAAAAACAATCTACCCTTTCTATCAAATTGCAAATAAAAGTGAAATGTATATATTTTAAGGTAATTCCTCTTTCGTATTCGTCATCATCTGTATCATCATCATCATCATCATTATTTCATGCTCAAGTTCAACTCAATCGCTTGATTTGTAATGCAAATCCAATTTTGTTCACAGATTGTTGTGTATTTTATTGTAAATACAATACTATTTACGTTCTATGTCCATTGACCTCACTTTTTGTTTGAAACAAATTGCTTTGACATTTTATTTATTTTTTTTTTTTAATTTATTTTCCTTTCGTTCATTTGCTTTGCTTTTCATCGTGTAAACTTATTCGATTTCCTATTCATTAAATTCTTTTTTATATTTATTTTCTCTTGTAGTTGTTATTCATTTATTTGAAGGGGTTCGCCGTCGTTTGCTTAGTCAGCTATTGGTTAGATTGGTGGATTTTTCTATGTTTCAGTGTGTCTCGTGTTTGGCAAACGTTCATTTTGCATTTATAAATAAATCCAAAACAAATGCTTTTGCGATTTTTGTTTATTTGTTTTATTACGAATTTATATAGTAAATAATCAGTCATTGCCTATTAAGTGAGTGAGCAGTGAGCAAAAGCGGCGTCTTGTGATCTAAAAATAAATACAAGTGACGTCGAATTGTGCAAAAATAGCAATGAAATTACAATAAATGATGATTGTTGGAAGTATTAACACTTCGTTAACTTAGAAAGGATATACTATTATTATTATTAATAGCCATAATTGCAACGTGACCTCACAAGGTCTATTGTACTTGACCTTAAACCAGAGATTGGTGATATTTGAGAATTAAAGGAGAAGAGGAGTGCTTGCTCTGATGTAAACGTCCAACTTATAAGTTTGTCAAGTAAAATAAACCAGGTCGGGTAAATAGAAAAATCAGAAAAGCAAGATACAATAATAGAATCAGAAACATTTGCCGTATTAGAATCAGTAAGCTAGGCGCTAAGAACGCTTGCTATGAGTACAATGATCTAAAACATCCTAATTCAAAATAGTCTGTAATTCAAAAATCAATTTCTTTAAAAAGCGAGAAAGTAGCGTCGATTCGATGCGATGTTCATTTCGCGTCTGATCTTGTCAGCTTTCGTTTCGCAAGTGAAGTCAAAAAATCAGCCAAGTGGTACACGGAGGTTCCGTACCAGATTGGGGTTTGTATGGGAGGTACTCCGCCTATATTAACACTTATTGTGTCTAAATTTCTGTTCAATAGTGAAAAAACCAAAAAAGTTTTTCGAAAAAGTTATGAAAGTTTTCCGTAATGTTTCACTCCATGTACGGAAAACACGATATCTTTTAATGTAGATCCGATATATTGATGGATTTGTTTTGTGAAGAAAGGAAGAATCAGTTAAGAGAGAAAACTACATGCAGAGAATATCCATATCAGATTTTAATTTACTAGGTAATAAAGTTCCCTGATTTCTCCTAGGATGGCTTGGTAAAAATTTGAAGCATATCAGCCAGAGTAGGGAACATTCTTAAAATTAGCCATGTAGCTTCTAAGCTTTTCGAGAAGCAGACGTCTGGTTAGACAGATGTGTCAAAATCAATTAATCTTATTTGGTAAATGAAATTTGTGGGCTCATATTGCTCTTCTTACGTTTATCGGAATGAAATTAATATATCAGGAAAGCTTAACACAAAGGATTTTCACTACATAAAAGTCTATCATTAATTAAGCTCTGATAGACTGCAGCAATGTAGAGTATCAAACACTTGAGATCATTAAGTTGTCTTTTTGGATATCTGGAACAAATGTTTCTAACACATAAGAAACTGAATTCAGATTTAATGAAAGCTCAACTTATGTATCATATTTCTCTTATCATATTTTTTTTTTTTTTCTTATTCATACAAATCAGAGTTAAAGATATCGACAATAAATCATTCTTCATCAGGTAAGTTTGTGCTTTTCAATTATTTCCAAATTTTATAATATTTTACGCATAATATTACATATTGATCAGAAAATATTGGTGAATTTTTCAAGTTCTCAGAGATATAACACTAGACTAGATTGGGAAAGGCAAGAAAATAATTTACTCATCAATGCGTCCATAGGGCATATTGTAACAAAGAAATGTATTTTGTTTTCGTATTTTTTATAATCAAAACAAGAAAAAAGGAGATTAACTTCGGATAATCCAAAGTTGTCAAATGGTCATGTATCCCTGTTGTTGTAGATTGTCTTAATCCCGTAAGAAATCGTCAAGAAACACTTCTCTGTATCTAGATGACAATCCCCAGAAGTGTTCGGAATTATTTAAAAGTAATGTGACTGCTTTCTTGTATAAAGCCTTTTTATTTGTTTACCATCATAATAGTCATAAGGACTAGTGGATTTTGACTTGAGTCCGATATTTCCGGTAGTCGATTTGCAAGTCGATTATTATAAGAATGGCAATTCGACAAGGAGTAAACTCAAATCTACGAGTATACCAAAGATAAATTAATTTCTATGCATCAGAGATCTTTAAATGCCCACGGATAGTGAAAAAGTTTTGTTTTATATATTCTTTTGGATTCATGTATATTTTTGTATTTATTAAAATAAAATTGAAGCTAGTAAGTTTGCTATCAATCAATGTTGTGTTTGGCGCTGTTTAAGCACAATCCGACACGCTCGCTTCCAAAGGCTTTCAAAACAAAACTAATGAAGGGAACTGACTGAAACTTTGACAGTAGGCTACTAAAAGAATGTACAGCACGATGGTAATAAAATTCTTTTGTAATAGCAGCGCCATCGTGCGGTGAGGCCAAGTACTTGATGATTGACCCTCATAGACAATGTTGTTACTGATTGATTATGATTGTTCTTGTCTTGTGTTCGCTCAATTCTTGGAATTGGCTAAATTTGATTACAGTTCTGCTCTTTACAACCTTTAATACACATGATATTTTTTTTTATACAATATTGGAATTAAGAAAAAAAAAATAACTTCAATTTTTGTTTTTCTTTATGCGTTTTATTTTTTCCATTTGGATATTTTAATCGACTTCAATGTATTTATTTTCCTTTTATTGTTTGGTTTTTAAAATGTTTACTTTTTTAAAACAAATCAAATTCTTGCAATTTTATACTTTCTTAAAAATATTAATTAATTATGCTTATGTTGTTTATGTAAACACATTAAGATATTTTATTTTGTTTTAATTCGTTTCAAATTACATTCATCTGTGTGAGCTGTGTTTTGGATGCTTTTGTTGCTGATCTCTTGTGCTTCGCATTTCTATAATTATTATTTATTGTTAATTATTTAATATATGAAAATTATATTGTAATTATAAATTATTAATTTCTTTCTTTCTTCAATATTATTTTCTATACAATGAAGTATTCAACTAACTACAAATACCAATAATTCTATCCTCCATCATATGTTTTCTTATGCTTTGCTTTGTTATTGAGATGATCTCTCTTCCTTTTGTGGAATTAATTGGGCTGAAGAAGTTGTGTACCATATCTTATGATGATTGATTTGCTTCTCTTAACATAAAATTATTCATTTAAAATTACTCTTATTTTCGTATTCAAAAATATTAAGCGTCATTTCGTTTTATGAATTAATAAATTAATAGACATGACGACAATCAGAATCATTTAATTGACAATTGTTCGTTGTCTTTATCTTTAAAAGGTAGACACTGCACTGAGTGTTACCAAAGAGTATGAAAATACATAAACTGGACAAATCGCTCTCGCAAAATTTCAAGTTTCGGTGTTTTGTGTAGAGATAGTAAACAACAATTGTGTGTAATTTTGTTGGTGCTGGGTGTACAGAAATTATTGTTACTATGTATGTATCTCGAAACAAAACACCGAAACTTTGACTGCTAGCAGAGTTTATTTTTTCAGTCTTGGGTATTATTAGTAACCCTTCTCTTCTCTTTTATACTTTATGTTTTATGTGATAATAGAATCAAATCTCTTTATTAATTGTTAGAAATATTTATGTGTTTAATCCTTGAGAAACCTCATCAGACTTTCTTAGTGTTGATTGCTTAATATAAAATTAATATTAAATTCATGTTTGCATAAATTATTTCTCTCATCAAAGTGATGAGCATAAAGAAGTTATAATCGTTTTTAATTTTGTATGATCAATTTATAAAATCATAAAATACATTTTGAATTAGCTTTTTATTTATTTATTTTTGTGTAGATTTTTATAAATCATTTTTCTTTGTTTGTAATATTTTATATGCATAAAATCGTTAGAGTTTTAAACATAAGATTTTCTTTTTATTTCTAATTACAAATGCAAAAGTTTTATTTTTTAATTTTTTCATTTTAAAATTATCAAACAGTAGAATGAATGAAACAACAGAAGAGAGTAAAGTGAGATGAGATGTGGTGTGGTGTGTGCAGAATGAAGGATAAGGAACACAAACAACAATAATATATTATAAAAGAAACATTCAATTCAAAATTAGACTATTATTTTTTGTGTTTTGTTATGCGTTCTGTTGTTTTTTTTTTATTTTTATTTTTTTTTGTGGTAATTTAAGTTTTTCTGAACATTTAAAATAATTTTAAATGGTAAAACTTCATCATTCAAATTGTAAAATTGATTTTCTAACATTTTAATCATAAATTTCTTTTGAACAATGAAAATTGATTATTAGAAATGTGGGAGAAGAAGCCAATCTAGGGTTCCTTAATTTACATACGTGTATATTTATTTTTTGTTATGCAATAAACCTACTTTTTTTTACAGTCTAATTAATAGAACTGTTTCTAGTTATTTGTCGAAGTATGTTGAAGTAAGTGTTTGTGATTTTGTGAAATTTGTATAAGATGCATGGATGGATATATGTTTGAATGAGAAGGGGGAGGAGAAAGAGGAAGAAGTGGGAGGAAGAAAAAGGATGGCGCTTCTGTATATGTGACTACAAAACATAAAATACTCTTAGTATATCTAAAAATGTTATAGAAATTAACATAATACAAATAAAAAAATCTTAAAAACTAATCATAAAAACGAATACATTCGTGTTGCGTTGCTTTGAATTGGTTTGCTTCATATAGTTGTTTTATAACTTCTTGTTGTTTTCCTCTCTCTGCTGTGTGTTGTTGTGCAGGAGGATATTGTGTGTGTTTGTGTGTTTGTGTGTGTGGGTTGTTGATTGTGTAGGGGAGGAGAATTGGTTAGTGTTGAAGCTGGTTGTGTTTGTGTTGTGTATATCGAAGTGCAATAATAAAAATGCGTACAAAAACTAAAAACAATATTAATTTAAATAAAAAATTTAAAAGAACTTCGCGACATTTTTTGTAGTTGTGCTTTTGCCCATGTTCTCCCCCATATTTTGTTTATTCTTTGCTGCTGTTTTGTTATATTCTAGCAACAATTCATCAAAGTGTTGTTCACTTAATGGCAACGCTTCAATTTCTGAAACTTGCTTCAATCTACAAAAAAAAAAAAAAAAAAGAAAAGACAATGATGATCATGACAAACTATTAAATCTTCAAATACTCAATAATACACTTACTTTTCTTTATTGTATTTGTCTCTAATGGCTTGCTGAGCGAGCGTTTCAGCTTTGGCATGTGTCTTACTCAAGTAAAGCACCTGTTCCTTTATGTCGCTCAGTTTGTATGATGTAATCTCTTCCAATTCGGTAGTCCAAATTGTTTCACCAAGTGTATAACGTGCCACTGCTAGTGCACCCGAAGAGATTTGTGAAGGGTAATAACATAAATACGGTTCAGCATCGAGTAAAGCCAATTCACTGATATACTGAAAGAAAGAAAGCAAATCAACAATAGACAATTAGAGTTATGTTGTTGAGATGATGATAAAAAAAAAACAAATGAAATTACCAGTGTCAAATACTTGATATTGTCAGGCATATCGACAAGAACGGAATATGTATTTGACAAACACATATGCGGTCGGTGTGCATAAATCGAATGCCAAAATCTTCAGAATAATTTGCTCCATGCGTAAAACTTGAGCTTTCGAGTATGTGTCATCAGTGATGAAGACAAATTCACCAACATCTGGTGGATAGATCTCCTCATATTTTCTAAAAAGAAAGAAACAAAATTCAAGCTTAAGTCAGAGTTTCTTTTTCTCTTCAATCCAAAATGTTTGCTTGTAAAATTTATGCTTAATTGACAAAACGACTACAAAAAAAAAAAAAAAAAAAAAAAGTTTGAATAAGTCATGGATTCCATCTGTTGTTTATATTTCAACTTAAAACTTAGCTAAACATCACCAAGAGTCTACCAACAATGACATGTATGGTGTCATGTGTGTTCTCCATTCCTCCATCCATCCATTTACTGTCAATTTTACATGCTCAATTTTATTTTAAAGCCAATCTGTAGATACACACAAAAAAAAAAGAAAAAAAAAAGGACAAATTCGAGTCAGAGTCCTACACGGAGAGTTCCGTACCAGATTAGGGTTTGTATGGGAACTCCCCTTAGTGGTCCGATTCGACTGATTCCAACAAATATACAGCGCCTTTATCAGAAACTTATAGTGTCTAAATTTCAGTTCGATACAACAAGAAATAAATAGGTTTTCTAATAAAAACTTAAATTTTAATGGGGGTTTGTATGGAAGGTACCCTCCCTAGTAGTCCGATCAAACTGAAATTTCGGCAATATTAGTTTCTGATGTATAGCCACCAACCGTCCAAATTTCAAAATCGTGGGATTACTGGATCGTATAGCTGCCATACAAACCAAAATGGGGACCCTTTAAGTTTTTGCAAATGTTTTAGCTTTAGTTTGTAGTATTTGTTGCTGATGCCCGGGGAGAACTACACATTCTGCGAAAATTTCAACTCTCTAGCTATTACGGTTCATGAGACATGATCCTAAGACGGACGGACGGACAACGAAGTCTCTGCAATAGAGTTCCCCCTTTGGGTCCGGAACCCTAAAAATGAGGCCTGGCTTTCCTATGTTTTCCATTTGTAATAGTTAACAAGTTTTTCTTAAACAATCAATCATTAATTATGCAAGCTGCCATGGCTCTACTCTACTACTCCCCTACAACATGAGCAATGATTCTGATTCTGGTCCATCAAAACTACGTCAATTCTATAGCAAATAAATTGCAACCTCAGATTGTTTTCTACTTAACCAAATGATATCATTCCCACATTCAACGACTATGTCCATTTTGTAAACTCAACTTCATCACCATTACTACCATCCACCCCATCCCATCAGCATTTCAGTATGAAAAACAACTTTGATAAATGGTGACAAATTGACAATTCCATGTGGAACAACATAAAATTGTCTGTCTGTCCTCATTGTAGTGGGTGATTTTATTTCTTTTTTTTTTTGAAACAAAGTAATAGTACTAGTAGTAGAGTAGTGAGCTGAGAGCTCAACATGTACAAACCACAACAAACAAGTAACAAGATTTTTTGGTTTGATTTTCAACAGTTTGTTGAGTTATACCCATGGTGAAAAACAGACCAACGAACGATTCGATGGTGTCAGGACAAATACACATCCATCCATACATACATGTAACAAACACAACAATTGGTTTTAAGCTTTGATGTGTCTTCTCTAAACTGCAATGGGATTGTGCATGGGTGGTGTCATGAAATGGTTAGTGAATTCATGTTATACCACAACAAGTTGCTCGTTGTTACCATACTTACGATGCAATATACATGGCTGCAGTGCCAACCAATTGCAATTTACTGCGCACCACAGACATTTGACTTAGAAAACGATCGATATACGAAACGGCAAGGTAGAGTGTCTCTGTGTCCAGATTATATTCCTCGGAGACCTCGACAAGCCAATCAACGAGTATAGTACGCATCGAATGATTTATATCGCTTTGACGACGCATATAGTGCGGCTTTGCCCGATGTTTTTTCTGTAATAGAGAGAGAATAGTATTTTAAAACAAATTCTATGAAAATTAATTGCTTCAAATTTATCTTTAGATTTCCTGGATCCTAAAAATCTAAATGTATGCACATTTCAAATATCCAATAAATATTTAGTTTAATAAAAAATAGAAAGATATTTTAAACCAGGAAACTAATTTGCATTTGTGAAAAGAAAAATCATCAATTGTTGGGGAAATTGGTTTCAAGTATTGGCTAAATATTTATTAAGTGAAATATTAGACTCAGTAAACTGGCTATCAACATTTGAGACGACAACTTAATTCTCTGTAATCCAAACACAAACTTTTTTATAGAGTGTTTAATGCTGATCATTAATTTTATTATTATAACATAAAATATAATCGAAGAATTAAACGCTTGAACTACTCAGAACCAAAACCCTCTTACGACGTTTGTCCTTTTGTTCATAAATCTGTCCATTTTTTTATAGTGTGGAATTGGATTCTAAGTATAAAACAGAAGCTTCATCTTCTTGACCTTGGTCGATTTATTATTATTATTATTTTTTTGACATTTTTATTGGTTTTTTTCCGCCTCGCGAATCAATTAAGAGAAATTGTAGCTATAAAAATTACGATGAGGTGAGGCTTAAAAGATTCCTCCACATTTTTATGTGTCGAAAATGTATTTTTATGCTTTAAAACAATATTGTAATGGTCTAATGGAAGCTAATCGATGTGAATTTTATTGCCTCCCACATCACAATGCAGATGTTTTTCATATATATATTCGAATCATTGGTTATCTGCTTCAAAATCAAGAATTTTATCACTGCTCATCCGATATCCATTCATCCATATATTGTTCTAGAATCACAACACCTGTTCCAATGTACAAACTAAACTCTGAAGTGATTTTTGTGACAGATTCTAATATGAAAGATTCACTTTGGTTCCTCGAATTTCTTGTATTATTTTAAGAATATCAAGATTTTTTCGATAAGTTTGCAATTTCTGTTGCATCTACTACATTACCTTTATATTTGAGTCTGATCCAAGATCACAGAGACATAGCAAATGTCCTGATGTTTTCTCTTCAACATTACATAATCTACAATACAATGGTCGTTATATCTAAATCCCAACCAAATCGACTCATATCTTCAGTGGGTGGTGACTGCTGAAGAAAAAGACAACGTGACACGAAACGTTCGTTGACGAATCGCGGTAAGCTGACGCAAACGGTGGCCAAGCCAGAATGGACGGTCAATGAGGTTTTGCTTTGTATTTGATGGGATTGTCAGGGAATCATTTACCGCCAAATTTTTAATTCGGACCAGCTCTGAAAGAAGCAATCGTGCACAAGCGCCCAACTTTGGCCAATAGGAGACGAACTGTGTTCCATCTTGACAACGCTAGGCCACAAACATCGATAGTGACTAAACAAAAAATCCGGAAGCTTGGTAGGGGGTGGTTCTTATGCATGTACTTTATAGTCTGAATCTGATATCAATTGAATTCCACCTGTTTTTGTCCATTGCGAATAATTTTGCTAAACAAGAGAAGCTTATGAAAATCGACTGTCCCAGAGTTTGGCTAATAGAGACGAGGGTTTCTATGAGAGAAGCATAATGAAATTACCTTCAAAATGGCAACAAGTTATCGAACAATAAGGTGCATATTTTACCTAAATTAGATCTTTCTAACTATGCTTAAAGAAGCCATCAATTTCATGTAGAAATAATGAATGTCTTTTTACCTTCACATTTTCCAAAAATAATGTAATTTCTTATAAACCACTAGGTCTATTTCTGGGAAAAAGACTATGAAATGAATGGAAGGGACAAATTCGCATAAAAGAATTCATGCCTCTCTCTTGTTAGATATCCCGAGATTACACACAATTTCTTGTCGAGTATCTTGAGAATTGAAATTTAAAAAAGAGGCACCAGCAATCTATTCATTTTATAGAGTTTGCTCTGAGGTTTAGACCTAATGCTTTCGTCTTCACATGATGATTTTAATAAAACATAGAGTTCAAATTCTAGTAAGGAATGGTAAGATATGTATGTGTATTTGGTCTTAAAGGTCGTCACCCAACCCGCAGCACAATCATCAAAAAGAGCCAAGTCACCCAAAGTATAGGAAACTCAATATTAAATGGATTCATGTATCCAACGTGCAGAGAGAATTCAATTTTTTTTTTTTTTCATAATTGTGATTACCAATTTCTATTTTTCCCTCAATTTTGAATGAAATATTTTAATTGACAAAGACCTCATCATCATCATCACCATGAATTCACCGATTCAAAACCAAACTGAACTACAATAACATTTTGCTTGTGGGTACAAATTTATTTTCTATTTTTTTTTTTTTTTTTTTTACTATGTGAACTGAACGTGGGCATAAGGAAAGAAGTGAATATAAATACGATTATACATGTTTATGCTATAAATACGTGGATTGCATTTCAAATAAACCAAACACAAAAAAAAGAAAAAATTTTGACTGAAATTTTTAAAGTTTGCTTTGTGCGAGAAGTTTGGTGGGTTCGGTTAGCCATTATCAACCATATTCGGTGGCGCGTCGTTTGATGTTGTGACTTAAAAAACAAATTTAATGGCGAATGGCAACTAACCAATAGCCGATCAATATAGAAATGGACATGGAATACAAAATTCTGATGTGCCATTAGGTGCTAATTTAATGGGCAGTTAAACTATTATTGGTTATGTCGAGCAACATAGCAGAAATGGTCAAAATGAGGCGACATTTTAATATGAGGAACGTGTTAGTAAAATGAAATTGGTTTTTTACAATGTAAATAACTAATAGCGAGTGTTTCATACGGTTCTTGAAAGAGAAGAGAAGGAAGGAGGAAGATTACAAAAACTAGGAAAAAAAAAAGTTGTTACCAGGAGACGCCTGGCGTTTCCAATGAAATTAAAATAATAAACAAAGTAATCTTTTTTATACTAGGATTGATTTGCTGCTCCAAGGAAACAAAACTAACACAAAAAAAAAAAAACAAGCAGGCTGAGGAAACATAGAAATCAATTTTAATAAACTTCAAAAAAGGAAATTCAGTCTATCTTTGTGGTGAGGAAAATATAGTTCTCAATCACACAGAATTTTCTTTTTATACATAATTTTTTAATTTACACATTTAACAAAGAAATAATAACAAAAACAAAATGTTAAAAATCGGCATAACCACTGACGCTGATCGCGATGAGGCGATGAAGCTACAGAAACGTGAACAATATGAGGAGGAACGCAAGCAAAGGATCTTTAATGCTAAGCAACGTTTATATGGTGTAAGTATTTGTTTGTCACACTAACAATGGATGCTACCCCGCACCACACCACACCATCAATTCACCAACTCGATTTAATTTATCTATCCATCTAATCTGCATTAGCTTGACTTGGCGGCTCTCGAGCGTCAGATTCTTGAGAAGAAGAAAAAGATTAGTTTGCAAGTCGAATGCGATAAGAAATATGAGGAGCAAGAGCAAAAGCAGAAACGTCTTATTCGTGCCAAAGAAATGGAACTGGAGAAGATGCAGCGCGCTATAGACTCCGATTTGAATTATTATCGTTGCCGTTTCCAACGTAAAGATCAACGTCGTGAATTTGATCTTAATGATCCCGATTATTTAAGGAAAATGAAGCCAACGCGCATTGCCGATGATGACATCACATTGGGCATATCCAGTGCTCAGATATTCTCGGGTGAGGATCTTTTCAACAAGGAGCGTAAGAAGCGCCAACGTGAACAACAACGCGCATGGTTGGACCAACAGGTTCTTGAGCGTAAACAAGCTGAAGAGGCACGAATGAAGGCCGATTCCATAATGATGGACTCAATAGCATCACGTGATAAGCGTCTAGAGGAAATGGCCAAATCGGAACATATAATGCGTGATCAGGTGATTGATAAAATACGTCAGTATAATGTAGCGTTGGCAAAACAAAAACACATAGATCAAGCCCAAGCGAAAAAGGAAAAATATGAGGATGATATGGCTGAGATCTATAATATGTTGACAAGTGATATGCTTTCAGAGAATCCAGATGTGGCCGCATCACCATCTAATCCAAATAAAAAGATTGCAATCATGTATCGTGGCATGTCACCGGCAGAACTGAAAACCTTCTATAAGGCACAGAGTGATCAACTTAAAGAGGACCAAAAACGGAAATCTGAACAGGAACTTATCGATAAACAATGGGAACAATATGCCGCGAATATGGATCGTGAATTAGTTCTTAAGCAAATCGAATTGGATCGAAAACGACAAGAACAATTAGATGAATTGGTTAGAGAGAATATGAAATTGGCCAAAGAACAGAGAATACAACGTGAGGAAGCTGAGAAACTTATGGTGAATAAATTATCGCCAGAGTTTTATGATCAATTCAACAAAACTTCACGTTAGCAGCATCACAGCTTCATCATCATATACACATACACAGTAGTTTAGGAGTTAGAGGATTGATTACCAATGTTGAGAGTGAAGTTAAAAGTTTCTCGTTTATTTCAAATTTTGTTTTTTTTTGTTTTGATTATTGTCTCACACACATTTGTAACAAAGTCTTCATATACAGAGAGAGAGAGAGAGAAAACTTATTGTAGCATTTAATTTTTAGTTTTGTGTTTGTCCCTTGATATAGTGAGGGATCGAATTCCTATAACCATTTTATCAGTTATCAGTGTTTATATAGACGAGAGAGAGAACTTTAGCGTAGTTTGATAAATTTTAGTAAAAACACAGTTTGCTTGATGGTCCCAAGGTCAAAATTTAGGCTACATTTTTATATACATGTAATTTACTCTGTAAATTATGTAGATATAAACTTGAGTCATGGTAAAATAAAAATTTAAATGAAGATTGTACTTTTGTTTCTTTTTTTTTTTTGTAATATTAAATGAAAACTGATAGGAAATTCCGAAAATATTTTCGAAATTCTTTGTAATAATACCAGGAAACGCGTTCCAAAACAAAAAAAGAAAAATCTAATACTTAAGAAAATCCATTTTTCATGGAATTGGAAAGTAGCCAAGCCAAGGAAATAGAATTAAAGGCAAAGAAAAGAAGGAAAATTTAACCCTCCAACAATGAACAGTAATGACTTGGTATGGCATGGCAGGCATGGCGTGGTGTGCAGCATGGCTATGCTTTGGAAACCACGTATACAAATTAAATAAACACAGTCCAAGGACAGCGCGGCAAAGGGAAAAGATAAATACAAAACAACACAACACAACACAACAAAAGAGGAAAAAGGAAAATACGCATACAAACAAACAATCAAATAGGCAGACAACCACATGCTCGCTCACAAATTCATTTGAAGCGCATTAAAGTGCATTGAACGATGGATTGGGTAAAATGGTTTGTTATATAGAAACAGAACAGAACAAAGAGTGTAATGCAACTATGAAATAGTAAGAAAGAGAGAGAGAGAGAGAGAGAGAGAAATCTTTTGTGTATGTGTGTTTGTGTGGAAGGAAGAAGAACTTAAAGGAAAAGAAGGAAAAACTTAGCAAGAAACGCGTGAGCGAGTAAAGTACACGCTTCGATGCAATGGAGGGGTGACACGAATGAGCAAAGATGATGATGAAGACTGGACTGTGTGAAATTAAAGTTCTTCTTGTGCAACGCAACAGAGCAAAAACAAAATATTAAAACTATGACATAAAGTACTCCTCTCGTACAAATAATTCCAGCTGCGCGCGCACTCTTAAAGAACATAAACAAATGCCGACGATGACGACGAACGACACTATGATGATGTTTGCCACCACCACCAACTAAAAAAAAAAAAAAAAAAAAAAACGAGAGAAATAAGGCAAACTACGCGCCGGCGTTCATTGCCTGAATGAAGCACGCTACGCTTGGACAGATACAAATACTCGCAAACACTCAGCAGATACTCACTCTTTTGGGTGCCCCTTCAGTAACTTACTCTTCTCATCTTAAATGCCACAAAGGTTTGCTGTTCAACTATAGAAATAGGCTAATCAAAGACATAGATGGCAAAAGACAAGAAAGACAAGGAAGTGAAGAAAATAAACTCAAAACGAACAACAATCAAAAAAAATTGTGTGGCATAAATTGAAATTAGGCACATCATAACAAGAAGAAATTGAGCTCATCAACAAGCAGCAGAAATCCAGACAGACAAACAGAGGCAGGCACACAAAAATATTAAAAAAAAAAAATAAATTCCGGGGGTCATGTCATATCGTCGCTTTATAGTTGATCATGTCCGGTTAATCTCGGTTGCCTTACAAATTTTTGTGCAATTCCCTGTGTTCATTTCATTATGCATTATTACCAGATTTCCCAAGTGCCTTATACACACACACACACACATACAGCTGACAACAATTTAGCGCCAAAAAACTTAACTAAGACCCTTGGTTGTTGTGCTATGCTTCCCTTAATAAAATTTAATGATAAAAATGTGACACACGCACACATACATTTAAAATGTCTGTATAACCATGTGCAGATAGATTCTTACTTACCTCACCCTCACGGAAATATTCCAATATGTCTCTTTGATACTCAATGACTTCAAAGAATCTTTGACGATCATTACGTAATTGCAAATTCTTCTCACTCGTTATAGCTGCAACAGCTGTTGATTCTGTTATTGAGTTGTCCTCATCTTTTAGTTTTGATAGAGACACATTTAATTGTGAATTATCAATGGACATTGGTGATAAGACATCAGTAACGGACATCGGTGTGCCATCGACAAAACCATCAAGATGATAATCCTTATGCAAGGATTCACTATAAAACAAGATACACATAAGTAAATCATTTAATTTATTATTATATTTATTATCAACTTACTATTTAACATCAAAATGTTCACGTTGAAGTTGATAAACATTTTCTTTGTTAAGAAGTGCAGCGGCAGCACTAAGTGATGTCGTGGATGAAGATGATGAAGTTAAAGCTGTTATTTGTGTCTTTGCAACAGCAGCAGCAGCAGCAACAGTTTTCTGAAGCATATCATTATTATCCTCATAGACAGAGAATTGCTTGAATTGCTCGACGGGCACAGAAGAATTTGATTTCTTTTGGTTAGCAAAACCACCATTGGTGGTGCCAATTTTCTCATCCTTTGCCTTTAAATTGCCACCAACCACACGAAGAATCTGTTAAAAATGAGCAATAAAATATAAATACAAATTAATTTTAATTGAGAGTAACAAAAGCAACGATTTAAAAATGTTGTGAGAGTTTCACAAAACAACGTAAATATGTTGCCAAAGCTACTTATTACATATTGATGTTTAATAGTTTTTGATGTTGCTCAACTATGTAATCAAAATAGAGCATGCATATAACAATATACTCGAGAATCAGTTGAGTTGAATTGGATGATGATCTTATTAAAACTCGCGCTCTTGCGCTCTCTCGTAATGACTAAACATACATTTGATGCATGGTCCCATATTATATCTGTATTTTATATGGATACACACAGATAGAGAGATAGAGAGAAAGCAAATCCTGTTACAAACTCAGTGTTTTTGCTTTGAGAGAGGTTTGAGTGAGTATACATTTGTGCATGCAAGCTTGTAATTGTGTGTGTGCGTATTAGAAACATCAGTATTTATTTTTAGATAAGAAAAATAGAGGCGCGAAAAAAAGTTTGTTTGCTTTTTCGCTCGTATGAGTTTTGTTTTTTTGTTCTTGCTGTTGATGCAGAAAAAAGCGCAGGAAAATTTCTAATTTGTTGCAGTAAGCATTTTAAGCAGAATAGGATAGAATGTATTAGTTTTTCTAATTGTCAAAAAACATTTATAATTAAGGATCTTTGCTCTGTTAGAAACAAATCTCAGCTCCACAAAAACTTAAAGTTAAAATCATTTAGTATAATGAAATTTAATGATTTGAGAGAAATTTTTGAAATGCAAAACAGATTCGCATTAAAAGGTAATCTGATCTTTCCTATCCTAGACATAGTATGTAGTGAAGTTTCAGACTAATAAATTAGAAGGTAATCATCTTTACTAAAATTGTGTTCTTTTGCTCTTTTGTAATTATGATTTCTTAACATAATTTTAATCTAACAAAATATCTACAATTTTTAAAGTTTACTTGAAAATAACAACAGAACAAAAGTGCTAATTTGTAAAGATAATCTTCATCGAAGATTTAATGAGTAACATCATCTTTTAATTTCCTTTTTCTCTGAATTCATTGTCTTTCATCATCATGATCATATCGTCATTAGCTTTATTTTATTTTATATTTGTATAAAAACTTAGTTGAATTCAAAAAAAAAAAAAATAAAAAAAAACATTGGTTGGCTCAATACAATTCGCCAGGCCACTTGTAATGGTTTCTTAATGTGAAGGCGGAGTCTCTCATCCATAAGTCAGTCAGTCAGTCAGTAAATGATACACATCTACTCGTCATACTATACGAGTACAAGGTACAAGGTATAATTTTTAATTTTGCATTTTTACACGTTGTTAACCCAATTGATTGGTGTATGAAAGTTTAGCTTTCTGTATGTAGCTCGCTCCTCCACGATGATGTTGATGATCATCATACATGATTATACAAATACAATAAATATATGTATGTACATAAGTATGAGAATGTACATATGTATGTTGACAAGGCGGCGGCGGTGGACTAACTTAAAAAGAAGAAACCGGTTCAACACCTGAAGGCTAATATTGACATTAAAAAGAGGTTTCAAATTTTGATTTTTTCAAAAATTTCTAAGATTTTTGGCAACAAATACTATTGTCTATAGTTTCATGATGATGATGAAAGCCACAACAAAAAGATCCCGACCCAACAAAACCAACCATTTGTTTATTTAACTCATGTCATAAATTAGACAGACAAATTGTTGGACAATTCAAAAGATTTTGTGGTTTTAAGTGCGGGGAAGCTTAGCTCAAACTTTTTTTCAAAAAAGATTTCTTTTCAATTGACTTCATAGTTTCTAAAACATATTTGTTCCTCCAACTTATATTGATGATTTTTTAGGCCCTCCACTACAAAATTACCAAATCTAAATTCCTCTTATGGTTGTAATATTTTGTAACACATTACAAAATTTGCTTCAACCCTATTTTAAGCACAACAACCCATCATAGTTGTCCTACGATTCTAATCGGGAATATGAACAATGTGTTTGCATTGTTGAAACTTGCAGTACTGCGGGGTAAGGTTTTACAGCCACCCCTCTGCTAAAACTATTACTACATATTTGAGCTTACATAGACGACTGACTGACTGACTGACAACGAATCCACCACTACTAGCAACACTAACAATAAACTAAAATTTATAACAATTAGAAGAACAATTGCGCAAGCGCACCATCCACCCTGACGGCCAAACCAGAAACACTGCTCACTGCTAAAAATCGTCAGACAGACAGCAACAACAGAACCAACCAACTAGAAATGGGATAGTGAGCAGCAGCTGCGCATCAGAATGTTCTACTCCTCACACGAACACACATACAAATGCATATGTTTACATAAGTATATACATAAGTATGTACATATATATGCATATGAATTACGTTAGTTTTCTATGGAAATTTATGTCTGTGTACGGTGGATGGATGAATTCCATTAGATTCTGAATTTCATTTTCTTACCTTTTTGCCGGCTCCGACAGCCCGTTGATGTTGCTGAATATTATTATTATTGTTGTTGTTGTTGCCATTATTGAGTACAGCAAAATTGCTGCGTGGTGCTAAAGATTTCTCTTTGAGTCCAATAGTGCCACCACCTACGCCAGTTCCACCGATCACAGCAAGTGGCTGCTTGACGCTCAAACCGAGCGTCATTGTCTTTTCCTTTAGTGGCATGGCGCCCCCCATTACGGGATTCTCTTTGTCGACATTTGTGTCTTGATGAATTTGAAAGGAAGCCATCTTTGTTTTAATATTTCCAAAATGCAAAAAAATTAAAATTATTTTTTGCTTTTTATTTATCTCGTCAGGATAAATTTTGTTAACTAAAATCTTGTGAATTCTCTTCCTTTTTTCCAAAGATGGTGGTTTTATCTGTTTCTCCTCCTCTCTCTTTGAATTATACAAAATTTGTTTTTTTTTTTCTTTTTTAATTCTCAGCTTTGTTTTGTTGTTGTTTCGATTATGTGCTGCAGCAAATGTCGTGCAAGGAGAAGATGGAAAGGGAAAGCTGCAAAATTATATGTGTGCAAAGAGAATGTGAGAAGATGACGGCTGTCGGTCGTTGCTTATTGTTGTTTTTGTTATTGCTGTAGTTTTGACGTTTGTTCGTTGGTCGTTGCTTTGCTTTTTGTTGTTGATATTTGTTACTTTTTATCCTCGTCGCCGTTGTCGCTGTCACACGCACGCACACAAACACATTTACATGAATTTTTTTATCACAAAAAAACACATAAATTGCGCTTATTTTATTGAGTTGATTTATAATTTCTTATAAGACTGCAAAACATATTCAATTGAATTTATTTATTTCATTTCAATCATTTATTTAATTTTGACTAATTTATTATTTGAGAGCACATGAGACACCAAACACACACACACACACTACACAACAATTGACACATTTAAAATATATTAAGATGATATTGCGCGCGTAACTTCTTCTTGTTAAGCCTATGTATGCTTCCCGCTCGATCCAAGGAAATTTGAGTTTGGTTCTCTTTCGATGCTGTTACAAGCGCAATTATGCATTGACAAAAAAAACTTTTTCGTATTGAAATTTACCGACGGCCGAGAGCAGCTTTGCTTTCTTCAATTGTCGAAGGAAATTTTGAAGGCAAATTAAAAAGGACAAAATTGAAATTAATATTATTTAAAACGGTTTTCAAAATCTGCCGACGGGCCAGAAATGGAGTCGCGGACGTGCTTCCGTTAAAAGTCGAATTCCGACTTAAATCAACGAGTAAAAGTTAGCGAGTAAATCGAAAGTAGCGATCAAGGCAAAAGTAGGCGTCGGTAGCGTCGTCTCTTGCTTAGGGTGACCATATAAGCATATTACAAATACACTAAATTTGATATATTCTTGTATATTTATGATTTCGAATTATATTGATTATTATTATTTTTTTATTATGAAAATACAATATTATTAAGAAAAAAAAAAAAAAAAATGCAATCAACTAAGCCAGAGTATGCACATGCAAAGATCTCAGCTGTTTGTTTAGTTGTGGTGAAAAAAATTGTGATCAATTTGATTTAAAATGGTGAGTTTCCTTTTTCGTATTGATGTGTTGTGTGTGTGGGCTGTTACTTTTTAAATTAAGAATTTGTAATTGTGAATGTTAATTTCTTATATATATGTATTTTTTAATTTATTGTGAAATTAAATAATATTCTTACTCTTTGATGGTGAATTTTGAAATTTGTATTGTAGTTTCTATTTAATAGCTAATATTGAAGTCGGTCGAATTTCTTTTTAACGAACTTCTCCACAGTGAAAACTTCTCTCTAAAGAAATAATTTTAAATACACTTTTTTCTTTCAATTTTTTCCTGCACTTAAACCTCTGCGAAACGAATATTTTAAAAGTCTGATGCTCTATCAACTGAGCTAGCTGGCGAATTTATGTTGGGACCTAGGAAATAGGATCTATATTATATAGTTTATGTGCGTTATGGCTTACAATCACTAATTGACATGTAGCAGGTAAGTTAAGAATTAAAATAATTATGTGTTATCAGTTACAAGGAAGAAGAATGGAAAAGTAAGGCGATCCTTAAGAACTTCATTAGAAGTCGTTAATGAAGAACATTAAGAGTAATTATAAATAGTTCTATCTAAGGATTTGTTAATTAAATCCGGAAACTATATGCGTCGTACATACAATATTTGGTGATGTAATATAAGTGTAAAAATGCGAATGTGTGTGGTAATTAGTAAGGACTAATCTAATCGATATATCCAAAAACTAAGAGCATACATATCTGTATATATATATATACTGAAAAGACAATTGTTTTTGTTTTTATGTAATCAATTATTAATTAAAATCATGTTCTCTTCCAGCACAGTTTTTATAATTAGCGTTGCTACTAAAATTTGCTACCTGCTTTTTGTTTTATGTCTAATTTTAAAGGAGTCTTTGTTAATCTCCTCTCCACCCCAAAAGACCTAATTATAGAGGAGTCTGACCGTATTTGCTTTCATTATTAGACTTTTTCAATCAATTAATTTGATGGTGAAGCAAATATTCAAAAAAAAATGGGTTGTTACTTTCTTCAAAAACAAATGAATCTCGATTCAACTGATTACTCGGTAATCATTATAAAAAATCGAAAATTCCGGTCATATGTGGTTGTATATGGGTTAGGGTAGTTGCCGATACCAAAATCAGTCCTAATGGCTAAAAATTAAATTATATTAAGGGAATGACGGGAACTTTTCACCGGCCTTGATTGGCTCTTTTTTGACAAACCTTATAAATACAAGCTAGAAGGCATGATAGCTTTCGCTTCTCTGATATTTTTTGTAATATTGGTGCTATTTACCTTTAGCAATCGTTTAAGTTTTATTTTTGTGAAACTTCAAAGAAGTCCGTCGAGTGGCTCTGGTCCAATGAGGACGTTGCCAGCTCCTTTTCTGGCGTGTGCATTTGCCTCATCGTTCCCAAGAAAGACAAGCCATTAAATGGCCGTTGTGCTGCAATGGAGAAAGTGAGTGGTTGGGAAACCGGGTGGGAAGAGGATTGCATTAACGCAGTAAATATATTGAATGAATATATTGTATTATAAGTTTGTCATGAAGTTTGTAAAAGAAAGAAGGGAACATCGGAGCCCCCATAAAGTATATATGAATATACTTGATAAGATCGAAAAGACGAATCCCTCAGTTTTTGAGTTAGAAAGTTGAAGCTTTCTTTTTTCCAGACGCTGCACATTTGTCGGATAACACCCAATACAAACCCATATTCAAACTCATGTTCATATTAGAAAAAATGTTTTGGTTTTTGTACTATCGAACTGAAATTTAGACAGTAAAATCTCTGACTCATGTCCATCAATCATGTTAATGACCCAGATTAAAATTAATGTTTGTATTAGATAAACTTTTTCCCTTTTTGCATTATCGAAACGAAATTTGGACTCTATAAGTTCTTGATCCATATCCATCAATGATATAAATTTCAAGATTCAAGGATTACGGAATCGCATAGCTTCCATACAAACCTCGAATTCAGGCTCTTTCTTATCAAAAACACTTTCTTAATTTTTGTATTATCGAACTAAACTTTAGAGAATAGAAGTGTCTGATCCATATTCATTAACTATGCGAATGGCAAGAACCTAGGGTTACTGGATCGTATTGCTAGCATACAAATAGCCGAAATTAACTTTCGTTTATCTTCTTGTTCGAAAGTTCTTAGACAATTGTTATATCTTTAATAACAGTATGGTTATGGGGGTAATTCTTTTGTATATCCTCCGTCCAATATTTATATTAAAATAAAAGAAAGAAACACATAGGTACTTGAGCTTTTCAGATAATAAAGATGAATCATGGTTAATGGAAAATTTGAACCATGAAGAACCATGCAGCATCATAGTAAATGGAACCGCACATTTGATGGAGTTCGCTGTAAGCAAAGTTCTGTGTGTGTGAATTCTGTTTTCTTATGACTGAAATTATATCCTAATTTCTATTTCACTTAATTAATCACCGTTTTTAGATTTAAATTCTTTCCAAATCTTAAGAAAACTCAAATAATGGAAGTAAATACATGGCAACGTAAAGTTGAGAAGTTTTTGTTTACTGACTAGGTTAGGTTGATCTTTTAGTCCTTAAGCTTATACATGTATGAACAATACAAGACACACACACATATATTGTATGTATAAATAAAATTTAAAACAATTGAGTAAGTAGCCCAAGGCAAAGGTAGAAGATAGACATTTTTCTTTGCAAAATTGTTTACCACAAGCCGAAAACAAAAGAAACTTTTCAAAAATATCACAAAACTGAAAGTAAAACAATAAACTTGCTGTGGTTAATTATTTTAAAATAGGAAACCATGTTTTATTTAATTTTGTTTGTGTTTATTCTATTTAAAAATAGTTCTAAGTTGATAAAAATATTGCCCACTTAAGTTTAATTTAATCTTCATGATATTTTTATCATTTCCAATTAAAAGACACAATTGTTACCAAGGAACCAATAACAAACCTAGTAAGCAGCCAACAAAAAGAACAAAAAATAGCATTAAAGTTCAAGTCTTACTTTTTATACTCACTTACATTTTCCCCAGATTGCTACGCCCCAGAAAATATTAGACTGAAAGTGAATCCCCATGAAAAATGTTAGTATTTCACTTTCCGGTTGCTCAAGTCCTTCCGCAGCAGGTGTCGGCTGCATTCATCTGTCTGTTGCTCTGACTGTCTATCAGTCTGCCTTTCTGTTTCTGTTCGTTTGGTTTGTCGTTTGGGCATTAAAAGTTTTCTACGCAGATAAAATAGTTTTAAGTACAACACATTTTTTTTTTTGTGTTAAAGAGTTTTAAGTCTTAAATTCAGAAGTTTTAGTCGGTTTTGGTTAATTCATGTGGGGTTGGGCAACCACTTAAGTTCTTGTTTTGTGTATTTATTTTATACTTAAAAAAATCTATTTAAATTAAAATGAGAAGCTTTTAAATAGGTCAAGTGGGTCAGAAACCAGAAAAGTTTTGCTTAGTGGATTTGTGATTTTGTCAGCCTGTCAAGTACTTAAATGTTTACCTTCATCGACTATTTGTCTTTTTAATTACAAGTTTACAACTCTTTTTTTTTAGCATCATTTTATATGCATTTCTAAGTTGCAATATTTACTTTATTTTTATTATTTTATTTCATAATTTAATATATTTTTATTAGGAATTTGTATGATTTTCTTTGTTATTTGGGGAAGATTCTGTAGCTTTTATTCAATTTTCTTTGGAATTTAATAAAGCCCAAGCCAGATTGGGCTCGGTATCAGCCAAGCATCAATACCAGTCTTCATGTAGCAGCTAAAAACAATACTACCAGCTCAGAATACCTGGCGAGATTCCTAGCGCTGAAAGAAAAGCTCGGGGATATAAATTGGCTCTACACAGATGAGTCAAAAACACAAAACAATACTGCATTCGCTGTTGTCGACAATTCGGAAAAGATCGTAGTTGGGGGTCTCTCCCATCTTATAATTCGATATTCACCGCCGAAGCCTTTGCCTTACTAAAGGCCTGCCAATTTGCAATAAAAGAAAACGGGAAATTTGCTATATATTCTGACAGCCTATCCTCGATATTAGCTATACAAAATCGAGAGCATAACGATCACACAATTCGGGAAATCCAGAAATTATGAACTATACACCACCACAAAATCACCATTCTTTGGGTTCCCAGCCACCAAGGTAATCGGGGAAATGAATGCGCCGATGAGGCAGCCCGGCACATCAGCTCTGCCCCATCATAAGTCTTCATTCCAACTAGCTCTAGAGATTTAAAAAAGCTGGTTACTCGTCATTTGCATACGAAGATGTTGACGGGATGGGGACAGTTCCTCCACGGGTACTCTTCCATCAACCCAATTTGCGACAAAATCGATCTTCCTACCAATTCATCCAGACGGGTATGTGCAGTTTTCATTCGTTTGCGTATTGGACACACCCAAATCACACACCAACATCCCTTCAAAGCTTCAGTTCGTCCACCATGCCCTTTTTGCGGAACCGATCTCACCACAAATTATCTACTGGACTCCTGTCAACATTTGGAGAGCCTAAGTGTCTCCCTTTTTGGTTCCATAGCCCTATCCCAACATTTAAATACTCCCTCACCATTAAATATCTCCAACATACATCATTTCTGCAAAAAATCCAAACTTACAATTTGATTACTGTACATTAAATCTTTTACAAATTATTATTAAATCGCGAGTCGTAGGCCCCAGCAGCTAGTCACTCATTAAAATTAGTATTAAGTTTAGTATTATGTACAATATTAGATTTAATTGTGATAAATAGGTAAATAAATAATAATATTGTAGAATTAATACATGTGTTTTCCTCAGCAAAATTCTTTTAAAATTGAATCATATTTTCTTTCTCATATATATTTTTTAATACCATTGATGTTTAGTAGAAATTGCATTGTCACTTTGCCGTGTGTGATGTCTGTAATGTTGTGAATAAGAAATAATATGAGACTATCAACTTTTGTATAACATTTTCGAAAATAATCCTTAGATCATCTAGTTATGTCAGTTTCTTAGTTTTTATATGAAATTTTCTTACTAATTTTCTTACCAATTTTCTATTTTTCAATTGTAATGCGGTTTTTTTTCGTGTGGTCATCTTCCCTTGGTGCAACACATAACAATATTCAAATCTCACTTTCCTCAGTGAAATTCTAAACAATCTAATCCATGTTTGTATTCGATGCAAGACATTGGAACCCGGAATCAATGTTTTTTGTTTCTTTAAAATCACCAAGAGGAGGTTTGATATTCGCCATTTCCAATCAAACGCAGAAAGTTCGCTGTCTTTCGCTTGGTCCGTGTAAATTTAGAGTTACGCTATACTAGTAGTGCATGTGATGTGTTTTATTTTATTAATTTTTATTTAAAAAACCGATGTATCGATGTTTATTGAATATGCCTAAATTCAACCAACGGGCCCTGGAACTCGATACTAATTTTATTTCCTTTTTATTAATCCTAGCTCACCTCTTACAATTCAAGATTTAAACTAATCTACAAATGATTAAGTTCACATTAATTACAGAATTAGTAAAAAATTCTACGTTAATTAGAAGTTAAGTCAAAAGGTTTACAAATTCCAGAAAAGTTAATATAAGGAATTCAATTCAACGCCATCAATAAGAGTATCATATTCCAATTTCAACTCAAAATTAGAGCGAAATATATAAAAATTATGTACTCTTCTTGTATCTGAAATTAGATTGAGAAATTACTTCTATTTTATTTTTTTTACTTCTGAAAATGATACCTAAAAGTTTGTCTATATATGTATGTAAATCATTAAAGTGCAAGTCAGTTCTGGGGCAAATATTATTACGATTCTGTTTTTTTAGAGTTGCAGAAATTCTGTTCCCTGAAAATTTATCTACATTATTAGATAAAACCATGAATAGTGTAAGTTTATTTAATCGTCTACAACGTAAACCATAAAAATTATAATTTTGTATGGATATTATTGTATATTCCCTAAGTATCATTTTTATCTACTTTAGGTGGACCACTTCTGGTATTTGAACATTTGTCTATAAAGTAAAGTTTTGAGTTCTTTGTATAACTTTACTTCTTGTAGGGTACATTTAATCTACGTTTGTATGATGGAACTGAAATAAATTTTATGTTTTATATATACAATATTTTTTATTTTTATGTTTTTAGTCTCAGTTTTTTATTGCTGCCAAAGCAAATCTAATAATTTAATAAAGACGTCAACGTTGTATTCAATTTGTGCTTTTGCTGTTCTTTAAAATCACAAAAATTGAAAAATAAAATAAAAAATAAATGCACTTTGCACTTTGAAACGTGCGCTCTGTAATTTGGTAGTTGCATCCACAGCAATCTCCCCATGCTTTCCCACAAATATTCCTTGAACTATTTCACAAAAAAAAAAAATAAAAATTAAACAAAAGCACGAAGGAGATGAACGAATACTAAAGTAAGCGAAAGAATTCTCCTGAGGGCATCTACAATACAATACTTATACACATACGTATGTACATAGATACACTTCTACACATACACAAATCATTGTATCACTCTGCTTTTGTCTGTTTTTTTTTTGTCTGTCTGCTGTCTGTCTATTTGTCTTTCTGGCAACATATTTGTAACAGTATAAGGCAGTTGAAACGCCCTCTGTCGACTGATCCTTGCTTTGTAGGGTTATCTGCTTTTATTTTTTTAGTGTCTCTTCTCGGTCCGGAAAGAATGACACAATTTTTCCTGTTGTCATATTTCACAAAATTTCTTTTCTCTTTGCTGGTGTGTTTTCGTCATTTTTGTTTTTGTGTGTCCTTTTTTTTCCTTAATGTGTAAGTCCTGAACTTCCCTCGCACTTGAACATAATATTTGACGGCCTTAGATGGTGTTAGGTGAAATGTTTAGGACAAATGGGAAGAGAATTTTGCATCAAACTGCATGAAAGATTTTCAAGTGAATGTCCTTAAATCACTACGGTAAGCCACCCTTCCTACTCCCTTTTGAATCTGTATCTTTGTATCAAAATCAGAAACGTAAGTTTACTTTATAAGAGTTAAAATGGTAGAAGTTTTTTTTTGACCTAAGTCTCTGTTTCCTCTAATAAAATCTTTAAGCAAGATCTGAAACTTATCCATATCCTTTACAATATTCTGTGTAAACTATTGTATTATTCATTTTGAAGCAGTCCTTAAGAACATTTAGATTATTTCTATTCAAAGGCACCCTGACATATCCCGGGACTTTCTTGATGATCAAGGATTTTTGTATAATCTCCCGCTGTTAAGGTTTCCGGTTCCTTTTATAAAAGAGAATTATGCCGTTCAATGAGATATTTTTTCTTTATTAAATCTATTAAACTTACTTCTTTTGAGTATCATCATAATTGAAGGAATTACTGACCAATGAGGATATATATGGGCATATACGATCTATAAATTTATATAGAAAGATTTCTAACTTTTCTTTTATCCATAAATTATAAAACACGAATTTCATGATACATATTATTTTTGTGTGATGGAATTCATGGTTGCCTCTAATTTTCAAATGTAAATTAAAACCGTAACCATTTTACTACGCTTATGTAAGTATATTCAGGATATAATTTTTAAGCTCATCCTGGTCCTTTGCATAATTGTCATTCATTACGAAATGGAACTTTGTGTCCAATCCAATTAAAATAACAAAAAATCCTACTTGATTTATGTTTTCTGCTCTCATTTCTTCTCAGCTTTCTCTTATTACAATACTTAATGTGCATTTGTGTAAAATAAAATAATGCAAAAAAAGGATATTTTTCTAAAATATCAAGTTTCAATGATTATCCTTTTTGCAGTAAAGCCAGTGGCGCGTTTTTGACAAATTGGGGCCTTGGGCAAAGTAGAATTTCGTGATAAACCAATTAAATCATTTTCAAGTTGGAAAAATAATATATTGTATTTGTAAAAAGATTTGCATATTCACAGTGGCGTATAGGAGCGAGGTGTAAGGGGGTCAATATGAAATAAGGCTCCCGGCCTGCTGATAAATTTTTTAAGTCAGCTAAGGCTTAATCACTATACTCGTTGTGAGGTAGGATTGAACACATGTTTTTATCTTTGTTGTGTTCAAGGCCTCCCATTGTTTTTGTTCGTTTGGGTCCTTTTGCCCATAGCAAAGAGACGCCTCTGATATAAGCGTATTGTATTAAGCATAAATCAAGTTTATTTCCTTTTTCTGGAATTTTAAAATATTAGAAAGTAAAACAAGAAACATAAACCTTCTTTAACAAAATTTTACACCATTTCGTTTCATTGCATATCGCAACTTTCTTTTTCACTCTTTGTTCTGTCTTAAAAAAATCCTTTACAGTTTTAACTCTATTAAGCTAACAAATCTTCGCACAAGCTGCTTCCTTACTTGCATCCTTTAGGTGATTTTTCTTGTTTCCTTGGCTGCTGTTTCATCATCATCATCGTTGTCTCTTACACTTCTTAAGTGCACCCTCATCATGAATAGCAAGCGACCTGTCAATGAATGAATAAATGAATGTAGATGGTGTCGGAGATACTCAGCACACACAGATACATACTTGAAACAAACACATTCTCCAGTTTGAATTTGTCCTTTCGTTCGGTCATTCATTTAAAAATAAATCATTAATCATGATTATTTTCAGTTACCTTGACTTCGACATGCATCTTTAATTAGTTCAACAGACTTCGTCTGGGACTTGCGACATGTTGTGACAATTCCGTACAATTACATATTTATTAATCAAGTGTTATACCTTCCTTTTAGTCCTCTATAGAGATACTTGTACATTTGCATAGATAAATGACTTGGGGTTGGAATGTGTGGGTCAAGTGTTGGCTTTTCTGATTCATAAATTATTTATAATATGGAAAAAGTCAATTAATCATGAATTTTTAAAGATTTCGTCAAGTGAATTGAATATAAGTAAATAAGTATGTTATGTTGATAGGATGAGGCTGATTGAACTGATGAATCAATTTGATTTAGTCACGGTCTATTCTTCGGATGTTTCTCCTAGTGTGGTCTTAGATAAAGAAATGATTCTTATTATTCTTATATACAATATTATAAAAAAATTTCAGCAAATTTCATAAAAAATGTTTTAAAAAGTTAGTCATTAAAATAAAAATGTTGCAAGTTAGTGTCTTATGACATATTGGTTGTACAAATTAATTCGGTCCGTTTTTTTGTGTTACAAAAAAAAGTTTTTTATTGAAAAAATTAAGAAAAATACATCATTCAAAGTATTGTCCACCGGAAGCGACTACTTTTTCCCATCTCTCTGATAATTTTCGAATACCATCTCTAAAAAATGAGTCCTCTCTGGCCTCGATCCAATCATTGAGCCATTTTTCGATTTCTTCAAAATACCCGAACCGGTGACCCCCCAAATCGTTTTGCATCCGCCGAAAAAGCCAGTAGTCGGAAGGAGCAATGTCTGGAGAATACGTCGGGTGGGGAAATACCTCCCATTTCAGCGTTTCCAGGTAATTTTTGACCGTCACAGCTACGTGGGGCCTATTGTTGTCATGTTGCAAAGTCACCTTGTGACAACATTCCGCTTTAATGGTTTCGTTTGGCTTTAATAGTTCATAATATACCACACCCATCTGGTCTGGTTAGTATTTCAATATTCATTGGAGCAAGTTGGGGTTATACGAAGAACTCTGAATAAACTGTGCAAAAAATATAAATACATATCTGCATTAAATTCAGCAAATTAAAGGTAATAATTAATAAACGTGAAATTAAAAATTATTAATAATATATGTATACATTATTAATACAACAAAGCTATTTATACTTATAATTGGGAAATTATAATAATAACTTAAGAACATGGTGCCAAGCACATGGATTGATAAAAGTCAATTAACGTCCCCTTGGATATATATCCGCAGGTCCAAAATTTGAGTCATATTTATTTTGGTAAATACGACTCTCTCCTTGGTGGGGAGCGAGGCCCATCTTAAACCTCTACTGCTCTCTGGGTCACAGCACCCGGTTGTATAACGCAACTCCACGTCGAGTTATTACTTTACCCGCATTTGGGTATTAAACCACAGCCACCATGATACTCCTCAAGGGGGCCATACCCGCTGGCCAGGACGAAATCAAGTTCCGTGGGCTCCTGACCACCCGTGGTACCAGAAAATAGCCTCTGGTCAGACTTCGTACTCAAGGTACTACCAAAATTCGAACTCCAAAACGTTCATGGGTTGGTGGCCCATATTGTTTTCATTCTTGTAGTAGCCAAGAAATCCCATTTATAGAGGATAACCTGGATCACAAATTATAAATGATAATGATGTTCCCTCCAGGAATATGAGTTCTAGGCATCAAGCCTTTTAGAAGAATTTCCCATAGGGAATAACGTTTGGTACATAAAGATTAGAAAGACAGTTAATAAAAAAAATATACATTGGATGGTTTTAAGAATTGCTTAATGAGTTTAATATTGTATTATGTGACGTAGGGTTGGAAAGGATATAAAAGGGATCTGTGTTTGAGAAATATAAAATAAGTATTGGTTGGGTTTTTGGGCATCAAATAAGAATATGATTGAGAGTTGAATATTTAAGTGGCAAGGGATAGTTTGGCCTTAAAATTTTTATCACGTCCATTCTTCTGAATTCGTCAGTTTGGGCTGGAAAGAAAGTTTTAGCTGATAGTTTGTTATAATTTGCTAGCATGTATCAATTTGATGTTGCTTGATGTAATCCTGTGAGATTTTATGTATTTCACAGTATCTTGAAAGGAAAAATACGGCGTTGTTAGGAGCGGAGAGAAAGCAACTTCTTTGGCTATTTTGTCAGCCATTTCAGTATTAACAATCAGGCAATGGATTGGGATCCAAACTCTTAACATTTTTGGCAATTAAACAAAGCCCATTAGCAAAGAAACGTCCCTACGAAACGACTGATTATATTGTAATTAAAAAATTTTATTTTTTTGTCTCAAAAAATTATATTAAAACATTAAATTGTTCCATCTCCAAGTAAAGTTGAAAGTTCTAGTCTATTATTATTTAAAAATTTATTTTCATTTTAAAGTATTATATTTTCCTCTCCTGAACTGTAACTGAAAGAGTGATGAAATAGAAGAAAAGTGTTTGTTTGTTGTTTAAAATTTATTTTAATTTGACGTGTGGTTTTGTTTATTAAAATTTTCTTTTAAGTTTTGAATTAATGTTTTTTGATAACTGGTTTTTTTTTTGGTTTTAATACTTTATTTTGAATTTAATAATGTTTAATGTTTTCACTTAAAGTTTTTTAGCTCATTTCCTTTGCATTTTTAACTGGACATAGTTTTTTTTTTATATGTGTATTCACTTATTTTTAAATAAATCTTAGTTATTAGTTTTCAATTTTCTTCAAAGTTTCCATCAACTTTTATATTTTTCCCATCTCGTCTGCTTGATTTTTATTCTTATTTTTAAAAACTATATATATAAAAATTTTCTGTTTATTTTTAGATGCATGGTTGAATATTTCACTGCATGTAGTTTGGAGTGGAAGATTTTATGTGATGGGCTACAATTATAATTTTCAGTTCTTTGATTATAAAAGTAATATGTAATTTGTCCACTATTACTCATTTTATGATTTGGTCTTTAGTGGTTTTAAAGTTTAATTTTTTTTTTTTCTATCTATCTCAATGCAAATTAAAAATGTCCTCATTTTGCAGACTTTAAGGCTTCATTTATATGTATAAGTTGGTAACGGATTTTATTATTTTTGTGACTGGTTGAAATTAACATCAAATACTAATTTTAATATAACTTAATACTAATTTAAAACGAAATAATTCAGTGCATCCTCCCAGCTAAACAGCACTTCCAACTTCAAAGCTATCGATGTGGACGGAACTAAAGCAAGTCGGTGTATTAGCACTCGTCCTTTACTCGCTATATAGGGCGACAAACGAACAAAGACTTGGAGACAGCCGTCCTAGTAACTGGGGCTCGTCATCAACAAAGGATACACAGAAATCCAAACCGCCTGGTTACAATCCGCACTCGTGATTCGAGCCGACGCCGTTTAAAGAGGCTCCATCCTAGTGATCTTCAAAATTGAAAGATACCAGCAACTTAATATTAAACGCCGAGTGAATATTCTATATAATAGAAATGTTTGATGCATTTTGTAATTGCAAAAATGTTATAAAAAGAAAAATTACAAAAAAAAAAACATACATATATTGAAAATTTGAGAATTTTTATTTATTTAACATAAAACCGAAGTACGAAAGCGTCGATCACAGGGCAATTTCGCTCTACCCTTATGGAGTCATTTGTTTTGTTACAAATTTAATTTATTATAATTATCCATTGGTACAAAATCGAAGTAAACTTTTAGTTCAAAGGTCCAATTTTTTATTAAAACAAAGATCTATAAGGCTAACAACTCTACTTGGTACACAGTGGAGAGTAGGAGGAGCACGTACTTTTCATACTCTTCATACAGTGAATATTATAAGTTTGTCATGGAGTTTCTTACAGACATCAGCCGGGATCGGAGGTCGGAGATGCCATAAAGTATATATATTCTTGATCAGCTCGACGAGATGAGTTGATTAAGCCATGTCCATCTGTCCATCTGAATGTATACAAATTAGACCTTAAGTTTTTGAGCTAGAGAGCTGAACGAACCTTTCTTTTTACTAGACTCACTACATTTGTCGGAACCAGTCAAATGGGACTACTTTGGGGTGAACCTCCCATACAAACCACCCACTTAAATCCAGGTTTTTATTAGTAAAACTTTTTTGTTTTTTATACTATCGAAATGAAATTTAGACACTATAAGATTCTAATCAATGTTTATGAAACGCGAAAATTTCAAGACTCTAGGATTACTGGATCGTATAGCACCCATACAAATATTTCGATCCCAATGTTAAAATGCAGTAAGTGTTCCAACTATACCTTGAACATAAATCAAATCTATAATCAAATATTTCTGAATGCTCTATCACAGAGCGTAGGCAAAAACGTTTTCTAGGAGGTGCGTGAAGAGTATATCAAACTTCTCTTTTCTTGCTTTGTTTTTGGTAAGTACAGACTAACATAACCAATTTCTTACTGCATCATTTCAATCATAACGAACCGGAACACAAATTGAGTATGCGCCAAGAAGGAAACAACACAAACAGCAACAATGAAAACTATAACAAAGTAGAACAAAAGCAAAGTAGAAAATCCTTTTAAAAGAAAGTGTTTTGCGAAAAGTGAGAAATAAGTTGAAGGGAGAACAAAATTAAGGAATAATCTAAGAAAAAATAAGGCAAATGTGAAAAAACTTTTCAATTTTTCTTATTTTCACAGATATTTTATATTATTTTGGTGCTTACATTTTATAATGTTTGTTGTTTTGCGCATTCCCCTTGCACACAATCACACAGACACATATTCACATACAGTTCGTGAATAGGATAAATAATAAAATAGGATAAATGTGAAATCTTGTTTGTATTTCATTATGTTGAAATTCATGAAAATGGAAAAAAGGAGAAAAGAAAGAACGAATTGAAGAAATTATAGAAAGGAAATCGTTTCGGTCTAAAAGTCATCAATGACTGCTTCTATTGTAAATGGATTGCAGATTGAAGAAGGTGTTCCTTCAGTTAATTTTACGTAGCTGAGGGATACATTACAAGGACAAAAGTCATGTCTTTGTGTGTGTGTGTGTGTTTTATATCTATTGTGGGTTAATTTTTTTGTCACATAAGGACATCTTTGATTCTTGGTTGTTATGCATTTGCGCGCGCTTGTTTTTAATAAAAACATCTGCAGCATCAGCGCCAGCTCCTAAATGTTGCATGCAACATGAATTTTTTGTTGGCAGGATGAAAATTCCATGCTTGCTATGGTACGAGCATTTACTTTTGGTTTGGTTTAAGTGGTTTAAGATCGTCATTTTTCCAATGTACACCATTATAGCCTCTTCATGAGATAGAGAAAAATTATAAAGAAACAAATTTCTTTTACTAAATTTACCAAAATAAACTAAAATTTACAATAGAATTATAATATGTGATTTCTTGAAATTATCTGATAGGATTTAGAATATACTTCTACGATGGGATAGGATAGGATTGGATAGATAGACTGCTTGCCACTGGAGAGAGTTCACTCAGAAGTCTTACGGTCTATACTGATGTCTGGTTTGAACTGCTCTTAACTTCTGTGTTCATCTTCACTATTCTCTGGCATGGGAACCCCTACCTATAGCCTAGGCTACCATTGCTCTTTGTGTCCTTACTATGTACTACTGATGCAAGACAAGGTGATAACCAATCAAGTTAAGAATATGATTTTAAATTTTAATTGTTCTTAGTAACATCCTTTGTAGAACAAAGCAACCTATAAGGACCCTACAGATCCTTGATAAAAGTTCAGCCTCCGACTAGGTAAATTGCAGAAAATATTTAACAAAGACAACAAAAATTTGATATTCAGAAATGGAGCCGACGCCCTCTTTGGCCTCCGTGTAACCAAAGGTGGTCAGAGTGAAGGCTCTTGGAGGTGTTTACGCCAAGAGCATGTGCTAATTTGTTGACGTGCATCTTGAGCCGTTCATTATACCAGACTACCCATACATGCATCACAGGCAATCACAGGGCTTAGATGCCTGGCACTGTACTAAAAGTTCTTAGGACTGGTAACAATTTGAAGTACAAATCCAAAAAAATTAATGCCACAATTGTTTCTTTACAAAGAATGTTTTTTAAGGCCCTCTTACTTACCGCATATACAAACCAAAATAATTCAATCAAAATTTATTTTGTTAAATTTTTTAATTTTCTAATCTTTTGCCCAAAAAGAGTAATGAAGTATTTTACAGTTTTTTAAAACTTGTGTGTTAGACTCTTAAGATTCTATCAGATAGATGTCTGACTTCGAAATTTAACGAGAAAGCTTAAGTTTAATGATAGACAGGTTGGGTTGCCCGTAGACTTTGTTAGCAGACTTATAGCTGAGCCTCTTCATCAAATGTCTATTACTACTTTGTCTGATAGATATTGATAGACAGATACAATCAGTAAACTAAAGATATTTCTTTAATAATTCGGATTAATAATTTAAATTTAAGATGTGTCTATAAAAAACTATATACCTACGTTTGGATCTATGAATTTCAATTTTTGACTCATCAATTTCCAATCTATTCAGTTAAAGAAAATTATGGAAATATGTATAAAAATAAATTTAATATTTTATATCAAGATAAATAAAATAAGCTAAACCAAAGTTAAAATTGTTGAATAATCAAGAAAAATTACACACCGGCAGCGGTGGTCAAAAATGCTGGTCAAAATGTAACATTTGTTGAATTTGATAAAACCATTGTTTGTTTTTTATTTCACATTTTTTACGTACAAAGTAAACAACAATGTTTGGATTAGTTTTTAGAAAAAGTTTTGTAAATTTGTTTATTTTCGTAAAATGGGGCGCATTAAGTCATTTATATAATTTTGCTTGCTTTTGTTTATTTTATTTTTTTTTTTTTTGGGAAAACAAGTTTTATTTAATTTTATATTTATCAAACTGAGAGAAATTATGAAACTGTTGCAACATATTACTCTGCTTAAAATGATTATTCATGAGTTTTTGACTTGTGTATGATAATAATTTTGCCGACTTTTGAAAAACTTGTCAACCCTTCCTAGATGCTGATTTCTGTAGATTGTTTTTTTGGAGTGCATTTCTGTTTTATTTGTTTGTTTCGTCATTTATTTGGCCTGCAAATTTTAATGCAGTGGAAAGTGTAGGGAATGAAAAGACGAAACTCTTAAAGGACCATTTTATTTTCCTTTTGTTTTTCTACAAAGTTATCCAGGTATTTATTTATTTCTATTTTCTTTCAATTTTTGTTTTCTAAGTTGTCCAGTTTTTATTGTATGTTTTACTATTTTGTATAATAAAAAAATAATGAGAAATGAAGAAAACTAGAATGAGTTTTAGAGCATGAAATTTCTTATAAATAAATAGGAATTTTTCCACTAAAAACTTTTGAATTCAAATTAATTAGTTCGTCATTCAAAGAATTTTCCTTCCCATTTTTTTTTTTTTTCTGAATTACGTCGTGTCTATTGTGCCCCTAAAGGTATGCTTTACTTTTCATATCTAAAAGTGTGGACAAACCAAGCAGGCAATGTCCATGTACATTAACAGTGTTGTGGATGTTAAGTTAACATTTAAGAGTAAGAGAAGGCAAAATAAACTAAGAGCAACTAACTCACTCACTCTCTTTACAGGACAAAGCACAAGGATGCAAGCTTTCGTTTCCTTAACCAGAATTTAATAAAGATACAGTTTGTTTATTTAACAGATTTATTAATCACAATACGATCGTTTTTATTATTTTGTTAGTTGTTATTAAGAAAGAAAAAGATTTGTTAGATCTACTCGTACTTACTTACTTCAGCATTTTTAGAATTTTTTGTATTTTAGCGAATGCACAAGAAAAGAAACATATTGACTTTTCGCTCACACGCATGCACTCACTAATGGCACCAAATTTCATTCTGTTTATTTTGGTTTTGTTATGGTTTTCTTACTACTATTTCTGTGCGTCTGGTTGCCTGAATTAATATTTGACAATTTATTTAGTACTAAATACATACATTCAATACCTACTACCTACAACGACTAATAAAATTTATTCATTCTTATTACACATACATATATATATACCGAAAGTGAGGAGTAGAAGGAGGGTAATACGCTAATTAGTCAAAAATGCTCGTGCAAATTGTGCTTTGTAACAATAACAGCGGCCACAACAGCAAAATGTTAGTGTCGTGTTTTATTTTCTGCATGCCCACTTGCTCTGTTATCATTGCTAAATTTTTCTCTTGCAATGTTAAGTTGTAAGAGAGCGTTTGCGCGCTTCCCAACGCACTGAAGCTTTTGCGTCTGGTAATCGTATGAAAAGCTCATAAGCAACAGTTTCATCATTGGGATCCACCAAATTTGGTGATAAAAATTCTGGCTGCTGTGACAGCAGTAAATTGTACGCTACCCCAACGCCACCAGTTGCTGCAATTAATTGGAAACTCCATCTACTTTGGGTAACTTCAATAGATGATTATTAGAGATTTGTTAGATGTTTATCTATGTTTAGGTACATACAATATGTGTTTCATGCATGGAAATCCTTACTCATTATCTTGGATAATTAATTTCTTTTATACTTTAAATAGTACTTAGTTTGACTAGCAGTTTAGTTATGCTACGGTTATACCACACAATGTGAAAATTAACAGTGTGACAAGGAAATAAATTAAGTCTGGTTGGTCCATTCCAATCATCTGTACCCATGCATCCTAAGTATGTACTCAGTTTTTGAGTTATAGAGCTGTGACAGGCATGTCTTACGATCAGATGCTGATTGTGTCTAAAAGTCAATGTTAATTAATTACTAAAAAAAGGTAGAAACACAATCATTTGAATTGAAAACCATCGTAATTATGTCAAGTATAGTAATTTTATATCTTGACAATTCGCATAAATATCTATATATTGACCTGATCGAATAAATATCTATATATTTCATATAGCTAAATACCCTATAAACCATTGGGATTTTATAAAATTTTAAATGGAAATCTTTTGCATTTCTTAAAATACAATATTCCAATGAAACTTTATAAATCGATTTCCCATCATTGTGAGTTCTATCATGGTTTAATTTGAAGTTAAAAGTCTAATTTTAAGGTTAAACACAAACAATAATTTAGTTCTTTTAAATAGAATCCATCACCCAGGACCGGTTAATAACTTTGTTAAAGAAAATTCTTCATCTGTTGTTTTTGTATAATAAATTAATATTGAATCTATTTCTCTTTAGATTTTGTGTATGAAGAATCTTCTTATATAAAATCACTTTAACTATGTTTTCAAAATATCATTGTATGTTGGACTCATCTCTAATTGTGTCTTGTTAAATTTGACAAAAACAAATTTACGTAACCATGAATTGAATTATTTATAATAAATTCGTGTTTACGCATCCTTTATGCGTTTTCGTAAAAAATCAAATAAAAATCTAACCAAGAGAATAGGCTAAATTGCGTTTGTTTAATGGCTGAAATGGTTGTGTAAACATAAAAATTTCCCATTAACAAACAATTGCCCAAAAAGGTGTTAACCATTTCAAGAAACATAAAAAATACACACACACACACACAAAAAAAAAGCATCTTAAGGAAGAGAAATATGAATAATGGCCAATTTTAATGGTAATAGAGTCAGATTCTCTTTTAAGGAAAATCTATAAAAAGTTATGGGATATGTGAAGTGAATTGATGTCTTTCTTATGCTAATCTCAATGTAATGTTTACTAACACGAGCTTTTAGGGATAAAGAAAGTTTGAATTTTGTCTAATAATACAAAATTTTTGCCAAAATTCAAATTTCCTTCTGAGTTACATTTTTTTTTTATTCTCTTCGTTGTCCGTCCGTCCGTCCTCGCGTCATATCTCATAAACCGCAATAGCTAGAGAGTGTAGTTCTATCCGGGCATCAGCAACAAATACTAAAACTAAAATATTTTCGAAAACTTAAGGGGTCCCCATACAAAAAACATTTTGGTTTGTACGGCAGCTATACGATCCAGTAATCCCACGATCTTGAAATTTGGATGGTTAATGGCTATACATCAGAAACTTATATTGTCGAAATTTCAGTTTGATCGGAGTGCCAGGGAGGATACCTCCCATACAAACCCCCATTAAAATTGTGGTTCTTGTTAGAAAAACTTTTTTATTTTTTGTTTTATCGAACTGAAATTTAGAAACCATAGGTTTTTGATATAGGTGCTGCATATCTGGTGGAATCAGCCAAATCGGCCAACTAGGAGCGGTATCTCCCATACAAACCCATCACTAAAATTCAGGTTTCTATTCAAAAAACTTTTTTGTGTTTTGGACTATTGAATTGAAATTTAGACACTATAAGTTTCTGATATAGACGCGGTACATTTGTTGGAATCGGTCAAATCGGACTACTAGGGCGAGTACCTCCCATACAAACGCCAATCTGGTACGGAACCCTCCGTGTATGAGTCTGACTCATACTTGGCCCATTTTTTTCAATGCGAAGTGCAGAAGTTAGACAGGTGCACAAATGCTATAACATCCATATAGGGAAGGTAGCCAATTGCTTAACACCTCGGTGTCTCGTAGGGAACCAGCGGCTCGGATGAAGATTATTATATGTCGCGACTATTATTGTTCTATTAAACATTCTTAGTTGGGTCAGTACTTGTATACAGTTCTCAGTAATAAAAAGACCCATAGTTTTAATGGTACCTTATATCTTATTTTTGCGTTCCAAAATATTAAAAAAAAAAAAACTCACTTTATGGTTGTTTACTCACTCTATTCAGGTAAGAATGACCTTTATTTGTATTTAGTTTATTAGGGGTCATTAAAGTTGCTGAAGGATTATTATCTGAGTGCTTAAGAAATTTGTTATCCAAATACTTAGTTGTATTGAAAGCTCTTTATTTATAGATGACGATGATGATGTTGATGATGCTGCCTGAGAAAAATGAGCATGGATCTAAAGGCCTTCATAAGCGCACACTAAGTAGTGTTAACAGGCGGCAATCTCACTGTCCACACTATAAAAACAACTCATATCTCTTCTTGAAACGAGTCTTTTAACTCATTTTGTTTTATTTGCTTTCCGAACTCATTGAGTCGAAGCTAGGCGGGCGTATTGAGTGTATTGACTCTTGCCTTCTGATACTTATGATACGCCCTGCCTTTGTAAACGAATTCAATTAGATCAGTCATTCTCAACATCACATTTGTTAAAAGTTGACTCGTGCAGGGCTTTACATGGATCATATAACAATTAGATTACAATGTATGGTACTTAATATTCTATATAAAGTTAGGTCATCAATCAAAAAATCTCAACATTCTTTAATGATTTCATTAAAAACTAAAAGGTTTTCTTTTCTCACAGTAAATACTCAAATGCACAATAAAAGTTTTAGTTTGTTGCTTACTATGAGAAATGTAGATGAAAGCAACAGCAAAAGGACAATAAAAGTGTCAAGGACTATAGTAATGATGATGATAATAATGATAATAACAAGGACAATAATTAAATAATCTATAAGCAAATCTTTGGACAAGTAAGAGACAAAGTATTGTATATGAATGAATAAGAGAAAGAAAGAAACACAAAAAAAAGAGTGAAGGACTAAAGAATTGAAAATTGTTGCCTATATTCGTACTTACTATAGTTTTTTTTTCCTTGCCAAAAGCGTTGAAAGAAGAAAAAATAAAATATAGAAAATATAAAAAATACTTTTGTCAAACAGCAAAACATGCAACCATAATTTGCGCCGAGAGTAACAAAAAAAAAAAAAAACTTTCAAGTGTGGCCCCTAGTAAGGGACGAAAGGTCACAGCATGAGAAGCATCAATTTAATGGACAATGGACAATGGCCGACAAAGTCCTTTTTTCCATTTTTATACTTCTACATTGAGCTACCGCTGATTTTGCTTTTGCCGCCTGCTGTCATCGTTTATCTTTTGCGCAACAACGCACCAGGAGACGCATTGTAACTGAAAATAGAATACGCACAATGGCAACAATTACATAAAAAAATGAAGAAAATACAATAGTTTGCCAGGATCATGAAAAAAGAAAAGAGAAAAAAAAAAAACACCTATTAATTTTTAATATTAAACAAAAAGCAATAAAAACCTTAGGCGCACACAATAACAAATCAACCAGCCCTCTTACACTGATTTAATTTAAGGTGTATAAAGTTCATGGGTCTAAATTGACAGGTCATTACTGGGAGAGACTGGGATAGTCATTACTCGGCGTATGCCTTTAGTCAGTGGGTAAAGTCATTTGCATTGTTTAAATCAGTTGTTGTGGGCAATTGTACAAATGTTTTAAATGAATTTCACAAACTCAACAAAAAATATTCATTCAATTGTTGTTGTTCCTTTTTCAAATGCTTGCATGTCCTTTTATTGTTCATAGTCCTTTCTTTTATATTCCATTGTGTTTCATAGTAAATTTTATGTATATCTTACATTAATTTTTTATTTTTTTTTTTTGGGATCACTTCGTTTTGTTCTTTTCGACATTTTTATGTTGTGCACGTTCTCTAATATTGTGGTTAGGCAAATAAAGTTGTAATATTATACGTAGTAGTAAGTGGATACGATTAGATCATAAAGAGAATGAAAAGTGTAATTGAAGGTGTTTTGGAATATTGAGCTTCGGATAACCATAAATTTTAAGTAATGTGAACTTCATTTGGTATTGATATTGAAACTATTGTATTTAAGAGAAAGCAAGTTTCATTTAAAAAGATAGATAGATTCAATGTGGTTTATATTTGTAATTAAATTTCTCTAAATCTACGAATGAATGAAAGTGCCTCAGGTGGCTGAGGGGGTAGGCTTACATTAAATTTTCTATTCTATAAACTCCTTAATGTTCATAATGAAATGTTTTAATTAAATTTGTATTGTAATTTAAAATTTGTTTCCTAAAGGAATAAGATATTTTTTGTATTCAATGGAATTTACAGAAATATGAACTTGTTAACACAATTTAGGCCTTAAAGCTTACAAAACAGACAACCATTTTACACAGACAAGAAAGAACCAGGTGGTTATCGGAAAGTTTGTCTGAGTTTAAACAAAAAAAAAAAGGACTGTGGTTGGGCCAGTGTACAAAGAACCTTAAAGCAAAACAAAAAACCACATAAAATTTCAACTCAAAATGAGGCAGAAAACATTTCGTTCATTTATTCATATTTATAAAAGGACCATTGAACCCAAACACAGAAACGCACACACAACCAGACTTACATTTGAGGGTACAACTCACCTAAAATCCATAGAAACTTTTGAAAACATTTTACTGATTTACAAACAAGTAGAGGAGAAAAAACCACCTTAAATGAGAAAAAAAAAAAAAAAATGTTAATAACCTCTGGTCTTGACTCGGTTTTTAAAGCGCAGCATTTAGTGTTGGTGTTTCTGTTTCGATGCAATGGATTTGGATTTTCATAAAGCAAGTTTTTGGAGAGATTTGTTCTACTTGTTTTTTTTTAATAGAATGTACTTTTGCATTTCTCTTTGGCCCATGTCCTGAGCGTTTTTACCTTTTTGCTTATGTTGTTGTTCCTGGCGACGGTGAAAGCCTTACGGGCTTTTAATACCCTTTGAGTTTTTTTGTATTTGTTGTATAATATATAGCTTCTGTTGATATGAGTACTTTCTTTTGAAAATCATTTGTTTTCAAGTAAGAACAAATCGTATGGTAGATAAAAGAACTCGCCAACTACTTTCTATTCAGATCCCCAGACTTCTTCCAATGTGGGCCAGGGAATCAAAAACTTTGGACAGCCTTGATTTAATCAATTTTAAGGACTGTTTTTTTTTTGTTTAAAAAGCAAATAAAATTCATAAAACTAATAATAACAAATGAAGTACACTCGGTAAGTCCAATAAATTCTATGCAGATTAAATGACATCTTTTAGAATTCTTATTATATAAACAAGGTGCGCATGTGATGCGAAACGATCCATCATAAAATGATAACTGACTGTCACTGGAGAGAGTGTTGCACATTTTAAAACCAAAACTTAAAACAAAAACACTACAAAACATCTTTTTATACTCTATAATAAGTATTATAAGTTTGTCATTAAGTTTTGGACACTATATTTTTGTAATTATGTCCATCAACTACGTAAATTCCAAGATATTCCCATAGCTCCCATACCATTTTTTCGGTCGCAATGTAGAAATGCAGTATGACTGTACCCAAAATATAAGCCAAATCAATAATGAAATATATCTGGAAAACACAAAAGCGTAGGAAAAAACATTTTCTAGGGGTGCGTGAAAAGTATGACATTGCTGAAGTTCGCTTTCTCTTTTCGGTTCTTTTTTTACTTTATTTCTCTCTCACGAAATTGTGTTTGCTCTCAAGATTGTTGTATTTCTCAACAGACTTAGCGTGTTGTGATACCAAAAGAGAAAAATCAGCCAAGTGCGAGGAAGACTCGTACACGGAGAGTTGCTTACCAGATTAGCGTTTTTATGGGAGGTAGCCTCCTTAGTGGTCTGATCTAACTGATATTTCGACACTATAAGCTTCAAATCCACTTTCACCAACCGAGCAAATTGCAAGATCGTGGGGCTATTGGATCGTTTAGCTACCATACAAACCAAAATGTTTCTTGTTTGGTGAATATTTTTGAATATTGTATATTTTAGTTTTAGTATTTGTTGCTGTTATCAGGCAGAACTACATATTCTATGAAAATTTCAACTCTCTACCTATTACGGTTCAAGAGATATGGACCGAGGATGGGCGGGCGGACGGACGGACGGACATAGAAGTCTTGGTAATAGGGTTCCGTGAAAATGCAAAGTTACGTGAGCGAGTTGTCTAGTCTACTACAATAGTTTTTATGGTCTTTGTCTCAACTTATTTTGCTATATCTCAGTTTACAATCTTCCAAACTAAATTTGTGCATTTTTTTTCTTAAGTATACTGGAACAACTGTTGAACTCGGTTGCCCAAAACAGTAAAACATCATTTGATGGTTGATTTTGATTGAGCAGAGTGAACAAATGACCACGCAAATAAACCGACATCAGAATTGTACAATTTCCCAATAAACCAAATTTTCAAATTACAAATCATAAACATAAAACATAAATAATTTATTGTAGTGAAATATGGGTTCAAAATTCCACTTTGTTGAAGTCAAAAAGCACCAAAAAATACTTTATTTCATTTCTCTAATGTTTTAACTATAAAAGTAACGTTTCTAAAATCGAAATACTTTGTATGAAATTTAGGGAGCACAAGTTTTTTCTTTTTTGAAAATTACATTTATTTATTAAAAGCGGATCTTATACACATTACATAGTCTCGATCTTATAAAGTGATATGATCCAAATATCTAGGTACATTTGATTATAATCTTTTAATTCGAAATTTTAATTACAATATTTATGTTAATTATTTATAGTCAATCAACATTAATTATATTTTTTGATACCTTCAAAGAGCCTTTGATTTCTATAGAAATTGGAGCCTGTTTGGGTGGCACCTAGCAAGGTTTTTGATCCTAAACTGTTGTGATTTTATGTTAAAATTTTGTTTTAAAGTAAAGAAATTCGAAGTTTTTGTTTAAGCCACTATATTCGTTCCACTTAAAGCTGCATTCACTATCACATTGAGCCATAATGGACAGGTTTTATTCTTAATTAATAATCATACTAATTACAAAGAATTGCCAAGTTTTTTTGGCTATCATCTATTCCTACTAAATATCTAAAAACATACAATATTATGAGCTAATTCTCATTCGTTTGGTCACTTTCTTTTTAAATATCTTTATAAATTGTCAATGTCTGTGTGTTTGGATAGAAGTCTATTTTTTTTTTTAAATCAATAATTGGTAAGTCAGTTTATTCCTACTAAGTAATGAATTTTTGGTCTTTAACTTTTTAAATATGTTTACAAAAATGTCACTTGGGTAAGTCAATTTTTTAAAATCAATAATCAAAATGTATGTCACCGTTCATTTGTCAATTCGTCACATATTGTCACATATTTGTGAATCATTTAAATTTGAAATGTATATGTTTTTGTAGCGATTCTCTTGGCAACGTTGTTTCATACAACATTTGGTACTTTTCTTCCATATCAAAATATTCGGATTTCCCGGGTCCTTCATAAAATTCTTGGGGTGTCATTTTCTTATAATTGATTAGTTCAAGTAAGATATTCATATATACATTTTTGACATTTTTAAATTGAACAATTTCTTTGGTTTTCTTCTTTTTAATTCTTTTGATTCGTTCTTTTTCAATCAATTCTTTGTCATCCTCTTCAAGGATATTGAAAAATGAATAAAATGATACAAAATAATGATAATCGTCATTATCATCAAAAGTATTTTCCCAATCGATCATGGGATCAATAATATCAACGCTTGGCGTTTTAATAATATCGCACATATTGTAATTATTAACCTTTAAATAAGTGTCTATCATCTTGAAACGCATTGCTTCCTTCAATGTTTTCTGACACATAACCATATATTTAAAGAAGACATCGCAGCTCAAATCATTAATGGCACTATGATTCATTGAACTATGAAATCTAAAAGTTATGTTCTGAAATATGTTGCATACAGTTGCATAGTGTTAATTCTCACAAAACATAAACAAGCTTACCTCCCAGGATTCTTGTATAAGATCTACATGAAAAATATCATTCCCAAACTGATACAGCTGTATAAGTACTTCAATATCCGCTGTCCTGGTACGGTTACATAGAATTTCGCAGGATTCCTTTATTACAGCTGTCACTAAATATTGTTGAGCAAATTTTGCTATATCAATAAGTGTGGTGTCATCATATGCTTCAAGTGCCTTGGTATCGTAGGTGTAAAGATATTCACGGAATTTAGCAAATATATCAGGGTGTATATTTTCCAAAACAATTTCATTCGATGTCGATTCCAAGAAATCGCCATAAAACATACATTCAAAAACATTCGAAGCACAAGCGAATATTAATTTGTGACATTCGAAAATTTGTTTCCTGCCGTCATTTGCTTTGATTACAAACCGGCAGTCGGATAAGTGATTTGTAGTTGCAAGTTCCTTAATTGCTGGACCCAACCTAAACATAACAATACTTACGAAATTAGTACACAGTACACAATGCTACATATAATTTTAAATAAAATAAAAAGAATGAAACACACCACTTTTCCATATTTAAGTTTTTTGCAATTTCAAACTGTTCTTCAGCGGGGCACTCAAAATGAAACTCCATGGAGTAAGTACGTGATCACGATCACTGACTGCAATGACTAATGCTTTTCGTTCGTTTTCGTCTTTGCAAAAGCCTAAAAAAATCGAATTAACAAAAACAACAATAATGATGTTCTAAGTGGATCCCATATCCTCTCTTCTCTCCTCTTGTTTTAGCGCTGCCAACGTTCAACAATGTTCAGGAGGAACTTAAAAGAAAAATGTTTAATGCCTGATAAAGAAGAAGGAAGGTTGACTATCAAAATACACTACTTTGTGTACTAAATGCAGACATTTTTCATTAAATACTATTAAGTTTAATAAATCGTTTACTTCTATGAAAGATAATCTATACATATCTTATACATAAATCGTGATCTAAAAACCTGTGACCATCATCTTTCCGGCTGACTTCATGGTCAACGCTTTCTTCAGAACTTGCTCATCCGGTAAAGTCCATTGTTTTGACTGTTTATTTGTCTCAGGTGTATAGTAAATTTCCATCTAAAAATGCGGAAACTTACTTATTTTGAGGAAGACTGTATTTTTTTTTTTTTTTTTTCTAAGCTATGTCTATATGTACCAACGTATATATATATATATATATATGAGAAATGATATACTTATGTGCCATAAAGCATAAATTTTTGTTAATCATTGCATTGCTTAATCATACAGCTGTGTGCATATTGAAAAAGAAGAAAATCAGTTTGTTTAGCGAAAAAAAAAAAAATAAACTCTAGATAAGCTAAAGAGTATAACAAACAGTCAATTCGCAACTAGTCAAGTTGTCTTGCGTCTAATGATATCAACTTTATTCCATATGTGAAGTACCGGGCTTCCATTTACTTATGAATTTTATCGGAGCCGCTACTTGCACTCAAACATTGACAGCTAAGCACAAGCAGAACAGCAACAGTACAAGTCGAAATTGTTGTTGCTGCGCTAATTGTCGCATGGCTGTTACTGTATTGTTTCTGTCCTTTATCTATCTTTCTTGTGTTCGCTTTGTTGTTGTTAGTTTCAAAACTTAGCATTGATTAAGCCTGCTCCCCTACATGACCTATGAACGAAAATGCTTAGATGATCATGGTACAGAAAGCATCAAATATCTCCATCAGAAAATAGGAATGTTCTCTCGCTGTTCTTGTACAATGTTTACATGACGTCTCCTTTCTTTTAATAATAAAAGACACACAATATACACAATATAATATCCATAGAAAAAGGGAACTTACAAGAATTGGAAATGAAACGTGGCTTTGCTAAAATGTGTTACAGCGCATTCGTATTTTTGAAAAACGGGAATATCTCTCCAGACATAATTTCTGTTTCATCGATTTTATTACAATATTTTATTACTACAATACAATTTTGAGAGGACATTATTTTGTAAGCGTTTTGTCCACACTACATACGTATGTATGTATTGTCTTTGGCATCAGTGCGTTATAAACCTTTTCAAAAGACATTTCATAGTTTTTAGCGCAACAATCGAATTGCAATTGCATATAAATAAATATGGAAACATGGTGCGTTTATTTCATTGAAAGTTATTTGTATTGAACTAAATCTGTAAGTGTTGTTATATTTGTTATATGTTAGGTTGTGTCCAACATTAAAAGAATTTGCGGCTACAGAATGCTTATCCGACTGCCGTTTTATAATCGAAGCTTCTGATGGTAGCAAAACAAATTTCGCATGTCACAAATTTATATTCGCTTGTGCTTCGGATGTTTTTCACGAATGTTTTTTGGCGATTTCTTATAATCGAAATCAAATTGTTTTGAAAAATGTACGATCTGTTATTTTTGATAAATTTCTCAAATATCTTTACAACTACGATGTGTCATCATGCTTGTTATTCTCTCAATTCTCTTTCTCTCTTTCACCACCATCATTCTCCCTTTGACCATGCTGTCTCATTTATGCCTTCATCTGCTCACTTCGAAAAATAACAAGAAATGAACGATCATCAGCTTCATAGAAGCAAACATACACAAAATGACTGATGGAACATGCAAGACCATGTAGGAGGCTTATAAAGACACCTAGACACGGTTCTACATTCACCGCACCTAGTGCCTTAAGCTAAGTCTGGCAACATTACGTTTGAAGCTCCCACGTTCCGCTTTGTATTTTAATAGGGCATACATAGTGATTAAAAAATTTATTTTGAAGTCTCAGTGATTACATATTTTTCATTTAGCTCATTTTTATTTTGGTTGTAAAACGTATTTACACTTGTTTCGAGCTCATTTACTGGAGAAGACCACAAACTACAAGATGGAGAGCATCTAACAGACAACGACGTAACATGTAACATAAGAGTAGAGAATGACCAACAAAAGTAGATCATGACCAGAAAAAGATAGAAGTAACCGAAAACCTGACACTATTGCTGTAGAGTGACCATTCTAACATAGCCGTCTAAGCGTCATTTAGTACTAATGCAGGTTAGATGGGCATCATTTCTACAATAAGTGGGTATTTACACAGGTGCTGCATCAGGACAACAATATACTGAGTGTCTTACACAGTCTAGTGAATAGCTGCTTTTTGCTTTGATTAAGCATACAAATGGAAAGTTGTAGCTAATTGTTACAAAATAAAACTGAAACTGTGTGCAAAATTCATGATTTAGACCAATTTGCAGTGTATGCAAGTAGCTCTTGCAACTCAATTTTTTTATTAATTAAAATTTTAAACAACAAATTACAATTCAATATATACTAAATTCATGATCTGCTGTTTTATGTTGGCGCGCAACAGAAAAAGGGAACAAGAACCATCTGACAATCACTAAAAAAACAGGGAACACTATCAAAGAGCTGCTGAGTAAAACAAATATTATCTGTGAAGATCCTAATACAATTCAAAACGGAATAGGGGGAGCGTCAAACATAAAGTAATGGCAACAGCTGATAGCTAAGATACTTCAAGCATTCTAACTTATCTGGCAACGACGGCAACCTTGTTTTTGGTAGGTTGGTAGATGTGCGTCGCTTGGCATAGGTTGGTAGATGTGCGTTAGTTGGATTCAGTTTAAGCGAAGTTTCCAGTCTTTTAAATTCTGCGAGTGTAATAAATATCTTTAGGAGTTTTCAACACAAAATTGAATTGTAATTGTAAGGAAATAAAAATGGAAAAGTGGTGCGTTTATTTCATTGAAAGTTATATGTATTGAACTAAATCTGTAAGTGTTGTTATTTTTAGGTTGCGTCCAACATTAAAAGAATTTGCGGCTACAGAACGCTTATCCGACTGCCGCTTTATAATCGAAGCTCCTGATGGTAGCAAAACAAATTTCGCATGTCACAAATTTATATTCGCTTGTGCTTCGGATGTTTTTGAACGTATGATTTTTGGCGATTTCTTGGAATCGAAATCAAATGAAATTGTTTTGAAAAATGTACGACCTGATATTTTTGCTATATTTCGTGAATATCTTTACAACTACGATACAAAATCACTTGAAGAATATGATGAGAACACACTTATTGATTTGACACAATTTGGTCATCAATATTTGGTGTCATCTGTAACAGATGAATGCATCAAAATTCTATTGAAGCGTATCGGAAAAACTGATATTGTAATACTTATACAACTATATCAGTTAGGTAATGATATTTTACACGAAGATCTTCTAAAAGCAGTCTGGGAGGTAAACTTGATTATACAAGTGTATCAATATTGTTAGAAAAGTTTTCAATATAATTTTTGTAATGTTTCAGAACTTAACTACTAGATTTCTCAGCTCAATGAATCACTATGCCATTTATGAGTTAAGCTCCGATTTGTTCTTTAAATATGTGGAAATGTCCAAGGATAAATTGAAGGAAGCAATGCGTTTCAATATGATAGAAACTTATGTAAAAATAAATGGTTTGGATATGTTGGAAACTATTTCAAAGCCAAGCGATGATTTTAATCAAAATGATTCAAAATCTGCAGATGCAAATGAAGAGGATGGGGATTTGGAGCAACAAGATAAAGAAGATGAAAATAAATTGGAGGACAATACTAAAACAGAGACCAAGATGAATGTCTCAAATGTAGATATCAAAGAGACCATACAAATTGGCAAATTTAAAAATGTCAAAAATTCATATATAAAGAATTTACTTGAATTAATCGATTATAAGAAAATGACTCCACAAGAATTTTATAATGGTCCCGGAAAATCCCAATACTTTGATTTGCATGACAAGTATCATATATTATATGCAACAATGTATCCTAAGTAAATACTGATACACTTGCCCGATTCCAGGAATGAATTAATACGTACATATTATTATGGTAACCCAAAATATTACTTTTAACAAATTCTCATGAGTCGTAAAATGAATAAAAACTTTTAATTTTGAAACTTTCTATCATTCACACATATACAATATGTTGTACTTGTATACTCGTACATAGTTAAAATGAATTATTGATTTAAAAAATATTAATTTGCAAAACTATAAAAATGCAAAAATAAAAATGTAAACAAACGAACCAAAATTGGTTAAATTGTTTTTCAATAAAAGTGTAACTCTTTTTTTAAATAAAACTTAAACTTTTCTTTTTTTTTTACCAAAAATTTATTAAAAACTGAAAGTACAATGATTCAATTAGTAATGGAATATGACATCATTTAAATGACCGCCATGGATGCGCTGGCAAGCCTTCATACGAATCCTCCAATTTTGGATGATTCGAGCGCGAATGTTGGTTTTGAGTTGTGTACAGGATATTTGGCGTAGATGACAAAGGAAAAAGTTTAATGTTGTTATCTCATACGATCTCGCCGGCCATTTGACATCGCCGTTTACTGAGAACAATCGATCCGCAAAGTGTTTGAGCAACAAAACGCAAACGTTCGGCTTCATCTATTCGATTTCGCAATGTTTCGCTTGGCTGGCGGTATATTAAAAAGAAAGCGGACGGTCCGTGATCATCTTTGGTTATTGTGTGTACGAAAATGCGTACCGCGAAAATAAGCAAAAGAAAACGCGCAAAAAACGAGTTCCTTCGGTGTTACAGGGTTCCCAGATGGCAGTATTTTCGAGTTAGGACGTCCCATGGTGTAAGAATGTAATTCTTGTAATGTGCATTTTCACGTGTTGTTCAACAGTAAATGCGTGGTTTCAGCATTTAAAACACTAATGTACTTATGACGTCAAAATTAATGGTGAGTAGTTTTCGAGAGCGTATCATTGTACCATGAGACGTCCCTATTGAAAAACCCTTTAGTTGCTTTGGTGAAATAACTACACATATCCAAGCTCTCATTTCTTAAACTACATATTTATACAATTCGATACGTTTTCATCGTCAATTGAATGAAAAGAATAATTTTGTAAGTCTTCTTAATTTCCCTTAAACTAATTTTTATGAATTTTGTTTATGAAAATATTATAATTAATATGATTTCAGGCGATAAATTAAATTATTATTTTGTTCCAATTCTCATGGAAAATAAAAATAAATTGCCAAGCTACTTAAGGCTTGGTTCATAAGTAGTAGTACCTCTTCAATGAATTTGACGATCGAAAAGCATAGAAGACTGGTGTATTTTGTGAATCTCTAGGGATTATGACACTGTATCCATGGCATCACTACTTGTATTATCACCCAGCTACCATTCCTATCTAACCTTAGCTAAGAGTTTAGAAGTTTGATTTGATTTAAAAGACATTTGCAATTTTCAATATGATCAGCAAAAACTTGAGAAGTTGGACAAGTTATATTATTACTCATAATTTAAAATAATTTAATGCCATATAATATATTATACTTTGCATTTATGGCCAAACTTTGAAATCATAAAATATTGCAGTTAAGAAATCTTTCATAAAACCTTCACCACATGAGAACCATTTGTTCTTAGTCATATGTTATATGTCCTTTCCAAGTATACGAGGAGTATGTGCAATTATTTATGATTTATTTTTTCCAAATTGTGAATAAAGCATATTTTGTTGCAATAATATAATAAATAACTTTTCTTCTCATTCTAATCATTATTTGCTGTGCTTTAAGTTACACACATGTGTGCAGGTATGTCTAAATACTCGTTCATGTTGTATTTTGATTTCCATAGATTTCAATATGTGAAAAATCTTTTAGTGCAAGTGACAATCACATGGACATTTACATGCATAAGTGAACTGAAAGTTTGACAGTTTGCGAAAATGAAATGATATGTGCATGTTGAAAATTAATTATTTATTACTAGCTGTCCCGGCGTGCGTAGCTACGCCCCAGCTAAAAAAAAAAAAAAAAAAAAAACAAAAGAAAATTATATATATGGTACATATGTAACCCATAACGCCAAGTAAAATTGTTAATTATTGAGTACTTCCGTAAAAACAACATTTCGAGTTTCAAATGAGAAAATGAATGTTGGTCCCACATCGTTGGATACTAGATACAATGTACATATAAGCATGTTGGACAAGCAATGTAGGACCGTGTTTAGGTGCCTTTAAATACTTCAATCATTCCAACTAATCTGGCAACGCCGGCAACCTTGTTTTTGGCATGTTGGTAGATGTGCGTCGCTTGGCATAGGTTGGTAGATGTGCGTTAGTTGGATTCAGTTTAAACGAAGTTTCCAGTCTTTTAAATTCTGCGAGTGTAATAAATATCTTTAGGAGTTTTGAACACAAAATTGAATTGTAATTGTAAGGAAATAAAAATGGAAAAGTGGTGCGTTTATTTCATTGAAAGTTATTTGTATTGAACTAAATCTGTAAGTGTTGTTATATTTAGGTTGCGTCCAACATTAAAAGAATTTGCGGCTACAGAACGCTTATCCGACTGCCGCTTTATAATCGAAGCTCCTGATGGTAGCAAAACAAATTTCGCATGTCACAAATTTATATTCGCTTGTGCTTCGGATGTTTTCGAACGTATGATTTTTGGCGATTTCTTGGAATCGAAATCAAATGAAATTGTTTTGAAAAATGTACGACCTGATATTTTTGCTATATTTCGTGAATATCTTTACAACTACGATACAAAATCACTTGAAGAATATGATGAGAACACACTTATTGATTTGACACAATTTGGTCATCAATATTTGGTGTCATCTGTAACAGATGAATGCATCAAAATTCTATTGAAGCGTATCGGAAAAACTGATATTGTAATACTTATACAACTATATCAGTTAGGTAATGATATTTTACACGAAGATCTTCTAAAAGCAGTCTGGGAGGTAAACTTGATTATACAAGTGTATCAATATTGTTAGAAAAGTTTTCAATATAATTTTTGTAATGTTTCAGAACTTAACTACTAGATTTCTCAGCTCAATGAATCACTATGCCATTTATGAGTTAAGCTCCGATTTGTTCTTTAAATATGTGGAAATGTCCAAGGATAAATTGAAGGAAGCAATGCGTTTCAATATGATAGAAACTTATGTAAAAATAAATGGTTTGGATATGTTGGAAACTATTTCAAAGCCAAGCGATGATTTTAATCAAAATGATTCAAAATCTGCAGATGCAAATGAAGAGGATGGGGATTTGGAGCAACAAGATAAAGAAGATGAAAATAAATTGAAGGACAATACTAAAACGGAGACCAAGAAGAATGTTTCAAATGTAGATATAAAAGAGACCATACAAATTGGCAAATTTAAAAATGTCAAAAATTCATATATAAAGAATTTACTTGAATTAATCGATTATAAGAAAATGACTCCACAAGAATTTTATAATGGTCCCGGAAAATCCAAATACTTTGATATGCATGACAAGTATCATGTATTGAATGCAATAGCGATTTATTCGCGGATGCACAAGAATACTCTGCCACGCGTGTTTTTTGATATGACCGCAGATGGTCAACCATTGGGACGCATTGTTATGGAACTTCGTTCTGATGTTGTTCCAAAGACGGCCGAAAATTTTCGTGCATTGTGTACTGGTGAAAAAGGCTTTGGGTACAAAGGCTCTAGTTTTCATTCCGTTAGACCAAGCTTCATATGCAAAGGTGGTAGAATCACCACCAATCATAATGGTACTGGTGGAAAATCTATTTATGGCAATACGTTCCCCGTTGAGAACTTTGAATTGAAGCATACCGGTCCTGGTATTCTTTCAATGCTAAACGTTGGAGCACATGAAAATGACTCCCGATTCTTCATTTGTACTCTTAAGACTGATTGGTTGGATAACCTGCACGTAGTTTTTGGACAAGTGGTTGAAGGACTCGATGTTGTTAAAAAGATTGACTCATTCGGTTTAGAATCAGGAAAAACAACAAGGAAAATCGTTGTTGCCGACTCTGGGGCACTATAAAAATAATTTGACAACAAACGAAATTATGTTTGGTAACAATTTTTGAGGGAATGGTTTGGAAACGTTAAACTGTTTTCATAAATATTTTAACCGACCTATAAACACAAAAGATCCATTTAAAATAGTATTTTTGTTTTATAAAACAATTAAAATAAATTGTACAACAAATAAATCGTACAACGTATACTAAGTAAATACCGATTCACTTGCCCGATTCCAAGAATGAATTAGTTAATACGTATATCTTTATATCATTGCGATATGCATTTATACTGGATTAGTACTATACTTAGTAACCAAAAATATTATTTAATTACTTTTAAATATTCTATTATTAATATTTTCATATTTTAATTTAAAATGTTATAAGTTATTACTTGTGGTAGTTGCTTTGCAGGAATGACATCAAACAAGAGATTTACATATATGAGAATTACTTTTCCGTGCAACTTGTACGTCAGAATAAATTTACAATTAATAGCAATACTTGGAAGAGATCAATGAATTGAACTTGCTAAAATATGACGAGGGTGAAAAGGTTAGGTTGTGGCGGTAGCCGGTACCAACTGTTCAAGAACGTCAAAATGCGATGAGACCTTTTAGATGGTCAAGTTCATTGAAGAAGTATGAACAAACATTTTAAACCTCTGTTGTAATAGTTGACTGACTGGAACCTCCAGTGTGGTGGCATGTCTTTCGATTAGACATTGTCTCGTTACGACCGTAACCAATGCGAAAGAATCTCACCGCATATTTGTACGCTTCTGATTGGTCATTCTGCACATAAGCAGTGAAGCCCAGCGTAAGTTGGCTTTCCTTTATCAGTATTTAATATCTTCCAGGAGCACCCACAATGATTGAAATATTTCGTTAATCTATAGAGCGGTGACTGTCGTAAGAGCTTTGCAGTTACAGGAAACTTTACAAAGCCCGCGTACCCATGTGACTTTGAAGAAACTGGAATTCATTAAGATTTCTATGATTTTCATGTGAGATCTTACGAACAGCACTACATCCACGCTTATATATGCATACATATTTATGGAGTTATATAAACATACATACATATGTGTTTATTTATTCTCTTTGATACCATCCACAACGAAATATCACAATCAAAACAAACCGCAGACAAAATACTTAAACTTTCGCGTAAACAAATGTGTTAAGTGGAACCATCGCTTTGACAACGTCATCACTCTATGCTCGGTTGTTTGTTTATTATTTTCATATAATATAAAGAATAACAAACTTTTGTCGATAAAAAAAATGCATTATTAATAATTGTGTAGAGAGCTGTTTCACTTTGGCAAAAACAAAGCGAACACAAGACAATGGGCAGTAACAATAACAATACCAACCAAAGGGCAATAAGCGCAGCAACAAATTCCACTCGCAATGTTGCTGTTTAAAAAGTTTCATATCTTGAGGGCATCATTTGGTCTTTCCGCCCAGAGCATCCAAAGAAGCTCAAACCTCTAGTTACACCTATGTATGTTCATTTAAGTTCATTTGTATTCTTTTGGGATTTTTAACTAAGCACATTTGGAGTGATCACTGAACTGAACATACAACAATTTTCAATAACAATTAATTATTAAATATATAATGAATTTGTTTTCTATTTTGTATTTTTAGTGAAGACAATTTCTGTTTTGTTGGTTAAATTATATATTGTATTGGGTTAATGTCTCATTTTAAACATAATTTTTTCTTAATAAATTTTAATAAATATTTGCTTCATTTATGTTCGCTCCTTTGTTTGTTTGTAAAGATTTTTCAAAGATTCAAATGCCAACGATTGAAGTTTATCTTGCAAATCAACGCTGCGTTTGTTGTATTGACACAGGTTGGCAGCGCTGATGACAAGAGAATGACAAACGAAGATCACCATACCAGCAACCATTAGAAAGAGCGAGGCAACCCAATTACACGATCGTCGTCGTTGTTGTTGTACATTGCCATTTTGGTTTCTTTGCATCTTTTCTTCGCACTCCGGCGGCGCATTCGTCTTTAAGTGGATTTGATTTTGTTTCATTTTAATTTTCTCAATAGAATTTATTCACATAACTTTGGAAATTATTAAATATTTAAATTGAAGTAGAAAGCGTGTGACGTGTGATACCTTTTTATATTTGGAACGACAACATGGATGATTCAATTAATTTTAATGACTATTCAACAGCTGAGCGCTATCAAATCATTTCGGGGATGCTTAAGAAAACGTCAAAGGACAACAATGCCGCAGCAGCGAAGCGTTTCTTTGAATTCTACTTTACAAAATTCTACAAGCTGCCGGCACAATTGCGAAATGATATCGTTTATTGTCAGCGTGCAATGAAAGTTCATTTGCAGGTACATCAGGTAAGCAATTCGTAAATGTAGCGCTAAAATTTTATGGATTATGAATTATTTGGTTTGTGTGTTTATTTTTTTGTCTTGTGTAGTTGGTTGTCCAAGTGTTTGCACAGCAGGAAGATGCTGATCCCATACAAAAGGATAAAACTCTGCGTGAGATTGAAGATATACTTTATGAGATCAATGCAGAATGTTGTTTTTTGACAATGCTGATGCGTGAGCATATTAATGATTTTTGCGCTGTGTTCAAGGAGCATGGCGGCGGTTATGATTATGCCTTTGCTCGTACATTGGTTAGCCAGGAGATTACACCGCTAGTGTGCAATATGGATATTGAAATACAACCAATGAATGTGTTGCCACGTGACAGTAAGAATGAATTGATACGGCGATTCTTTACAGTATGTCCGGAAGATGCTACTACCCTGGCAGCTACGCCGGCAACTACGCCAGAAGTTATTGAAACAGTCAATATATCAGACGATGAGGGTAATGACACCAACCCCACTGTTGATGTAGTTGTGGAGCAGACTTCACGAAAGCAATTGGAAAACCCTGTGGAGTCTATGCAGGGTGATGTGCAACCAGCAGTTGTACCCAAAAAGAAAGCTACATTAAAGCAAATAGAAGGAGCAGTTGGAGGGCAAAAGATCAGTGCTGCCGCTGCACAGCCTAAGCAACATGAACAGAAAGACGGTGCTACTACCTCAAAAGCGAAGATTACAAAACAACTGAAATCGGCAGAACAGCAGTCAGAAGAAGTTAAATCAGATCAAGTGCGTGCAAGTCGTTTGAATTTCTTGCAAGTACTCAAGCGTACACGCAACGAACGTATTCAGAATGAAGTCTCTAATCATGTTGTTGGTGTTAAGCCAGGAACCAAAACAGTTGCAACTACCAAACAACAGCAGCAAAACAAGCAAGCTGCTGTTCAAAAGAATCAAGAAGAGGCTGCGCCAAAAACTGCTGAAAATGATCAAAATACTTATTTAAGAATGTTTGGTCTATGCACTCTCAATGAACATAAGCGCATGTCGGTTGCAAACACTCAATTAAAGCGTCGTAGCTATAATAATAATCGTTTTAATGTTAAGTAAGATTCATATACACCACACTCACATATTCATATGCATATAGAGTAGTAGTAAAGACTGGTGTCCAATAGTCATTTGTTTGTTTTTTGCCGATTGATTGGATTCACTATTATATTTAGAAATTTGGCATATTGTGTAATATTTGGTTAATATATTTTTTCAACAAAGGTCATGGAGACCATCCCATACACAAACACACATATACACATAAGTTAAACGTGAGCGATATATAACACACTCATAAATGGAACACATTTAGTGTCATGTCTTTTTGAATTCTGTCAAATGACAGAGTCCGATCGACTTAAGGTTATTAGTTATTAATTGTTATTATTACACTATTTCCAAATCTCGTATTTCTCTCGCACACTATACTATATTTTAATATGCGATTATTCTTATCTTTTTTTATCATTATTATTATTATTATGAAAGACATTTATATTTTTCAATACTTATATTTTCAAAAGAATAAAGAAATGTTTGACCCAAAAACAATTTTTTATTTTTATTTTTTAACTTGAAATTTTAGATGGGGGGAAGACCCGCATGAACCTGAGGTATTTTGTGCAATACCAGATGGCATCCTTTCAATGATTCGTCACATTTACATTAATGAAATTATCAGAATGTATTGTAATATGTGAAACACTTAATACATATATGAGGATTGACACTTTTTCGTACTGTCCACCCAATGAATAGTTTTATAAGTTTGTCATGAAGTTTGCAATAGACAGTAGACATCGGAGGCGCCATATATATTTTTGATCAGCTCGACGAAACTTTGCTTTTGATTTGTCGGAATAAGCCGAAACGAACCACTAGGAAGGGTAAGTCCCATAGACCCCCCATATAAGATTCATGTTTTTGTTTGTAAAAACTTTTTGTATGATTGAATTGAAATTGAAATACGTCTTTGACCTATGCGCACTAACCTTGTAGCTTTCAACACTCTAAGATTACTGGATCGTATAGCTCCCATACAAACCCAGAATCAAATTCATGTTCTTCTTAAAACAAACTTTTTCGTTTTTCGTGTTACTGAACTGACATTTAGATACTAGAAGCCCTTCAAACATCTCCATCAACCATGTAAATTTCAAGACACTGGGATTACTGCATCGTATACCTCCCATACAAACCGACAGTAAAATTCAAGTTCCTTTAAGCCATTTTGAAGGAAATTTCATTATGGCCCTTCTTTGTATTGACAAAAAATTGGCACAAGCGCTTCAGGAACGGCAGGTAAGTTGAACTTAATGTCATCAGTATAGTTTTGCAACGAAAAGAAGAGAAAATAATCCGATGGTCAGGACTATAAAGCAACGAAACTAAGTGCACAGAGCCTCTGTCTGTATGCACTATATATATAAAAAGTAATATCTTTTAATTTTGTAGATCGATCTTGATGAAATAAACGGTAAATGTTACTCACAATAAAGTTTCATATCCTTCAGTAATTCGATTTTGAAATCAATGGATGGGTTTTACGTGATGCGCGCTGAAACAAACGCACAGAAAAACAAAAAGAAAAATTTTTTTTGTATGTGTAGACAGATAGATTAATTTTATTATAAGTATTAGATTATTATTATTAAAAAATTATTCTTTAGTTCCGTTTTTCATAAAATCGATATTTTCATGTTTGAACTTTTTCAGCGGTGACTCGATTCCCATATATCGTCGTTTTTTTAGTGGCAGTAATGACCGATGCACTCTATGAGCAAGCTGAACGTTCTCTGAATCTGAATCCATAAACGTCTTATCTATTGTAACAGTCAATGGCTCAAAATGTTCAAAAATCTTTGGATGCTTCGGCGTTTTTATTGCTTCGTGGGATTTATTCGTATTATGTTCCATTTGTTGTCTTCCATGTGTAAGAGTGCATTCGAAGTCAGACGGAATGTCTGCTAAATCAATAAAATTTTTATCTTTTGGAATGGTCAATGGGTTAAGATATTCAGGTATCATTGGATGTTTGGGTGGTTTTGTTGTTTCGGGAGATTCATTTACATCATGTTCGATTGATGGTGTCAGTGGTTTTCCAAGTATTGGAGTGCAATCAATATTATATTCGATTGGAGGTGTCAATGGTGTCCGAATGTTTTCTGAATCTATAAAATCCTTAACTGTTGGACTGGATGGCTTCCATGGCTTCAGATTTTTAGCCATCTTGAGATTCATCGGTTGTGTTATTGTTTTGGAAGATTCATACACATTATATTCGATTGGTAGTGCCAGAGATGTATGAAGTATCATAGCAGCGCGTTTAATGTTCTCTGTCCCCATAATGTTCTTATCTGCTGGACTGAATAAAGGCGTCAGTTTTTTCGGCAAATATGGACGCTTTTGTTTTTTTATTGTTTTGGGAGTTTCATTTTCATTTTGCTCAATTGATTCTGAATCTACTGGAGTAGTCAATGGCTTTACAGCTTGAAGCATCATTGGATGCTTTGCTGTTTTATTTAATGCTTTGGGAAATTCATTCACTTTGTATTTGATTGGTGAGGGTGGCAGTATCTGTTGCGCATACTCAAAGTTCGTTGCTGGCATTTCTATTTCTAGTTCGTCTTTTGGTAAGGTTCTTACATTGAAGAGTTTTAATATTTCGTATCTTTTCAATAAAGAAGACTTCGAAAGATGCTCCTTTACATTGATGGGCTTAAGAGGAACTTTTTTTGATTTATCACCGAAATTAAGCTTTATGATTGCAGGTTTTATATTTGGCAAAATTGTATGACCAAGTCCATTTAAAATAGCACGAAAGTGGTCAATACTCAACTCCAATTTAGTTAACAAATCATTTAATTCCACTTCAAGCTCACAGAGTTCATTTATGATGTAATGTTTTATTATTTCGGACACGGGATCCGTTTGAGTGTCTTTTTCACCATTAGAATTATTGATGACTTTGGCTTTGGGAATGTATTTATGCATGTTCTGTAACGAAAATCAATTAGAATACAAGTAAATCTTAAAATTTTCTTTACTTATAAGCTAAGAAATAGATGAAAATATATGAAAATGTCTACAATTTACCTCATGGAAGTCCATAAGTTCATAAGTTATTTGTTCACAATAGCGAATATCGTTTATCACATCTTTGGGTATTTTATAATATTCCCTTATATAATAATGCATTAATTCTTCGGTCATCAATATGATTTTTTCCGTTGATTTTAAGTAGATTTTATCAAGATTATCATAATGTGGGAAGAGAGCCATGACTAAAATACCAAAACTATTAAGATTATCGCCATTACAATTCATTTCTGTACACTTACTTGAGGCTTTCTATTTAGTGGATCCAGTTTCCTTCTTTCAATCCTCCTTCCTGATCTTCAGATCAAGTTCTTGCGTATTTGTGGTTTTCTCTTTTTTCTTCTTAGACTTTGAACATAGAGAGCACAAGGCACCCAAACATTTACACATATACTTACAGGGACACAAGCACGCACGACACATACAACAGCACCCACGGTACACACAACAGCACCCACACATTTATTCGAGATCTTCTTTTACTATCCGTTCATATCTAAGCAAGCAGATTTTTGTGTAGATTTTATTTATTATTTTATTTTTTGTAACTCGAATGCTTATGAATGCAAAAACTTTGTAGGATCGAATTTTAAAAGATTGTCTTGCTTTTTGTTTTGAAATTCCTGCGAACTTATCGCATTATTCCGATTTGATTTTGCGTTTTTGCATTCTCAAACAGTTTTTTTTTTTTTTTACTGCTACTTACACCCTTCATACTAAGATTGTTGTTCGTTATATGTCACTTGGATCAGATATATGTGACGCATTTTAAGACAAATATCAATAGGACCTACATACATATTTAAGTTTATTTCAAGTACAATATCATAACAGAATCTTTTGTCTTAACTTCCATAAGTTTCTAAGCAAAATTCTCACTTAGTTTTTAATTAATTAATTTATTTATTTAAAATAAATCTAATAAAAACTACTAAACTAAGTCTTTGACTAATTTTTGATGTAAATACGATTTATAAGAGTTTAAAGTCTTTTTATTATCATTAGTTCTGTCACAATTCTAATATCAATCTATCATAATTTTATGTTCATTTATCTACTAAGTCAAAGGGTATACAAAGTTCTATGAAACTTTGTTCTTCTTGGTTTTTGTTTTCCACTCTTCACGCAGTGAATAGTATTATAAGTTTTTCATGAAGTTTGTAACAGACAGAAGGAGACATCAGAGACCCTACAAAGTATAGTATATATATTCTTGATCAAATCGGCGAGACTAAATCTGAGACTTTGTGTTAGCGAACTGAAATTTGAACATTATAAGTATCTGACCCATAATCGACAGCCGTGTAGATTTCATGACCCTAGAATTACTGGATCGCAAAGCTAGCTCTTCGGTCTCAGTGTTGACATGCTCTATGTGTACTATATATACCCAAAAAATAAGTCAAATCTATGTATAATTAAATATTTCTGAATGCTCTATCATAGGGCGTAGGCAAAAACGGATTGCGTGAAGAGTATATCAACTTCGGCATAGGCGAAGTTACACTTCTTTTTGCCTATTTTGTTTTATTCTTTGACGTAATTTGCTTTATCATCATTCCCTTGTATGTTTATTTTTCTTTATTAGTTTCTCCCGTTATTCTAGTTACTCACACACTATTGATTGATTGATTGAAGTTTCTTATAGTCGATTTTGTGTGGTTCATGTGTGTTCAAGCAAAAGTGGTTTTCAATGCAATAAAATAAAATTGTTACAAATGCAAAAGTGATTAAATATGTAAATCGTGTTGGCAAGGGTTTACTTATGAATATATCAAGTGTTTATGTGAAGCCGACCATTGGAAATTTGCTACAATATAATAAGTAAGTTTGTAAATGATTAGCGGAACAAGGTAAGTCATTTCCCTAGAAAGTTTTGATCAAGCATTTTGAAATTTAACAAGGTTTAGGATAAAATTCATTAATTAAGGAAAAAGGTGGAAATCGTTTAATACTACAAATTTATTACATAAGTTTATGCAGAAGCTTAACTGCCTTACTATTGTAATGACTTAATTTATAAAAGTTGGAGACGAGTTTAGGGGAGTTGTCGTTAAGGTATCCCTAGTTGGTGTCAGAAGCCCCCTCAATATCTGGAACCAACCCGAAGAATCGAAGAACAAAGCCAGATACCTCAGTGGCAACTTTCCAAATTGACCAAAGCGTCGAAGAAAGTTCTTTCGTCTGCTAAGAAAAGCAGGGCAATCTCACAGGGTGTTGAATACTTTCTGATTATTCCTCATCTTCATAGCTGCGACAGAAAACTTTATATGGGGCATGCGTCCTTTCGGCCATTAATCCAAATCATCATACGAATTCTTGTTAAATTGTAGGAGCTCGAAGGTCCCTTTCGGTTAGTAGTAAGGCCAGAATCACTGGTCGGGAATAAAGCCTGGGTCAGTAGATCACTGAATGCCAGCTAGCTCCCGGCTTTTCGGTTACAGACCTGAAAGGATGTATAGTTACCTAGGAAACCAGTTTGGCCAGGTACTTAAATCAGAGTAATTAAATGCTGTCGAACTTGATAGCAGCTTCGCTACCAACATAAATTGATATGTTTGTAGGGGTCTCTCACATGGTGTTTACCAACTTTGCTGCTTGCCAGGCTACATATATCCCTGCCTGAAAAACACTGCACCTTTCTGGTAGTAAGTAAATCATCTTCTGTCTTTCAACCATTTGTGTAAATTGAAAGCAGGTCTTGATATTGGCGGTACATTGCTTCCAATTATTCCTTTTGTAATCGCGAGTGCATCAACTTTATCCCATAAAGCCTTACAAAATAATATATGAATTTCCATCTTCGAAATTTCTCTGGCAGTAGAAGCTGTTCGTAATTAAAGCTTTTACTGTATATAAAACAGAGTTTTGTATGGGCTACTTTTCAATATTAGAATCTTCTCAAAATTGGGCGATCGGACCAAATGCTACCATATAAAACCATCCCAATACCTTATAGAGTACAAAATGGACCTACAATAATATTTAAGTTTTTTGGAAACTCGTTTGAAAAACATTGTGATAAGCCCATTAAATATTCATTTCGCTAACCGTATAGTGTAAAGACCACGAACTAATTAACTCCATTCCTAGATTTAGTGTCCGTGCTATTTTCCATTTTCATTGCTAAAGAGATAATACTTCAAAACGAAAGATTAGTATGTAACTGTTTTCAATATCATAAACCATCGTGATTTGTTTCTCTGTCCATCTATCTATCTCTCTGCCTATCAATCAGTCCATCTGTCTGTACCTATGTCTGCCTATACCACAAAATCATTTTATTATTATAGAAAAATATCTATTGTCTTAACTTAATCTACCTGTTTAAGATAAGCGAGGATCATAAATATTCTTGCTGGATTTGTTTTTGCGTTTTTGTGTGTTTCTTTTTTGGGTCGAAAATTCGCGAAGCCAAAGACTGAACGATTTGCTCACGACATCTGGATTCTCGGGATTTCTTGGGATTTTAATTAACTATTTCACACAAAATTGTTGTTGTAAGAAATTGTCGAGTCTATTCATTTCATAGTCTTTACAAAGGGAATTGCAAATACAATTTATTACCTTAACTCTAAAGCGGGTAATCCAACTGTCACTGTATTCGAAAATATCTCTACCCAACCCAATATTTAAAGATGTTTTAGTTTTTTCATACAATATTCCAATCCTAAAAGTGGAAAATAATGGATCTAAGTTTGCATAATTCTTGGTTCAATATAGAGTAATATGAAGAGAAAAAGTGCAAGACATGACGGAACTTACGTAGTGGTTCATAAAATTGTAATGGAAAATATATGAAAAGAAATATATTTTGTGGTGTCTACTATATGTCCTTGACTGCCATATCTGCCATATAGGTCACATAGAAAAAACAAAAACAAAAGTGTGTGTTTGTTTTTATGTTTTATTAAAATAAAGGCCTCATTTTCATGTCAGGTGCTTTATTTTATCAATTCTGTATACCGATTTCAGTGGCAAATGCTGTATAATCTTTTAAAAAAAGATGAAACTAAATTGTTACAAAAAATAAACTTAGATAGAAGACTAAATATATAGAAATTGTATTAGATCTTCGTTCGTTCTTGTGTCCGCCATCGATGTTACCAGCATGGGACACCCTACCGATAGTCTATGCTACAATAGCATTGGCATCACTCTCAGGGTTATTACATCTACCGAGCCCACTTGCCAAGAAATGCTTGTCAATCCAGCAAGATAGAAAAAGGAAATGTAATAATTTGAAATTTTACGTAAATAGGTTAGATCTTTTATAAAGGGGCAGGTAGCTTAGATATTTATTATTATTATTTTTTCGAACGGATGCCGATATTTTTGAAAATTTAAATTCATATGAACACTTTTACATCATAAAATATTTAATAGAGTGATGCCTTAATACTCACATGCGGGTACAGTCAGTGTAGTATGGAGTATGATACCTTTAATACGAATGATGTATTTTTACTATAAGGCACAAAGACACAAGATTATAAAAAAAAACTAATTCTTATGAAAAATGCATTTCAAATCGATTGCAAAATGTCCAGCTTTGACCATTTAATATTTTATGATTCATTAAAATTGTATCGTTCATTTCTTGCAGGTAGAATTTAAGATTTCAGGTGATGGAAATGTTCTATCACAAATTTGTATAAAATTTCGTAAAGCAAATTAGATTTTCTTGTAAGTTCGTCATCTGTTTATATCTATCCCATGCTATACTTCCTTCTTACCAATTTCAGGTAGAATTTCAGATAGAAAAATTTCAGCATTTTGTACAATATAAATTTATTTGATTTTCTTTAAAGATTGCCAAATATTATTTCTACATCTCTTTTGTTATAATATTGTATTAATTAAAATGTTTTATTATTATTATTATTTTTTTTTTGTTAGACAATTCTGTGGGTTGGTTCCAAAGGCATTTGGGACCAACTAAGGATACCCAAATGCTCACTCTCCACCACACCACGCCATTATATTATTATTATTATTAATATTTTCAGATGAACTCTGTTTCTATGGTGACCGGTTTGCATATCCTATCCTAAGCATCTTTGTGAGAGAATTCATTGAAATGCATTTGATTGTTCAGAAATCAAATAAGCTTCAATTGTAGTGTGTAGAATGACTTGTCCTTCTAACTATGTCACTATTGTACCTGACTATTTCATTAAATTTATGCATGTTAGGTTTCTAACAAAATCCAAAAACTTTTCCTATGATTCTAGCGATTGTTAAGATTATATTTTGTCAAAAAGAGAAACAATTTCACAATAATGTGACTGAACATGTATTCATAAATACATATGAAAGTATATACATATGTATTTAGATACAAATTTATGTCATGTGTAAGTGAATGGAAACAAAATATGATTTCTAAATTCATAGCAAATACATACTTCTCAGATCCATTTGTAAGTAAGTATACTTTTATGGTAAACTACATAGTATAGAGTTATGCATGTGTAAACCTCATGTATGTAAGACTTATGAAGAGTGGATTTTTCTCGAGAGTTTAATGTATGTATGCATAAATTGAGAGTTCATGAATAATAATTTTGCGATGTTTCCAGTAAATTATGCATTTTTGTGACTTTGAATAGAAGAAAGTAATATCATGTCAAGTGGTCGTCGTAGTCCTTTCAAGGCCAAAATATTTAAAAACAGGTTACATATTTATAAAGCAAAGAGGGAGGAATGAAGAGTGTAAGGAGTAGAATGTATGTTGTTGTGTATTGAACTGTGAAAATTAAATCGATTAAGCGTACAAGTATCTTATGTATTTCTATGAATCGTGTTTGCGTACTCATGTACATTTGACGGAACATGAATAAAACCCTTTATATGCTTAAACATAACAAATAAAAAATTTTTTAATTAAATAATATATTTTATTTACTGGTTAGGGAATTGATTATCATATATATGGATATTACGTACCAATATAACTTTTAATGAAAAAAAAGAAAAGACAACGCGATTGACACCTCAAAAAATATCAATTTTTGTTAAAAATGTTCAGTAGCTTGTAAAGATATCACTTACGCTAAAGCATGTTTGCAAACTTTTTCGGCATGGATTTCACCAGCTTAGATGTATCGTTTTGCTTATTTTGCTCTATTCATCTACGATTATCATTTTGAGAATTCATTTTGAGCTTATTTGCTTTTTCTGAATCCTACGTTCAAGTAACATGTATTGAATTGGTTTATCGTTGATTCTAAAAAGGAGTTGCTAATCTTTTGGGTGCCATACACCCACAACCACAAACATATTTAATGTGATGCAAAAGGTTCTTTCAATCGAAGACTGTACCCCATTTTCGCCGAACTAAATATCTTTATTCCCTTTAATGCCAGATATGCAGAACATGCTTCCGTCTAAGAATAAAACTTCTATATTCTCTTTTGCGTAATAAATTCGTTTCTTTTTTCTATTGACAGCTGGCACTTGGAGCTTAATAGCAAAATTTTCCAGATACTACCAGTATGGATGGATATCTATGTCACAAAATCCTTTGATATTGACGCTTATTTGGGAACAGAAAACTTTACGATTATTTTACATAGACAACATAATACTACGTTTTTCTCGTTTTGTCAACCTACTTGGGCGTCCAGAACTAGGAGCTTTTTACAAAAGAGTGTTGGTTGGACGTACTGAACAAATGCATTCATTCTTCTCAAAATCTTTTCTATTTCGTTGCTTTTCTTTCAGGATATTTTTCTTTGTAACTTTGTTTTTTTTTTTTGTAACTTTTGTTAAAAATATATTGTATTTACCTATATGCATTATTTTTCAAATATCAAGAAATACATTTTGTACTTTGTCTTTATAGAATATTAATGCAGTCATATCAAAGGCAATTTAACATATAAACTGGAAAACTCTTTAACGAAATTGTGGTCTCTCTCGCTGTCTCGCGATTTCAATAGCAATTTCATCGGTTTCCAATAACAATTTGTTTGTAACTTTAAAGTCATGGGCTTAAAAATTAGAGGAATACTTGCTATTATTTCTTTCTCTCAGTTTAGTATTGTCTTTGTGTAGATTATCGTCTGAGGTTTTTTCTCTATCTTTACTTATATTTGTATACATATTTGTACTCCTTATGTATCTCTTTTTCTCTACTCTCTCTCAGTATAACTTTCTCTTACTATAATATCCTTTCCCCTGAATGATAATGACCACATGCCCATACATACATATATGATGCCAGATAAATTGGTAATCTCTCTTTCTCTTCAAATTATCTAAGATGGTTGGAAGCCATTTCCTTGATGAATATTTTTAAAAATTTTACCCCTCATTGCAAATGCCTTTGTATGTATTATTTATATTCTATTTAATATTTTGCTAGAATTTTTACAGACAGAGTCTTTTTCGTCAGTATTCGCTACTCTGACTCTAATATTAGGCATGTCAATAATGGTTTACCGCAAGGCAGCGTCCTCTCTCCAATCGTTTATTCACTGTATTCTGCGGATATACCAATAACGGATAATGACAATATTCTAATCGCTACCTATGCCGATGACACTTCCATTCCTGCAAATTCATCATCTTCCGTTGAGTCAACAGAACTGGTCCAATGCTGCTTGCAGAGGTTTAACGCATGAACTAAGCGACTTTTTAGGAGAAGGCTTAAGGGCCTTCATCTTAATGACCTCTGTGTAAGCTTCTTTTCTTTTCTGTGCATAAATTACATAGACTATAATTTATCTACCATTAATTAGTTAATTATCAAATCAATGCTTTCCAGTCGTTAAGTCATTGGATAATGTTATCCAATTATTATAAAAATAAAAAAAAAAATTTTCCAGTTCCCGCACCCACGCATTGTAATTCGGTAAAATAAAATACCAATATTAAGTTTAATAATCAACAAAAATTCCCCTTTTGAAATTTTGAGTAAAAAAATGTTGAAAAGGTCACCTAGCTGATCAAGTATACAAACAACATCAACGATCGATCAGCTGTTCGCAATTATTTGTAAGTATAAACGAATGAGAAAATCAAAATAAAGAAATGTGAAAAAGAAAGAAAGAGAATAAGAATTAATTAAAAAGTGCCTATAAAATGCTGTACAATAGTCTTCATTATCGCAAATATAGCGCAAAGTGTTGAATAAGTTTGATTTTGATATGCTTCGAAAGAAATCAAGTTTTTAATGGATATTAGAATAAAGCAATTTCAATTTGATTCTCTTTCATAAAATGCATGGTGAAAACAGTCGCACAGAACACAAATAACATACCAAGAGTCAATTACAATAGTAGCAACAAACAAAATTATAACAAAGATTGAATGAAATTTATAATAATTGACAGTGCAAATTAATTGTAAAACTATTGACCGAGTTTGCTTGTGCAATCGTAATCAAAATCAAAAATGATGATTAATTTTCAATTAAAGTGAATCAAAATGTTTTACCGGGTTTTATTGTATTTTCTTAAATTTTTGTATTTATTATGTATGACGTACTTCATATTTTATCTCATCTTTAAACTTTTTCTTTTGAAAGTCAACTAACAAAATCGATTTATTAAATATTGTTTATATTTATATGATGAGTGGGTGACAAATAGATTAAAATGCAAGATGCCCAACCACATGTGCGCGTAATTTTCTTTCTATGTGTACAAAGGCGATAAACTTAAACAGATTTGTGGAATTCTCGAATGACTCACTTAAGTGGGTTAATTTATAAAAAAAGAGATATAAAACTAAACTGATTGTTTATAAATCTAGTCAGTGCAAAATAAACATTCGAATAAAGAAAATCTCATGAGAATAATTCTAAGCTAAAGTGATCAACATATGTATAAAATATGACTACAAATATTTACCCTTTGCTAACGCCGATCGTGACTAGTCATTGTACTTATTGCAATGCCATCGATAATGGAAATATGATAAACTGTGCTGGTTGCAACACATTGTGCCATCGAACTTGTGCTGGCCTTCTTAGCGAGGAGGCATGCAACAATTGGAAATGTAGAGCTTGTGATGTTGGGAATGTTGCTCCTGGTCTTAGTGATGGCATCGATATAACGGACTGTGCTTTTGAATTAGGTGAAATGGTCAGTGAGGCTTTACCAACAATTAATTTAGCAAAACTTGCTATTAAATCGAATGAAGCTTTTGGTAATGAGGAGGTGATTACAAATGCACCGACAGCAACAGGTTTGACAGGTTTATTGGAAACGACGACTTCGCCGAATGATGGGGAATTCATAGAGAAATTAGCTGCTTCAACAATAATCGCTGACTGCACAACTAATACTGATGATGATAATGAAGATTTTAATTGTTGCTCTTGCCTTGTTGGTGATGATTGTGAGCAAAGTGATGAGGATTGTGACTGCTGCGGTGACTGTTGTCTACAATAAGAGAACAACCAGAAAAACCTCTTAACCTCGAATAAGTTGTAGCTATAAGTAAAAATAAGTTAAAGTTAAGACTTAAGAATGCATACAAATGCACAAGTTTATACAATCAATACGAAAAAAAAAAGAACAAGCAAAACAGAAAACAAAGCAATGCAATATGCTCGTAAGTATTGTATGAACATACTAAAATCTGTGCTACCCTTAAGGCCCTGTGTATTTTATCTGATCAAGCATACAAGTATAGCAACAAACAGTAATATTTGTGACAAAATTTATAGAACAATTCCATGTAATTGTATTAGTGGTATTTTTCTTGGTCAAATATACACAACCAACGACATAGTCTCTGTCCTTGTTTTGCTGTCTGTGTCCCCTTGCTTAAATACAATACTGTGTCCTCTTGTGTACATGTATTGTAGAATAGTTTACATTTGGTCTTTCTTGTCCACATATGTTTTTTATGTTTTGTTTTTTATTATTTGTATCTGGTTGTTAGAAGAGCCAAGAAGTATGAGTCTGTCCTCCTAATACCAGTAGCAGCCGACCTAAGTAGCCCCATCAAAAGCAATATTGGCATGTCATACGGCATTTGTAGTTTATGTACATATTCATAAAACAATTTAAGTCTAATCAAATTGCTTACTTTATTGCTAAATTATAGTTGCCAGGATTTTCCGTTTATTTAATTCTAATAATATTTATTTATTTATTAAGAAGTAGAATAAAAAATAAATTCTTAAATTGCTTAGTCTTAAGATCACTAGCTGCCAAGGCTTCCAGCTCAAAATTCTAATAATAAAATTTGATGAGTTTTTATTTTTTGATTAAGATTTTTATAATAAGAATATGAGTAAAATTGTATATTTAAATACTTGTAAATAATTAGAATTCGCATTTTGATTCAGCTAGTATTTTCTTTGCTTGTGATTATATCCATCCATTTTCATATAAATTCTTCTTTCAGTTTTTGAGATATAAGGCTATAATTTGGATCAAGAATTTCTTTTTGTTGTATACAAATATTGTAATATTTTGAGACAAACTGTTTTTATTAATGTCGGTTTTCAAATTGTTTTCTTTATCTGTAACGTTAAAACTTAAAAATAAATACTAGGTTAACATGATGTAGCTGAATTGAATTCAATTCATTGACTTGCTTGATTAAGATGAGATGTAATTTTTTAACTACTTATAAATAACTTAACTTTTAAAAAATATGAAGAAATGAATAGTCATATTCGGAGTATTTCTTTTTCACTACTGAACGTTTCTTGCTTTTAGCTAAATTAACTTTAATTTCTATGAAAGTGTTAGGCGTACATAATTTAAAATACTTTAAGAAAACCGACTTGGGTATTCATACTTTCCAAAGTATCAATTGGTTCTGGTTCCAATTCTGACAATGGTTTGATTATTTGCCTTACGCTTTCGTCCTTTGTTTGTGTTAGCGAGAGCGGGAGCTACAGGTGGCTTTAGCATTTCTTTACACATTTCTGGTTTAGCTTTTGTGCATTTTTAGGGGCAGTTACTTTTCTTTTAAGTAGGCTCAACTTTTGTAAAAGTTCTTCAATAGTCACTGTCATAATGCGTTGATTATATTTGTTCCACTCGAAACCAGTGTGAACACGATGTCTCAATCGAGAACTCAGTTTCGTTACCTTGCGTGTTCCTATGTATTTCTGCATACATTTTGGGAAAGAAAGTAAATACTAGTGCTTTTTTAAGCGCTCCGTTTTTAGTATTAATTTTACCATTTACTTTTTAAAGATTATTTCGCTTAAATGTTGACGACGACTACGTTTTAAATAATCCATATGACAAGTCCAAATTTGAGTCAATTTATTCGAGCATATTGGCTGGAATCTCGCTAATGACACAAGTAATGTTGTCCTCCAATGCTGCATTTAAGTCTGACTTATCGTCATAGAACAGCGATTTGACGTATCTCTATATAAAATACTTGAAAGGTGTCAAATTGCATAAAGTGAGATAAATTGCTCCCCGAATCATTTCTCAATTGGTCCATTGATTCGCTTGCTGTGTGGTCTGTAGCGCCGTCTTGCTGGATCAACATATCGACCAAATTCAGTTTATACAACACATTTCAGGCAAAGAAACGTTCGAAAACATTGAACGATAGCGGGCTCCATTGCTACGAACGGCAACTAATGGACAAATTACAGTTACAACACTGGCAGCAATATTTTCCTCCGTCCGCATAAGGGTGTTGCGAAATTGTGGTTTCTTTGGCTTGAACTGCTTGCTTAGTAGGTCAATTATGACGACATACATTTTCCACAGAGCACGAATTTTGATAATAAAATTTAATAATTTGTAAGCATTCCTCGTGAGTTAGTCTTTTTTTTGATTAAATGGCAATGGCAATTGAGAGTGTTTGACTTTGACACATGTCACGAATTACGCGTAAGTTGTGAAAAATAAATACAGGAAAAAAAATCACCATTTATTTTGCATATTTTGTCCTTTGCTTTGTTTGGCAAAGCAACCATGCTGTTGAGACTCTCGATTCCATTGGAATTTTTTAGAAGAAATGCCAGGTTGTTATTGATGGCAAAGATGCTTCAATGAAATTGTTACTCTTAAAAATTACATAATGCAATCTACATCTCATAAACACGTACACGTCATACACGAAATGTTCATTAAATGTTCTTTAAAATTTTCATACTTAGTTGGAAACTGAAAGAAGTTTGGGTGGCGTTAGGCATTAGAATACTTAATATAGCATTTATTCATTAAGAAGGTAAGCTAAGTATATGAGTAACCTATTTAAAAATTACCAAATTCTCTTAGATTTTTGGTATACAAAAATATAAGTTTAAAACAACTAATGAATTTATTATCTCAGTTATTTTACTATAATTCATATAAATTTATTGTTAAAGAAAGTTGTGAATAAAATGAAATTTATGTAAGAAATAATAAAAAGAAATTTTATTAACACTTTTTTATCCTTTTTTTTAAATTGTTCAACATAGTCCCGTAGTCCCTGCTTTCTTGACCAAACTTCTGCTGGTTTTGTCATATCCATAACGGAGTTACTACCATTTTCATTTTGCTATATCCTTATGCTTCAGACAATGCCGCCGTAGCTTGCTTTAATTCAAATGCAACGATTTTATAGATTTTATGAACAGATAAATTGTTTAATGGTATTTAGATCTTTTCAACGTGTATTTTTATTGTTGAACATTGTGTTTTCGGTAAATTTGCAGATGTCATTTAGTGGGTCTTTTGTATCGTTTGTAAGAATGATAATTTTGCCTCTTCTCCACTGTAGTGTTAGCTTAACTCAAACTTTAATAAAAAGTCTCAGAATATATGCGAACATTTTATGGTCCATTAAAAACTTCAATGTCTGCGGCAATAAAATTTCACAAATTGTCAACTTTGCCCGCTCTATTTGAACTAAACTATCAGTTAAGCTTCGTTAAGTCGTTCATATTGAAAAAACAAACATATATTTAAATGATCCAGAAGTGATGTAAACCATTTGAAACATGTCAATACTATTCGTTGAAATCATTTTCTAGCATTCAATGTACTCGTGCTCTAACAATTCTACTTCGTACGGACAGCTTCCTGCTATAGAATTGCATCCTTTACGTGTTCTTTCAACTGAACTTATTCCTGTCAATTCCCATGAATCTAAAGTATAGAGAACCATGACAGCCATTACCACAACTACATCAAAAATACATATACATGAATCTATAAAATGGAACTTAACTGCTGGTTTCTCTATCTAAAGCACTTTCAATATCAGATGAATGAATGAGTTAAATTCATAAAAGTTGTTGTAAAACTGTTTCATTCGCCTGCTTGCTCCTTTTATCAATACAGGCCCCACATTGGGTGTTCTGTCATAACCTGACATTAACAGCAAGCAAGCGAATGTGCGACCGAGCCACGGTGTCATTTGTAGCCCACAAAGCCTTTGCCTACTTTCATAGCCCCGCAAAAACCATGAGGCAATCAGAAGCCAATCATCTAAGCGGACTAAGCAATATCAAGCCATTATCCTTCGCATAAGCAACTCGCTTGACTGGTTATGCGTAAACCGTAAACCATTAAAGGGGGACCGAAGAAGTTTCGCGTATTAAACGAATCTGATTGCTTCAGGCTTGGGTTCTTGGGTTTTATTCGCGTTCGTTGCCTATTAAATTGTCATTATGTACTGAAGAATTTTTGCATTTGATGCGTGTTTATTTTTGCCAGCATCAGTTTATTGTTGCGGTTTCTGGTTTACATTGATTTTACATTGTGGTTATTTAGGGTCGAATAGATTTTTTGTATTGACGGTTAAGGGTGAAACCTTTGATTCCACATCAATGGTATTACATAAGAATAACCAGAAATTTGGTAGGGTCGATTTTGATTAGAAATATTTTACACAAAATTCTGGCGGTCGTAAATTCTGTTACAATATTTATTTATTTTTTTTATATTATTCCATATGAATTTATATAATATATTTTTATCTAAAGGATACCTCTAAAAGAAAAATTACCTTTTTTTTTTACATACAATTTTGCAACTACTAAAGATATCCTTATATTCTATAGAGAGTTAAACAGCTAAACTTAATGTCAATTTACCTTTCTCAGGTTCGCTTTCCACTCGTTAAATTTACACTCACACCGTGGACCTTTCAAAAAAAATCTGGGCCTTCTAGCCATAAATTATTAGCACATGTCTCCTTTGGATGCATCCCTCGAGATGGTATATCTGAAGAGTTAAACTACGTGTCAACTTTAAGCCAATGTTGAATAGTAGATATTTCTTGTATCTCAGAAATTCTATTTGCTACAACGGTTGTCCATCTACTAGAATGAGAAGCAATCCAATTTAAAATAGTTATGGAATCTGTCCAATAGAACTTCACTAACAACAAGGCTCCTTCCAACTGACGCCCTTAGAGGCTAAAAACCTGACCAATACATTGGAAGCTTCCAAAAACTCATGCAATGTAACCTTATTATTAGTAGAATGCTATGGGAAATTTGTAATTTTTCATACTTCATTTAACTCCAGACGATGCTTTGACCACTGAACTTTCTTGGGTTCTGGAAGTTCTTTATTTTTTGTATTCAATTCTTTCTTCCCATAACTATTGCAGAAATATCTTTTTCAACACTATTAGCGGAACCCCTAACAAAATGTTGGATTGATTTAGGGACTTTTGAAGAGCATTTTTTAGATATTTTATTTAGCAAGAAATGAAATTGAATAGAATTATTTGAGAATATTTGGATTGTGAGAAAACTATGGAAACATTTTATTTTCTTTGATCAATCAATCTTAAACCATTTATTAAGGTTTTTATAAATATTAGCAAGAATTTTCCGATAAATTAAGGAATTATGTCAGTTAAATAAATAATTAAGGATAGGTAAAAATTTAACAAAACGTTTAGCAATAACATTTAATTGGGTTCATATAAAAATTTCAATTAGGGAAGACCTATAAATGCTTATGTGCAGGTAGGAAAAAACTTAATTAAAATATCGTTTAGTTAATTACCAATCTACTAAGAATCGTAATGCCAAACGAATATTAATGGTTGTTCGGAATGTTCCAGTAAGCAGTACTTGCCTTTCTTTCCTTGTTTCCATGTTCTCTCCTAACGTGAATTCTTTTGAAAGCTCGCTTCGTTTCGTTTTGTGGTTTTCGTTGTAACAAAATATTTCATATGCAATACAATAAATTATGGTGCTACTTCCGTTGGTATTACCACAAACACACGATGGTTCCCTCGTTAGCCATTTTCTCTCATTCCTGTCATCTATTATGTCTTGTTCTTTTCTATAACCGCAATTTACACTTTTTCCATACTCGTGTATTTTCATGTTTCATTTCTACATGAAATCACGAACTTTGTTTTGTTTTTTCCGCTTTTCATACAATCATACATATCGTATATATGTACTTATGTTTATAAAAGTTTCATTATAAAAATAAATTGCCAATATGAGTATGCAATCCTACATAGATATATACATATACATAGATACAGATAGATGTGTAAGTATATATGCTTCCTATGGTGTTCGGTCATAAGCTGTTTGATAAATGTCCTTTGCGTTAATTATCCTGGCGTTGAAAATTGCTCATGTTTATTACATAATCACCAGTCATTAACATATTTCAAAACCAATTACGGCATTGCCACTTGCAATCGCAATCACAATTGAACAAACGATAAGCGTAAAAGAGAATTAGGTATGAAGAAGTAATAGTACATTGCACATATTTGGGAGCTGGGTGCGACTAGAAGCTGATTATCAATTAATTTACTATATAATCTTTATTGTTATGTGTTTGTCATTGCACGCACAAATATAAAATGATGTTGTTGAGGGAGACTTAATGCAGTTTGGTGGGGATAAGAGAATTTGGCATGGACAAATTCTTACTTGTCTATCCAGCCTTTTACCCTTGAAATATGTAGAATAATAAAATATTAACATTAAACACAGAGTCTCCCTTTAAACTGAAATCTACACAAACAAAAAAAAAAAAAAAAAAGAAAAAAGAAAGAGGTGTCGTGGGGCACCCGTGTAGAGCGCAGCTCCATTCAGAGCAAAATTTTTAATTATTATTTTTATTTATTGAAAAATTTATGTTTTGATTTTCTTTTTTGATTCATTTTTATTATTATTTTATTTATTACAAACTTACGTATATAATTTCTTAAGATAATAAATACAATAATGTATTCTTCAGTTGTCGAATAAATTTTTCACCTTTTACTAAAGATTTCCGTGGAGAGGAGCATTCTAATGAGTCTACAATAATTTTGTATTAGTGTGTAATTTTAAATTTTATGTACCGCATATCATAGACACGATTGGTTTTTGGTAACTAAAGTAAGACATGAATGTTTTTGATTCGATATTATTCAAAAATCGGGGAAAACCTGCATCAATTGTCGTGTGATATCTTGTTATGGATTGTAAAGGACCATTGCTCATTGTAAGATTCAACTTTTCGAAAAGAAAAGTTTTTAGTGGTTCTGATATTCTTCAGCAAAATTTACATTGAAATCACCAGCCAAAATAAGTGGATGTTTGTGGTAATTTTGTCCGAGTAGAGCAGATCGCCCCTGACTAAACTCCAAAAGTTATGTATGGATCAACAATGTTATGTCTTGAACTGAACTAGCCGGCGATATATAAATAACTGACATTATTATTTGAATACCGTTCTCCATCCTGCATGTTGCGGAACAAATGTCGCCAGTACTTGTCCTTCGTATCATTGATTCCGTATTTATATGCATACTTGGTGTAACAATGCTGATTGTATTACTGTAATTTTTGCATTTTAAAATGCAATCGAAATTCGGAATATGAAACTCTTGATCGTTACCCATCCACGTCTCACTGAGTAATAAAATATTGCATTTTTGCTGTTTATGCAAAATCGTAAGGACCCAGGATGTTTTCACTCATGACTGCATTAATGAGATAAAAAAAAAAACATTAATCAAACCGGTGAAAAAACAGTCAAGATAACTAAACCAATAAGTGACGCCCAGATCATCTATTATGTAGTGTGTTGTGAATCTCGAAGGCAGCGAAGGATGATGAATTAAGCGTTGTGGGTGAAATCTCAGCCGAGAGCACATGATATAATTTATTATATAAAGAACATAAAACTGGGAAATGATCATGTAGGGCATAATTGGTTGTGCATCTATTCAGGCCTAAAGGGACAAAGTTTTTAGTAGAACGACTGAGTATACAAAAATTAAGCTGATTTAAGAGAACGGGAGAATCAATGGCCCCAACTATAAGTTTATGAAGAAAATAAATCAGCTCGATAAGAAGAGTCATATCCATCTGTATGGAAAATAGCTAGAGAACTAAAATGTTGCAACAACGTTTTTTCATTAGCCTCTGTACATTTGTCGTTACCAGCCGAATCGGACCACTATAAAGGTTATATCGCATACAAACTCAAATTTAAATTCATGTTCTTATTAAAAAAAACTTTAAGAATTTTTTTTTTTAAATCGAACTGAAATTTTGACACTATAAATAAGTCTTTAACCCATATCCACCAACCATGGAGATTTACATTACCCTAGAACTAATATTGTATATCGTGTAGCTCCCATACAAATTGCAGTTTAATTTCATGTTCTTAATAGAAAAAATTTTTATTTTGGTATTGACGATCTGAAATTTGGAAAGTATAAGTACCTGATGGAAGTTTACTAGCCATACAAATTTCAAAACCTCCCTGGGTTTTTATACTGGATCGTATAGCTTCCATATAAATATTTCTGTTTATATGTTGAAATGTTATTGTGTATGTAAACATAATTTAAATTAATAATGAAATACTTCTGAATGCACAGAAGCGAAGGCAAAGGATTGTCTACGGGTTCGTGAAGATTATAACAATTTCGGCATAGATGAAGTTAACATTCTCTTTTCTTGTTTCATCAAGAAAACCTACATTTATTTTTTTGCGAATATATATAGTATTGCACTAACTTTTGCTAGGAACTTTTAATCGGTGTTCCGGGCGATGTATGTGATTTTGGTACTTTCACTTTTCCATCCGTACAGAATATTTCTGGTGCTTAGTTCCTAATTTTCCAATCTTGCTTACTGTAGCTTATCATACAATAGTTAAGTGACCCAATGTGCATTGTAATTACAAATAGTGAATGAGTATGTACTTTAATTTTGGTTACTGAAGTTCTGTTTAATGCTGGTTAATTCAAAAATAAATCAGAATGTTCTTCGATGCATAGGCAAACAATGTACAGAGTCAATTTGAAATAAAATTCACATAATTGCAACAATGTTTCCTGTGTTTGGTTCATGGCCATGGCAAATGAGAAATGCGAAATGCACTAGAAATGATTAAATTCGAATGAAATATTTTTCGAGCATTTGTCAGATTATTTGATTTAAAATTCCATTAGGATTATGGTATTATAGAAAAATATTTATGTTAAAATGTTATAAACAAAGACATCATATTTTGTGCTTTATAAGATTTTCTATGCATTTCATATGTTACATCCCACTTATGAGATATTTCATTGCATTAATCTAAAGTGTAGACAAATTTTAAACTATTAAATTATAAATGGATATTTTGGAAAGTTTCCAACTTAACAAAAACATTACTTCTAGTTAATTATATCTTAATACATTTCTAGAATTGAGTTTTACTTTTGTATTATTAATTGATTGTCCCAAAACTAAGACTACCTACCAGTCCAGCTGTTAAAAGTTGTACATGGGAAAATTTGATATACTGTAAACCGTATATGCGGAGTCGTTCAAGTTGAAAGAATATGATCATGGATCATGTGAAGTCACCATTGTGATTTTATTTTCAATGATTTCTTATGTATATGAGTTCGGGTGCAGAATTTACTTAAATGTTTATTATTGTTTATCAATACAACTACTCACCAAAGCTCTCATATACTTATAATTCTGTATTGTAAACAAAATTCATGGATTCATCACTTTCTATATCAACTTTACTTTATGTTCGCATCAGTTGAACATTGGACGGCGGTGTCGCAATTCATGAGCTGATTGAAGTGTTTTGCTTATATTTAAAAAGAAGATAAATTGAAAATACATACACAGACTATATTGTTTATGTACATATTTATATACAACGACGAAAATCTGCTATATGTGGAGTGAAATTTATTAATATATATATTTATCAAATAATAATTGATCTTAAATCTTCTTGGGCTTTGTTCATTTCATCATGGCAAATTCTCAACATTTAATTGGTATGGATTTCAATAAACTCGTTGAAACTTTTAGCGAGATTTGTCCAGATTTTCACGATAATAGTCGAAGTAATAAATCACAAAGTTTAGGTTTTGCGGCGAAAGTTTTGTACGAACTAAGTCCAAAAATGAGCAATTTAAAGAAAAATGGTGAAGATGAAATATGGCGCCTAGAGTTTTTTAAAGAGGAAAATATGGAGGATAGTGCATCTCCTTCAAGCAGATTAAGATCAATCACAATTAGCGTTTTTGTCTACACTTATCGATTCAATCGACCCACTAATGTACAACCACGTCTGAAGGAAAACAAATTATATTTAACACTGAAGCAAGCATCGCTTTTAGCTACTGCAAAGTTATGCCGTGTAACACCGTTGGATCTTCAACCCACCGAATTAATATATTGACTCCGCTGGCTCGAGCAATATTTATGCCAAATAATATTCCTAAAATAGCATTGGACTTAAGTCGTCTCACCGGGCGGTCAGTAAATTGTAGTGAGGTACTGAAGACCGTTATAAGTAGCTGCCAAACCGATGGTTTCCATTTGGCAGATAGCGCATGCCATGTTGCAATTGTCGCCATTCAAATCACTTACGTAAATGGACTTCAACGTGAAAAGATGCGAGCTAAGACCTTACGTGTCTATAAAAGACACGGCAAGGAATTTGATCCCAACCAATATGAAGTCTATGCAAGACATTCAAAGATAAATGAAACTGAATTGAGAGCAATTGTGCAGCAATTCAATGAGTTAGAAGAAGAGTCTACTGTGTCGAAACCAACATCATCTCATGACAAGAAAGTTGATTTAAGCACTGCAATAAATAAAATATTCAAGAGATCAGATGATCCATTAACTGGTTCTACTATCGATGTAACGCCAATTGATTTAAATTTGCTAAAGTTAAATGCCAGAAAAGCACAAGCTTCAACAACAACTAGAGACACATCAAATATCATCCCTTCAAAATTATTAACTGTAGATGTAACCGATTATAAAACATTAAAGGCAAATATTATTGGTTCGAATCAACGCGCAAAAGAATTACCTAAATCAAATAATGTAACTAAAACTAAAGAAACTAAAACTACTAAGCCATCAAAATTCCTTATTCCAAAACATTATGGGTATGATGAATTTTCAGATTAAAATGATTTTGGTATTTGGGATAGTCCATATTTTGTTTTTGACGATTGATGAAGCAAATACATAAAAAAGATTGTGTAGATCCCGATCCCCTAATCTTTGGATTGATGAATTGACTTATTTTAATATATTTCGTTTAAGATATGGTAGATGTATTTATGTATGTATCTTTAAATCATATACCTATGTTCACAAATCTTAATCAGCAGTTATCATAGCAATTTAAAATCAATAGAAGCATCAACAGAGTTTTTTTTTTTTGTTATTTAAATCAGACTTACTACTGCTCTTGTGGTCGAACTCACATTATCTCCTTATCCGACGCCACGCTGGTCATATAAATAGAGACCAGTTTGAGTGAGAGACTCTATTTAAAATAATGCAGACCCTAACTGCTATATTTTCTTAAAATAGTTGAAGTGATAAGTTATGTCATAACTATACACGATTAGTTATCTAAATTATGTGTATTGTTACAGTGCAGTTCACTTTAACATTACATAGCATAAATATGGAGAATTAAATGTAAATATGTAGTCGATATCATCTAAGCAATAGGCGCCGCGCCACATTTGTTATATATTCATTCATATACCATTCTGCGGCAGTGATGATGAGTTCGACTTGTAAAAAGAAACTAGAGGGTTGTAATTTTCGACTGTGTTGTGCTTTTCGTATTCATCCTAGAACAAAGGAAATAAACCAATAAATAATAAACAATAAACAAAACCTTATTATTAGTCACAGACGTATAATGTGTATGTGGAGACTGTGAAAATATGGCATTCTTTGCTGACAAAAGATAAACAGAAATAAATGCTTATTTTGCTTTTCAACATCATGCATAAGATTTTTTATTATACTTATAGCTTATTGCATTGCGACGGATAAGGCAGGGCATACGATACAAACTTCTTTTCGTCATCGACAAAAAACAAAAAATCGCAATATTCATGTTTTGGGTTTTGTGAAATGATCGACTTAGCAATTAAAATGTTAGAATTCACCATCTCCAATATACTTATTATTGTTAGTTATCTTTGTTAACGATCAGGGACTAGGGAGATGTAGAGGTGAAAACATATTTTTGGTCTGCAAAAAGTAAAATTCCAAAATAGTCTGAATGAGAAGTATTGGTAAGAATTTGAAACACATGAACCTATATGCTGTATTTTGTAGATTCTGGAAAACCGGCACCTGAACAGATAAATAGACTAACACGTCTAAAGTAGACCATAGTTGTCATACAGATTATTGCAATATAAATAATATTTTGTGTGGTTTTACTAAGGGAAAAGTCTGCTGCGGGCACAGGGAATAAGTCTCAAAGTTTAAACCAAATTCTTAAAAAAAAAAAGCTACATATCTCAATCTCCCTGCCACTAATTGCCCACTCCAACTTAAAAAGAGTTGCCTTCTTGCTGTAAAATGAAAATTCTAAAAAATTTAGTTCATATTGAAAAGTTTACACATGTCTAAGCTCACCGGAGCCTCATTTAATTTTGCCACATGGAAACTCTGTCTTTTCATCATACAATATACTACGTCTATTGAATGTGGTATTCACCATATTAAAAACAAAATGTGCATGTATGTGTGCATGTATGTATATGTTTGTTGTATACATGAAACCATTTTTAAAGTAAAACTACACTTGAGTTGACGGTCACGAGTAATAAATACAATATGTCTCTTAACATATTGTTTTGTGAATTGCTACTGTATTCAAATAATCTCGCTCTCAGTAACTGCGCATTACGCTCTTTGTTTCTTTCTCTAGAACGATCTTATACCCTACACATTGTCCAATCACCATGGCCTTGATAGTCTTTCATATGATTTGATGTATGTAATTTTATGAAGTGTATGTAAATAAGAAGTCGCCGAAGATTCTGAAACTGATTTTATTATCAAGAACCAAAACAACGTTGCATGTTTCTGCGCTTTACCAGTTTTAAATTGTAGCTTGAAACTCTTAGTTTTACTTAAACATCCGTAAAGAAAAGTTGGGCGAAAAAAAAAAAAAAAAATGGAAAATAATAAACTAATAAAAGTGAGTGAGTTGTATAATATAAATCGTTAAAAAATGCAAGTTGTTAGTGCTTTGAATTTTTAGTTGATTTTTCATTTTCATAAATATGATGATGATCTTTGTTTTGCGAAGAACATGGCGGTGCTAGAACAAATGTCAAAGTCGGTGACATCAGCTTGCCAGGCTTTGTTTTTTGGAGCCAATTATTTGCAAAGCCATCGGTAGTCGCCGATGTTGCTGATGCCTCTGGTGAAGAATATAAATTATAAAATTCTAAGAAAGAACAACTTGTTTTTTTTTGTTTTGATTATGTGCTCATGTTAAAAAAATTTCCTTGTTTTACATATAAGGATGATCGCAAGGATCTGTCTGCTTCAAAGAAAAATGTGAAAATAAATCCAACCGACAAGAAAGTCTATTTCGATTTTGATAAATTGGTTAGAACCTTTTTGGAAATTTGCCCGGATTTCATTGGACAAAAGAGCTTGCAACCAACTACGGTTAGTCAACGTTTTGCTGATATTGTAATCTTTCAATACAGCAAAGAGATAAAAGTGGCAAAAAGCAAAAGGCAAGATCAGACGTGGAAAATGCCTATGGAGACAACCGATGCCAAAGGCAAGCTTATTCTAAAAGTCGTGAACATTTCTACGTATTTTTCCAAACCGCCGCCAGCTCAACAGCCAATACTGGTCGACAACACTTTAAATTTAACTTTTAAGCAGGCAAGTTTACTTGCTGTAGCCAAGTATTGCCAGTTGGTTCCTCTTTTCCTTGCAGGCAACCATGAGATTGTGCTGACGCCTCTAGCAGGTGCTGTCTTCTCCAAGGAATCATTACCAAAGCTGGCTGAAGTTTTATCCACGCGTTCAGGCTCAAAAATTTCGGTTTGTGACGTGCTCATTTCCATTATTGCCAGTTGCCAAACGGATGGCCACTACCTGGCGCAGAGTCGTTGCCACATTGCTGTCGTGGCACTCAATCGAACTATTGCAAATTTAGAGCAACGTGCATCTATAATTAAGAAAACGATTAAAATGTATAAAATACAAGGTAAAGAGTTCTGCATGGAACTATATAAGATATATGAGAAACATGCACGTGACGATGTTCGTTTCTTCACTGAAATTGCTGGGACTCAACAGAACCCTCAGAAGGCAATAGAGAATGGCGAACTCAACAACATTGTTAAGAACGTACTAAGTTTTTCATTAGATGATACTTGCAAATCTAATGAAATAAATATTAATACATCAAAACCGAAGATTGACTCCAAAGATAATGATGGCAAGAAACATGGAAATTCATTAGATAAGGATGATATTGAATCATTTTTTAAATCTTATTAAAAAAGTTTTCCAAAACATGTATGGAATTGAAAATTTATTTATGCATTAAAAGAAAGATTATATAATAAAAAAAAAATAAAGAAAAAAAAAAAAAACAAAAACAAAAGAAAAGACAACAAAATTCAAAAACCTAAGGATTTTAAAAAAACATATTGAAAATAATAAAAAACAGAAGAAAAACAACAATCAAAAACAAAAAAAAAAAAAAAAAAAAAAGAAAACAGAAGAAAAAGACAAGAAAAACAAAACATTACAAATAAAAAAATAAAACAAAAATATATTAAATAAAAAAATAAGTTAATAAAATAGTATTAAAAATTAGTGGACCAACTATTGAATAAACCCATATGAACAAAAAAAAAACCAAAAGTAAACCGAAGAAAAACAAAACTCTTAATAATAAACACATAATATTAATAATAAAACTCTAGTACTAAAAATAAGTGGGCTCAACTATTGGATATTTATCCATCATTTGAAAGCTTCTTCACAATAATTATTAGTACAGAAATACCTATGTTGCAGTTATGTGTTTTGGAGGTTACGGAAGTTGTAGCCAATTGATATTTATAGATCATAAGAGTCATACAATATAAGTATGAGGATATTTCCACTTCTGTTCAAGTTTTATATAGTTTCTATCTATTGTATTGTCAGTTCTGAGATTATATGAGAATTTTAGTCATTTAATAGATCCATTATTTACAAATATTGTGTTTACCCTTAAAAGGTTCATAAGTCTATAGTGAAATTTGTACGTAATCTTTATGACAGTACAATCCAATTATTTACTTCAGAAATACGAAAGTTTACTATAAAAAATCCTAGTTATTCTTCCCATTGTTCATATGCAGGTTATAAATTATAATAACTTATTTCTTACTGTCCAATAGAAATGGCTTTCTAGCTTAAATAATATAAAAGTTATGTGTTGTAAAACTTGATCAATATCAATTAAAATATTGTATGGAGAGCTCTGGCCAAAACACGTCTGCGTAGAATGAAAATTATTATTATTGAATTAAATCAAATATTATTACATATTAGATTATTTCGATGTTCTAATGTACTTACAATAAAACAAGTATTATCTATTGAATTCTATTTGTTTTTATAAATGCTTTTATTTTGCAAATAAAAATATATGGTATATTTGATAAAGTTGTAATTGAAATAAACATACGAAATTGTTATATTCCTTTAATATTTTTAAACTATACATAGTTAAAATAGAAAATTCCATTATAAGTTTGAGCAAGTGTAAGTAAATTCCATAAGAGTATTGTATCTCCATAACTAGTAAGTCGAATTTTTTTGCGGAAATCAATTTTATGTGCGCTCCTCGTTTCGTTATTGATGTCAGCGTCCCAAATTGTGTATGTTGTTACCACATTCAAACTCATCGAACTGAGTTATTTTTGAGTTTGTTTTTCGGGGAACTCCCTATTTGCAAAAATAACCCTTTCATTTCTTCTTTGCGACGTTGTGTAAGTTGAATTAAGGCGTGCTGGTTTATCTTTGCCCATGAGAATGGCATTTAAGTATTTATAATAATAATATAATATAGAATATTTTCTAATGTAATTTATTTTATTTATTTATATTTATTTACAAAATATATTTTAATTAAGTAAACGTAAGTCTAATAGGAAGATGGGGTAGCGCTGTCTGCTGGGAATAGAAAGTGGATCAAATAAAAAATAACGTAGCTCTATTGAACCTTATTATAACTCCCTCCGATAATTTTGAGGTTTTCATACATATGTATTATACAATATATTGATGTAGCCAATGAGAATTGCACAGCAGGCTTTCTTTCAGATAACGACCTTGTTCTCGGTCACAGCTGGTAAATCCAAGCAAAGTGCCTTGGAAGATGATAACGACGGTTCTGAGGAAAAAACACATTCCCAAGTATGATGACCAGATATCTACAAAATTTTATATTCATATGTATTTACAATTGAATAACAATACAACTGATAATTATAATCATTACAAAGCATTAAAAAAGTTAGAATATATTCTCACTGAAACCAATATTCGGTTTTGAGTTGGACTGGTTTCAAAATCGTCAAATAAAACCGTAGGTGTGCCAGCATATTGGGCGATTTCATTTTTCGAACATTGATGTTCGAGAGAACAGCTGTTTGCGATGTGACTATTCTACACGTACCGATTTTATTGCGACACTTATCCATTATTATTCTTTGGTGTCTCTTGCTTGTTTTGCTTGGGTTGCGAACAACTATTTTGACATTTCTCATCCTCTCTCACTCGATAAAAGGAAAAATACGCGAACGAAGGCAAACAAAAATTACGAGATATATTTCTGCCGCAAAATCATTACTTGCATAAACCCAACTTCACCCAAACGCACACAAATAGCAAACATGCCAACTTTCACCAACAAGAAAGATTATCAAAACTTTTCATTGAACTGATCACTTTCTACGCATTTTTAAAACAAATTTAAATTAAATTTAAAGCATCACAGCTTTATTACTAATATTTAAAGATTATTTTAACATATCAATTAATTGAATTAAAGACAAATTTGTACGTTTGAATATGTTAAAACTTAAATGCGAGCAGTTTGGCATTATTTGCACTCGTTGTTTTTGGCTACTTGATTCATTTTGCTTAAATACTAAGCAGATTCTGTTTAAAATGCAAATTTATACTTACAACAACTGAAATGTTAAATTCTTTAAATGAAGATTACCGACGAAAATAATAAGCTACAGTTGTTGTTGGGGGGTTTTTTTTTTTAAATACAGGAGAGTTTAACCAATCCGCATTTATAAAAGTCAAAGTAATTCAAAATCATAGGAAAAGAACACCGAGAATAGTAATTAGATTGATATAGGGTTGACAGAGACTTCTGGCACAAGCCTGATGATTTTTTTTTTTTTAATGAAACTTAAATTTTGTAAATGTTTAAACACAAATTACTAAATAGTTTATGAAAATTTGTGCCAGTCAATAATTGTACTACATTTCGTCAATTGCCCTAGTTTAATGAAAACTTTCTTAACTTGAACTCTCGACAAGTCGAACATTTTTGGTGCAATGTGATGATTCGAGTTATGGTATCTCAATATTGAAAATATTGACCGTTTCCTGTAGTTGCATCCATACCGGCATTAGAGCTGCCTTGTTGAAGCGAACTTTCTTCTCTAGACTAAGATGTGGGTGGTGGGACCGTAGTCCAAAGAGTTTGTACCAGGTACTTCCAGGCGTAACATATTTGATAGTATGTACTGCTTTATGGTGAAAAAGAACTGTTAAATGGATTAGATGGCCACTATAAATATTTCGGTGGATATCCACGTCAGATTTATTTTAGTACTTTTTTTTTTTTTTGAAGAGAAATCACAATTACAAGTAGGGCTTTAGGACATCTATTTCCGGATTTAAGTTTTCGGAGAAAGCGAAGTTTGGAATGGCTAATGGAAATATATATTGTATGTACCAGTATACGCTATGTATTTTACTGAATAAGATTTTCCAAAAATTGTTATAAGCCGTTTTATTTTCATATATATTTTAGCAATCTTGGATTTAAAATTTGGCATTCTATTTATAGAAACTTGGGTGAAAACTACCTAAGTGTTAGTCTTTTGTAATTAAATGTGATATTGTTTTAGTATTTTAAAAAAACATCTGGTTGCATTTTAAACAAAAAAATTATATAATATACATTTTTTTTTGATATTCAAACATTTTTAAAGAAATATAAAAAAACGTTCAAAAAGTTTTTTTTTAAAAGTAAAAAGTAACGTGTGGTGAAAGTTGGTTAAAGTGAAGGAGAATATAAACACTTATTGGAAGTTCACAAAGGAGCTTGCCATTTCTTGCCAATTCTTATACATGCAAGGACATGCTGTGAATTTTGGCAGAACTTTAGTGCCATCATCTTGAGATTCGTCACAAGTCGAATAATCCGCTGTGTAATCCGATTCCATGCAAGTTTTCAGAGTGCTACATGAACTCACAGTTCCTATGTTTATAGAGTGTATTATTATTATCATATTATGTGTGTGAATTACAATTTGAATTAATCTTACGATATGTATTTTGATTACAAGAATCATCATCTGTTGCATCGTCTGGAGTAACACTTTGCCGGGGTTTTATATGTCGATCACGCAGACTACATGAACTAACAGATCCTATGTTTATAGAGTGTATTATTATTATCATATTATATGTATTAATAAGAATTTGAATTAAACTTACGATTTTTATTTTTATTACAAGAATCATCATCTGTTGCATCGTCTGGAGTAACACTTTGTCGGGGTTTTATATGTCGATCACGCAGACTACATGAACTAACAGATCCTATGTTTATAGAGCGTATTATTGTTATCATATTATATGTATTAATAAGAATTTGAATTAAACTTACGATTTTTATTTTTATTACAAGAATCATCATCTGTTGCATCGTCTGGAGTAACACTTTGTCGGGGTTTTATATATCGATCACGAAGACTACGTGACCAATCAATATCGATACGATCTGTTTCAAATGCATCTTGGGAGTTCAAATTTATTTCGTGATCTCGATAAGAAGTACAATATGTGTCTTTGCTTTTACTATTGGTTCTTCTAGGCCCAAAAGTAGATAACTCTGTTGAACGATGTTGTTGTATTACTGATCTTGGAGTCATATCAGACTCAACAGTAGTGGCTGGACTGTAGTCTTGTGGTTGAAAATATGAGGATGGTTGCACTGAAATTGGCGATGGTGATCGACTTTTATTATTCTCTTTTGAATTAGATAAATCAAACTCAACACAACGTCCTTTTTTGTTTAGTTCTTTGATATTGTCTATTTTGTCAATTTGAATTCTTAGTGATGGCGAATTCATTGCTTTATCTTCTGAAGGGGGTTTGTGATGAGCATAAGAGTATTCCGCTGTATTATTTGTTTCATTTGCTTGAAACACTAACACTAGTTAAATCGTCATCACCACTTTGTTTATTTGATTGTCTGGCACTTAAACTAATCACTCTATTGTCAGGCGTGTCTGTTCCACCACCACTAGTTTCTCTTGGCATGCTTAATGTGTTAGTTTCAGGCCTGCAGGGTTTAGTTACAATTTTTGTGCACGTCGTTGTAAAGGTTTTGGTTATCGAAGTTGTGCTATGATCACCTTTTGTTGGATCAAAGTCTATTGGACAGAAATTGCAATCACATTGTTCTGGTAGAGATGACGCTGGTGGTTCTGGTATCGGTTTCGGTATATTTTCTCTTTGGATAAATTCTTTGTTTTGGTGAGTAGTTGCCTCTAAAGGTTGCATTTCCTTGTTCTCAAAAACAGTTTTTCGTCGCAAAGCCTTTGATTGCATTGATGGCGGCAGTTTTCGATTCAGACTTTGAGAGTCATTTTGTGTTGGTCTTATCTGTGGCTGTCGTTCTTGCGGAGTTCTCCTTGCTCTATTTTGCAAAGGTTGCGTTTTCTTCTCATATTGAAAATCATTGACAAGTTCCTTTGGTCTCGCTTGAGATTGTGTGTTGTGATTATAAATATTTTTTTGCATTTCCATATTTATTGGTGCCATTTGTGTTTGTCGTACTTGTGAAAGAGTAAGAGGAACCTGGGAAGGAGTTTGTGGAATCTGTGACCTAGTTTGGGGAACGTGTGATCGAGTTTGAGGTGCCTGTGAATGTGTTTGTGGAAGCTGTGAACGACTTTGAGGAAGTTGTGTCTGTCTCATATGATATACTTCTTCTGGATATGCATTATAATATCTGCTTTCATCTTCTTGTCTGAGACGAGTATTTGGTATCTCTCGATTATACATTTCCGATTCATATTCAGGATGCTGTTGTGATGGCCAATTTTGCTGATAAGTCGAACCTAGTACTTGCCCGCGTCCCCAATTATATGACGGCAGTGTCGAATATTCTTGGTAATCACTTCTTGATGGTTGACGTCTAGGATGAAAGCATTGATTTGACAATCGTGCTCTTTCCAAGCTTTGTGCTACACATTCGCACTGCAGTTGATCCAGGTATCTTGCAGTATTATTAGCAGCAAACATTACTGGATCAAATCTTCTTTGTGGTTCTGCATATCTGGTGATGTTCGTTCTTACAACTTGTTTGATTCATATATCGTGATTGATCTGTACACCTTTGCTGGTTTTCATAATACATTGGTTCAGCGGAACTGAATGGAACGTTGCAGGGTCCAGCGTACCTTGGTTGTTGCGGAGGTCTTTCTTCCCTAAAGAAACCCATTCGTGGTTGCTGCTGTACCCTATCTGAATCCATCATCAAGTTGTCACTTAGCACTTGATGCATTGACTTGGATGCATCCAGTGGACTTATATTCTGTCTTACAGTTTTGTTTGGCTGTAAATAAGCATTTGATCTTGAGTAAGTTATACCATTTTGTACTTCACTAGGTGCTGATTGTTGTATAGCAGCTGACTGTTCATTACATTCATCAAATTGCATAGGCGACAGTTGGGCTTGATTCTCAGCATCATACTTTTCACAATATTCTTTATACTGATCGATCTTGGATAGTCCAGATCTAGTCGAGGGGTTCGCGATCTTTTTTACCGTGATTGTCTTGGTGCATTCAACTTCGACTTTATTCAGCGTTGGTGTATTATGTAATTTTCTATTAGCATCCATTGTTTTATTATCGTTTATTTTTCTACTATCGTCCACATTTCTCCTATCATCCATTTTTCTAATATCATCCATTTTTTTGTTAGTATTTATATTTTTCTTAGCTTGTTTACATTTCTCCTTGATTTGATGGGCTCTTCGATCTGCTTTGTGTTCTGCGCCTTTCCGATTTTGCAGATGGCTCTGCATTTTCACTATTTTCTTGCAAAAAGTTTTTATTGCGGCAGATATCCTCGGTGTGGAGATCAGAGGCACATCTCTGTGTTTTTTTCGGGCAACAACAACAACAGCGCTTAGTGTTATTACATGGGTAACATTCATTTGACTGCATTGTAGAGGATGCCATATCACACGGGCTCCGTGGACTTGACTGCAATGTAGGGGATGATATGGGAAAACAGGTGGTGGTGGGTACACAACACTGATTTGCAGGTAAACAGCATTGGTAGTTGTTGTATTGCGAGTACATATGGTGGCAGGAGCAAAAGTTAGGCACAGCCTGGGTGTAGACACATGGATATACGCTACAGTGGGAAGGCGCCACTTGCCCGAATGTACAGCCTGCTTGTTCACGAGACTCTTTCTGGGTATCAATCTTGGCATCTAAGTCTTTAAACTTATCTTGTAGTTCAGTGCATAACTGTTCCAATGTTTTGTTGGTTTTGGCTTGTTTTTGTAAGTGTCCCGTATCTTGTTTTATACCAATCGTTCGGACGCGTGAAGATATCATGCTAGCCTCGTCATCTTTATTTCTTTTTGCTGTGAAAGTGCACCGATATGATTTATCTATGACGTATCCATCGTACTTATTGATTTTTTTATTCGCTTCTAATTTTTCGCGCCAGGTCATGTCGTTTTGTTTGATAGTTCTGTTATTTTTGAAGGTTTTGGTTTCACTATTCTCACTTCCGGTGGTACTTGCTTTAACGTGAACTCCTCTCAGTTTCGGGTGGCCTTTATTCTTCTTAACCGAAAGGTAAGCACGGAACATCTCTATCCTCCGAATTTCATCCTCAATCGTCTTATTCAACGCCTGCAACTGAAATTCGGTTCGTTTTACAGATGAAATATGTTTTTTTGCTTTTGTTATGATTACACGACTATTATTAGATGATGGTGGTCGAATGAAATATAGTTTCTCGCGCCCTTGTCGCTCAGTGATAGAAGATTCTTGGCTAGATTGTAGTGGTACTTTATGAAAATGCCTAACCTTTTTACGTTTGCTTCCTGGTAGAGTGTTTGCTAGCGCATACTTATGGATATATTATCCGAATGATGCAGACGAATTTGATCCTATAATAAAGTAAACATTCATTACTTACTCTGATAATATTAAACAACATTCGCTTACTTACTCTGCAATCGTTTTTGTTCACGATAAATCTTATCCATGAACTACTTTTGCCAAAACCGATTTTTTTCTGTCTTGCAAGCGTTGATCTTTTTACTTTTAAGAATTTTGGTCGTGTTTTCACTAAGAAAACGTAAAATAAATTATCAAACGTACCTACATATACATATATATTATGACATTTGGATCAAAGATTTCCTGTCAGATCTAAAAAAAAAATTTTTTTTTAGAATCAACAATGAGTACTATGTGATGGCAAACTTTCAGGGTGTCTACAAATTGTATTTTGTGCTGGATTATGCATGAAGGCATTGTAGACAAGTAGCCAAAGGGCCAGATACAAACAGTTTTTTAATCAATTATATTTTTAAGACTGTTTCTAGCATTTTTTGGTTTTCGATCAAAATTGTTGAGCCTGATCCCGTGCCACTGATTCAAGAGAAAGAACCAACAGATTTGTTATTGATGAAAAACAATTATTACAACAACTATGATTACAAATATCATACGCTATTATCACCTCGGGGGCATAGCAACACGCGCCAGGTAACGCTAGTCCTATTTACAAAGACTGAAGACTTGCTTTAGGGTACTTTAGATTATATTGTCACAGAAAATTCACTTTCAATGGGACCTTCACTTATTGCACCCTTTCTGCATGAAAAACCAAGAGTATGTATGGGATATACAGGACCTACACATTTCCAAATGCAAAATAATTTGTATTACCAACTTTCCAGGCAATTACCGAAATCTATAGTTCTTTACATACACCAAACAAAAAAATAAAACACTTGACAGCACTGCAGATATTTTTCGACAATCAGCTGTGAATTCAAAGCTTAAAAAAGTGGGTATATATGTGTGTAAGAATATTGGGTTTTCGTTGCGACACATACCATGTCTTGTATGTCCTAATATCAATCTACTTACAATTTACTATGATTTAATTATGTCTCACTTACATTTAAATTTTTGCCAGACATTTTGATAGTTTTTGAAAAATTTCTTGCTTTCTCTCTCTGAAATTAATACACTTTTGCCTTTTACGTGCCTATATTTAAGTAATATTTTACAAAGCAAAATGTCATAAGATTTTGACAAATTTATTTATTCAAGACAAACGAACTGTAAGAGAAGACAAAGTAATCTGTTAAAAAATTTGACGAAATTATTTATTTAATATAAAAAATTATACAGACTCTAAGAGACAAAAAGAAAGATTCTGACAAAATGAAATATTTTGTTGCTGTTTTTATATTCGCGAGTGTTCAGATTTTGGTAAGTTTGACAAATGCCAATGAAAGTGGTGGCGATTACTGTCCGATCAATGGAAAAAATTTGTGCATTTCATTTAATTCACTATATGGGGGAATCGAGTCTATGGAATCGGACATTCAGAAGTATATAAATGCACAGTTGGCCAAGTCCGTGGAGTATTTACTGTTGTCTACCAATTTCGATTCTTATGAAATGAATCGCCCTGGATTTTATAAACTATTTCGAAATCTTTCTGACCGCTGCTTTGATGATGCCATCGATTTGACTAAACATCTGACTCTTCGTGGTGGAGTCCTAAATTTGACTACTACTGATGCCAAATGTCCAAAACTCGAATTAAATGAATTCGAATCTATAATGTTAGCATTGGAAAGCGAAAAACAATTGGCTAAGGGCGCCATTTATATACATTCCTTGGCAACACGTAATAATATTACAGATCCAGAGTTTGCCGATTATATGGAAAATAATTTCTTAGAAAAGCAAGCCGAATCGGTGCGCCGATTGGCTGGTTACGGAAATGATCTGCAATTGTTGTGTCAAAGTGATGATCGGGATGTTGGATTATATCTGTTTGATGAGTTCTTGTGTGGAATGCAATGTGCCAAACATGGATTGCACGGTTAAGGAGCCTAATGCTTACAGCTAAATTATTGTAATTGAAAGCTTTAAATTGTAAAATTAAAATCTAAAGGTAAATTGTTTTAAATTAAATTCGAAAGAGAAAACGTTAATTTAAAACAAAAAAATATTTATTATTATTGTTTTGAAAATTTAATTAAGAATGACACGTGAAAGAGGTTGGTTTCCATCTTAAAAGTTTACTTAACGTGATTGTAGAAAATACAATCAGCAAAATAAATAGGAAACAAATGGTGATAAAGTTTTGCGACATTATCCATTATTTCTTTTCTCTTTTCTCTATGAACAATACAACAATAATGAGTATTTCATACTATATTCAAGACTTGTGCAGAATTTCACACGAAATTAAATAGAATTACTTGTACATGCATCAAATATGGCGGCATGTTTTCTTTTTTCTTTTTTCTTCTCTTGCAATGGAAAATTCTATTGTGACAACAACAGTGAGACTAAATGAAAAAATTCAATTGAAAAAAATGTCACTTCTGCCATTTTCATATCCGTTTTCATTATTCGATTTTGTTTTGTTTTGTGTTTCTTTTTTTTTTTCTTATATATTTTACGAATTTGAAATTGTAGCATATCTAGTAGTTTGTCCGAAAGTTTGTGATTAATTTAAGTAAATTCTTTATATATGAATATTTGACATTTTTAAATTCGCCAATTTGTATGGTCTCTTTGACATCTACATTTGAGACATTCTTCTTGGTCTCTGTTTTATTATTGTCCTCCAATTTATTTTCATTTTCTTTATCTTGTTGCTCCAAATCCCCATCCTCTTCATTTGCATCTGCAGATTTTGAATCATTTTGATTAAAATCCTCGCTTGGCTTTGAAATAGTTTCCAACGTATCCAAACCATTTATTTTTAAATAAGTTTCCATCATATTGAAACGCATTTCTTCCTTCAATTTATCCTTGGACATTTCCACATATTTAAAGAACACATCGGAGCTTAACTCATAAATGGCATAGTGATTCATTGAGCTAAGAAATCTAGTAGTTAAATTCTGAAACATTACAAAAATGATATTGAAAACTTTTCTATCAGTATTGATATACTTGAATAATCAAACTTACGTCCCAGACTGCTTTTATAAGATCTTCACATAAAATATCATTCCCTAACTGATATAGTTGTATAAGTATTACAATATCAGTTTTTCCGATACGCTTCAATAGAATTTTGACGCATTCTTCTGTTACAGATGATACCAAATATTGATGACCAAATTGTGTCAAATCAATAAGTGTGTTCTCATCATATGCTTCAAGTGATTTTGTATCGTAGTCGTAAAGATATTCACGAAATATAGCAAAAATACCAGATCGAACATTTTTCAAAACAATTTCATTAGATTTCGATTCCAAGAAATCGCCACAAATCATACGTTTAAAAACATCCGAAGCACAAGCGAATATAAATTTGTGACATGCGAAATTTGTTCTGCTACCATCAGGGGCTTCGATAATAAAGCGGCAGTCGGATAAGCGTCCTGTAGCCGCAAATTCTTTTAATGTTGGACGCAACCTAAATATAACAACACTTACAGATTTAGTTCAATACAAATAACTTTCAATGAAATAAACGCACCACTTTTCCATTTTTATTTCCTTACAATTACAATTTAATTTTGTGTTGAAAACTCGTAAAGATATTTATTACACTCGCAGAATTAAAAAGACTGAAAACCTCGCTTAAACTGAATGCAACTAACGCACATCTACCAACCTATGCCAAGCGACGCACATCTACCAACCTACCAAAAACAAGGTTGCCGGCGTTGCCAGATTAGTTGGAATGATTGAAGTATCTAAAGGCACCTAAATACGGTCATTGCTTCATTGCTTGTCCAACATCATCATAATATTAGTGAAATTTTTTTGTGTGCGTCTCATATACGATGTTGAATGGCATATCCAAATCATTTTGATATTTTGTCCTACATGAGTACTCTCAATTCTCTCTTTGACTCACTCTCTTTGCTGCATCGTGCAAGCTATCTCACTTACGCTTGCACAAGGTAAGGATGTATGTGTAGAGAGAGAGAGAGATATACGCAGGAGACTAGATTTTTATACAATATTTGAAGGGAGCAGAGGTCAGTGCCTGAGTGAAATTTTTTGTAAAGTGGCGACGGTAAATGAAATTTTGTAAAGTGCCGACTGCAAATCGCAATTAAATTGTCGTCCGTCATCGACTTTGTCTCTCTGTACACATCCGCATAGTTCAACAATAAAGAAGAAATGAGAAAATGAATGTTGGATGCTAGATACAACGTACATAAAAGCATTTTGGACAAGCAATGTAGTACCGTGTTTAGGTGCCTTTAAGATCCGTTTGTTATACTGCTCCACGTCACGATTTCCAAAATACAGTCGAACGCTATTAGGACACTGCATCTCGCTCGCAAGTCAGAGAGTTTCAATCACATTTTATTTTATATTTTATCGTATTGATTCTTCTCTCTCTCTATCTCTCTCTTTTTCTCTCTCACTTTCTCTTTCTCTCTCTCTCTCCTACCGAAACCAAAAATATTTCACATCAAAAACTTTTTTGATTTTTGCACTATTGAACTGTAATTAAGACACCATAAGTTTTTGCTATAAGTAAAATGAACGGGGTTATGCGCAACTACTGATGCGAGATGATGATGTTCCGTCTATATTTCAATTTAAACTAACAAATTATGCAATTTTCGGAGCACGCGGAGGCTTTATTTGTTTTTTCCGTACCGAAACCCTGACAAGCATAGTTCGCACATGCAAACTATGACTTAATTACACCTTATTTGTGCTCACCTAAGAGGAAGCAATTACAAAATAATAATAATGAAATTGGTTTGTTGACATAGGTGTTAGATCATTTTAGTATTCATTAATTGCGAGCTACGTTTACAGTTTGTTGACCTAATGTATCAGCAATATGCATAAATAATTTTTAATTTTTTTTAATTATTATGACAAAATACTGTCAAACATAAAAATAAAAGGTTATTAACATAAGAACTGATATTAAAACAAAAAAAAAAAACATAATTTATAATAATAATAATAAGTGATTAAAGTTGGTATTAAAACAATTTTAATCACTTAAAATTAAATGTAAGATAATACATAAGAAATACACCCGCCTCTGAACCGTCGGAGGTATTTTTTCAAGTTATGCCCCTATAGCTAAGGGGAATTAGATGTACTACTAGGGACACAGAATCTAAGCATTGATGAATCAACATTACCAGTAATAAGTTTGTGAAGAAAGCTTATACCAAGAGTTATTCGGCGATTTTGCAATGATAAGAAGAAGCCAGGTAAAGTATGAAGATAAACGTACACTGGGATCCCAACATAAACCACGATGTGCAAAGAGAAGGAATTGCTTCTGTATAGACTCAATGCTGTCTTGATGTTTTTAATACTGGGGGCTCCAGACACACGAACAGTATTCAAATACTGGACGGACTAGAGTGATGAAAAGAATCATGGTAATATAGGGATCATTAAATTCTTTAGATCTTTTAACAAAGCCAAAATATAAGAGCTTGAAACTTTAAATGTGTTAAGCAGAACACAGTTGGTTTAAGGGCAAATCAAGTTTGTTTTAAATTCCATTTTGAGAATCTGAAAATGCACTTTTTTTCGGCTCATAGTTTTGAAGATATTGCTTGATTGGAGAGACTCTCAATAGAATTCGTATGAAATACTTGTATAATACAATAATAATAGCAATTGTGAATTTTGTTAAGACTCTGAATTAATTTTATTTTCATTTCAATTCATTTTCACAATAGACATTCTCGTCATCTAGTGGCAAGGCAAATCCTCGCTCTTTGTCACTCCCAATTAATCAATAAAACCATGCATTTTCTTTTTGAAAAGCCCTTAATTTAATGATTATATTATTATAGTCTAGTATCAGAAAATATAAAGAAAAAATATATTTTTCTATACTTCCCACCAGCGTGATTAGATATGTACGTAAGTATTATTTTCCTTTCATTAACGAATCTATTTACATTCGTGTCCTACTCGTATTTAATGAACATCTAAACATATGTTGGATATGTAGATTTGTATCTTTGTACTTTGTCCTTACCTTGGCAATCATTTTAACAATTGTGGGCAACACAAATACTAAACGACATTATCGATCGATTCTAAGTAATTTGTTGACTCAGAATCCTCCCAAAATGGCACAGTTAATTTTCTTAGTATTACATTGTGAGGTGTGTCTTTAAAGAGGCTGGCATTGGTAGAAGAAAACATTAACTTAGGTTCATGTTTCTTAAAATTGGCTGGCAGCTAGGCATAAAATATATCTCTTGTTTCAATGCCATATGTATTTTGTTATTATAAATATTTGCATAAAATTGTAATTTTAAGAATCAGTAAAGGTTTTCAGTAGTCAATGTGCAGTGCCCTAACTATACCCATGGGAGCAATGAAGTGTTGAACTTTTTATTGCATTGAGTGGCGATGTAATATTTTATAGAAAATAACTGTTCACATTTCTGGCGAAAGAGAAATTGGAAACTGTCAAATCTGAGAATAAAATTCTAATATAAAATAAAGTTTACATATTTATTACAATATAACATTTCAAGAAATTACATTTCTTATTTATTCTACATAAATTATTATTTCATCATACATATTTCAGAAACAAGACGAAATGCGATTATCCATTTCATTGAACTACAGGCCTTTCCATCAAAGGTTGTAAAGAAACTTATTTTTATTTATTCTATTGGCAAATGTTCCACTGAGATTAATTTAGTTTCATTAATTTGAATTTGTTAATTTAAAATCAATTGTGTTTACAATGTAAGTTTCTTAAAGGTTACCCATTTTCGGTTGGATAATTCGTATCCTTTTAGCTCTGCCAAACATATCAATGACAACATGAACTGGTACTTCATTGATTGGTAGTGATTGTGTAAAGGCTCCTAGATCCTTGCCATTCAGAATTATATGCATTTCCCCCAATGACTCGTCATGCTCAGTTGGCACATAGATAATGCCTATGCGTGAACCTTTTTCGGAGCGAAATTCTCCCGATGAAGGATATAGAAAATGTTTTGCCATTAAACCAGCTGAAGTGCGAACATAAGCAGAATGCCCTAGTACATCGATATCTGAAGAATACAAAATGAATAAAGGAAAAGAAAATATCATGATATTTGTTATTGTAATACGTACTAGTTTTCAAGGCATCGCTTTCCGATTCACACATATTTATCTCTATATTATTATTGGAGTTTAATGCTTTCTCATCATTCTCATTCCTATGCTCATTATGCTTCATTTTTGCCGTATCACTTGGGCCGATTTCATGTAACCAGGTGTAGCCAAGTGTTTCCATATCGGGCCAAGCATATTTAGGCAATGTATATTGTAAGCCAGAATCAAGATATTTATGCCTTACTTGCATCCAATTTGGCCATTTAAAATTGGGTAAACGCTCTTTCGGTTTCGGACCAAAAAATTTGGGGAAAAGTTGTGTTAGACCTAAACGTAAATGACGCCCTTCGCCTGCATCAGTTTCCTCAATTTCTATAACAAATAATTCACCAGGCTGCAGGGGACGCTCCGAAAAAACTATTGCCTCGGCATAAGAACTATTCCGATAAGCCATGGTGTTGTCCTTGCCCAGTATTATGTTATCACCATGACAGCTATGAAAACGTATTAATTGTTGTCTGTGCACATTACTCGGATCAAATTGACGGAGGGCTGATTTTAAAGTATTTGAAGTCACCAAATCAGCCATGATGTTCTTCAAAAAGAAAAAAAAATATTTAAATTGTATAAGTAGATATCAACTGTGTTTTTTTTTATTGTAAATTGTGTTTTGTTATAATAAACTGATAAATTGATTGTATAATTTTGTAAGGATAACTAGATGATTTTTTTTTTTAGAAAAATATGGAAACTTAAATAGACATTTTCACTGGTAAAATAAATCAATCTAGACATTATTCATATCTATATATGTGCTAATTGAGATATTCACTTAGATATTCTGTAAAACATTAGAAATATAGCCACTGTTTAATATACATATAGAATATTATAGCTTAAGTTTGATTTGTAACGCGCAGAACTTTACATAGGAATCTTCATTAACTATCCTTCTAGACATGTTTGTGCATCTTTCCATGTCTTTAATTTTATCTGAAGTTTATTATAAAGAAAATCTCGAAAGATTTAAAAATCTTAATATTTTACAGAAAGCAATAAGTAATACATAGATATTTATTTGTATTTAGAACAACATGATACTCTGAGAAAGTGAATAGTTTTAAGCAAAAGAAAATACTGTATAAGACTATTGATAACATCTAAACTTTGGAGAGATCAAATGTCTATATTGCTAATGTTTTGTAAGGCGTCTAATATGCGTATGAAACACATATCTTACATTTCTTACTATCGGAAACATCGTTTAGTTTTACGTAATAACGGGGACACTTGATGAATGGGGTCATCAGAATTTGGATGTGTTTGCGACAAATTATTTAAAAATTCCAGCATCAACAGCACAGTTGAAACGCAAAATTTTCAAGTTGGGCAATGACACCAGAAATTGACTCTCCGACGAAATATCAACTTGTTTATATTTACTTCACTTTCCGATCTTCTTATGAAATTCCTGATGATAAAAGCGAAAGCGATGACGAAGATTTAAATCATTGATGTCATTATAAGGTAAACCAAAAATTACATGATTAATTTACGTAACTTTAATGTCAGATACAATTACTAGTTTATTACTGATGAAGGCAAATAAAGATTGACATTTAATACGATGCATATCAATCCTTCTATATACAATATGTTCAGTCAACTATGTTTTTACTCAGTTTGTAGGCTTATAGTTTTGAAATTATGTCTTATGTAAAAACTATTTTATGTATATAAAGTATCTAAAAGCTTTGGAAATATATTGTATAATTTATTAATTATTTTAACAATTTTAATCAGTTTCTAAAGCAAAATCCAAATGATGTCAAACTTTTGAATATCATGGAACTTTCTTATTGTTTTAACAACGAAGTTATTTTGTAAAAACTATAAACTTTTTCAGCTCATTTAAGCTTAAATGTTTTGTTATAATTAACTTCTTAATCCTACTTTCTAAATATTGTGTAAGCATATCAAATGCTATTAATAATAAAAAGGTAAAGTAATTTGAGACGAAGGAAGTTTATTCATTAAATGGTCACTTAAGACTTGAAGTCAAAATAACAAACTTAGTTACCGTTTTTGTTTCTGTTTCGTGTTGACATTTTTTGGTGGCAACAGAAATCGAATAATATTTTAAGCCACCACAAAGAAAAGGCAAAGTAAAAGAATAAGAGAGCAAATAGAAGAGAAAACCACAAGTAGCATCTTCTGTGAAAATTGTATACCTTTCCTCTAAAATCGAAATTTCATTATTGAAGCAACTGACAAAAGTAATGAGTACAAAGTATTCATTTTAGTGTAAAAGACTCGTATACACGTTACGTTTATGCGATAGCTTATTTCGAACTGTTTTCAATCGAACTAAGTAAGAGCGATTTATTGCGTGTGTTTAGTTTATGCCTGCGAATGCATCGCGGTCTTATTTAATGCGACTAGTTTGTTTGTGTTTGTTTACATTACACAGAGTTGCCATGTACATAAAATGCAATGTGAAAAAAGATTTTGTTTTAAATTTCCATTGCATAAATTAAAATACAAATATATAAAGCTTATCTTGATTTTTAATAAAGTTATACAATGATTTTTCTGTATATATTTCACAAAAACATTAATAAAAAAAATAAAACGAAACAAAATATTTATACCATATAGCAACTCTGCACGAAACAACATTTTGCGAACAGCTGATTTTAATGCGACCTAAAAGTTCTAAGTGTTTTTAAGCGACTTTTTAGATCGACTTAAAAAAAACCATCGCATGAAAAATACAGTCTTGCTTAAACCTCTAAGTGCGTTAAATCGCATTATAAAAAAGTTTATGCAAGCGGTCTTACTTATTTCGAACGAAGAAGGATCGACATATTGTAGCAATAGTCTATTTCTATGACCACATAGAGTCTCCTTAAGATGAAAAGTTTTTATGTGGAGGTCACATGAATTACCTGCATTGCATACGAATATACTCGTACTCGTACTAAGGTATATGTAGTGGAAGAATTCAAGCGAGGTGCTTTGCCCTAATTTAGAAAGTCTTTCCTAAAATATTTCAAAGGGATATTTCATTACCGTGAAACATGAGACAATATCCGGTTTATTCAAATGTTAATGGAGAATCCACAACTTGTTCTTGACCACCATTTATATTTTTATTAAAATTATAAAAGATTTCTTAAAGATGTGGATGTTTATCTCAGTCTTTCAGGTTTCCTTTAATGTGTAGCAAACTTTCGCTCAAACTTAACATACCGCACAAATGAAATAAAATGTATAAATAAATGGAAGCACACAACCAACAGTTTAGTTAAGCTGATAGAAAGGGAATCATGTTAAAGTATTTTGCACACTGGATAAGTCATCGTCATTGTAGATTAAGTTTGTAGTCTTAACTTTGATTGGTTACGCTAATCTCTTCAAATATACAATACCATAAAATACAAAAATATGATATCTTAAAACTAAAGAAAACAACAAAATGGGGGTAATGATTTTTTTTTTTTTTTTTATTTCTTAAAATCTTTAATTGTACTGTTATTATAAAACAACTTAAATTAAACTATATACAAAACAATAACAAAACAACTTATATTAACAAGTGGGAATAATACTAATACATTTAATATGCTCTAGTAGGGAGGTCGACAGGATGCGATCTTCTCAGTAAATTTAAAGTGAGGTAAACTATTTGTAACAACTTTTTTATGTTAAAATTTCTGACATTACTGTACTGTAGATTTATGATGAGCTTAAGTAACTTTCAACCCATACATTTACAATAATTAATAGCATCTGCTGCACTGTTATACTTAGTAGAATATCTTAAGCTAAGTAAAAAGTATCTGCCTCGTAACATTGCTTTTGGTGTTTCGCATAGTTGCTGACATAATGAACGTGAAGTTGGCATCCATGACGTAGCACAAACAGTTAAAATTTTAAGTAGTTATAGAAGTTATAACAAGATATGTATGTACAAAAGAAACCCCCAAAAATTTATTGTATGAGTAACTTTCTTTCTTCTCTGTATTAAGGTTTATATTTATATTCATTATTATTTTTTTAGTTAATAACAAGTTTGGCACATAAATAAAATTTCAACTTTGTGTAGCAACTTCTGTCTATTCTAGATAATAAATGTACGATAGTTTGGTAAAATCTTTTGAGAAAGGACACAAATCAGGATAAAATAAAATAAATACGAGTAGTAGATCCTTACTTCCATAACTGTTGCACCATTGATTTTAATCTTTCTCCATCTCCATCTTATCTTTATGTCCTGCTATTCAGTAGTATTTAGTCACCATAGTAACTGTTTCCATTTTTTGTTTTTCTTTATTTTTACTAATTTCACTCCTGCTGCTTCTGCTACTTTAGTGAATTGTCCTTATACTTATTATTAATTTTAAAACCAATTGTAAATCTTTACTTATGCGTTACTTCTTCTCCGATATGCAAGCATGTGTGTGAGAGTGTGACAATTTTGTGTGATTTTTGCGGTAAAACTTACAAATTTCAATTTTATATTTTGGGGGTACTTCGCATCCTTATGTTGCTGTCACAAACTCAACTAGGAACATCCACGCCAAAGTATCTGAAAATGTTAACAATAGCAGCAATAACAACGGGAATAACGAAATAAAAAATTGACGAAAAAGTTGTAAATCTCATTTTGTTGGTTTGGCATTTTGGTTAGAATTTAGTTTAGTGTGGTTTCTTGTGAGTTCTTTTCGCTATTCCCCTAAATGGCTTTGCCCATTCTATTTTGTTTGATTTACAACACTTTGGGGACTTTGATTTTCTACTTCAATTACGCATCTTTCGTCTTGTTAAGCTTAATTCTAGTCTTTGGATTTCGGTTTATTTCAATGTATTTACAACTTGGAATTGAGAAAATTGGCAATGTAAGCAATTGCCATCTTGCTTTTGAACATTTTGTTCTTTATTACCAAGTTGAATGTGTTGAAAATTAACTTCATGAAGAAAAGGATTTCAATATTGATTAATGTAATGTTTGTGTATATAAGTGGGGAGTTTGATAAGTTCCTAGTAACTAACTAGTAAAGAAACAAATAGGGAATGCATTGATTAATTTAACACTGCATACTAAGCGCCTGTTATTGTTTTCTCTTTTTAAAGGTGGTCGATGAAGATATTTTCTTATGAATCCTCTCCAATCAACACATTTGAATTTTTGACTCACTGTTTTGTTGCTCTTAGGTGTGTAATGGTAGATTCATGTTTTATCTTGGATTATGCTGTCTTTGTAATATTTATATATTTCAGTTTTTGGTACAAATTAGGTAATCGCCGTACGCACCTTTGTTTTTTAATCCATGTCTTTTTGGTAAATGAGATCTTTTGGGGCGTTTCCCTTTCATAAAATGTATCTGATCACAGCTGTGTTTTTTCCTTTTTCAAAAGCTAGTTTCTTTCAACGACTTCAGTTTTAGCTTAAACTTGATGTCACTTAAAAGAATATAGTTTCTGAAACTGATAAAACTTTATTTATTAAGAACATGTTTGAGTTTGCGATAGCCATCAGTTTATTTTTGAAATTCGTATTAAAAAAAAAACGGTGAACCATTCGTTTTCGAATAAAATTCTACTATAGAAATAAAATTTGAATCAAACTCAATGAAAAAGGCTTCAATCTTAAAGAAGTAAAAAAACTAACCAACTATTAAAAAGCATTCAATGAAAAGGCATGAATATTGTACGTGAACGATTTACTTCGTTCGAATCTCAAATGCAATAACCAAACCAAACGCAACAGAAATAAAAAATGATACAATTGTGAAAAAATAGCACAAGGAAACGTTTTTACCCAAATTACCCACAAAATATACGCATAGAGAGAAGAAGAAGCCAAGAGGCATAAACTTTGTAAAAAAGGAAAAAAAAAAAATATTGGATGAAGTAAGTTAAAACAAAAGTGGAGTAGATCAAACTGTTGTAGTACGAGTATAGATAGACACAAGAGCAGGTGGTCTCGTAACACATCCGAATCAAAGACTAACACAGGCAAGGGAACGAGTGAGTGATGACAGCACGTACAACAAGGATTCATCATATACCATAGGCATAAGCATGGGATCTTTTATTAAAGGGGAATGGCATGAGTTTCATAAAAGCAATGGAAAAACAAAAATAAAAACAACAAAAATGTAACAGAAAAGAAATTGAAAATTTTCATTTGGTAGCATTCAACGTCGTCGTCGTTGTCGTCGTCTAGGAATAACATGAGCTTCAAGTCGGCTTCCGTTTTGTAAAAGGAAACGGAAATGTAATCGAATGAAACGAGCACGCGAGAGATGGTTATTCATGTTGATGACGGTATGAGCATCATGAGAAGATACAGAATAAAAGTACCAGAAGAGAAAGTACCTGACTGAACAAGAAACATTGATGCGTGGTCATGCATGAACAAACAAAGATGCTTGGCGTAGTGCAGCGCAACTTTCCAATGTACCTATTTTCTTTTCTTTTGTTTACACGATAGATATGTATATAGAGGTGTGTATATGCTTAGATACACATCTGTTGTATCTGTGTGGAAATTTCCGACAGTTTGTTTTTGTTTGTATGTACATATTTTCTATGGATGCGTCTGATTTGTTCCTCTATTCGTTCGCTCACTGTTCACTCATAGAAGTCAAAACAAATTAAGTGGTTTTCAAACGAATGAATTTTCTAACTGAATGTTTATTTTCACTTTTCTTCATCTATTTTTACTTGTTTGTTTTATACATGTGTGCTCAGTATTTTCAAGTATCATACAACAGGATATAAGTAGTAATAGTAGTACAATAATTTGATCAAAATCAATTCGTATTGGGCGTTGAAGTTGAAATTTGTTTATTAAATTAATCGAGAAGGTGCGAAAATTTAAATAAGTAACACTTCAAATAAACGATGTTAATGGATCTTAAAAGTTCTTTAAAACTTTGTGATTTCATATTAGTTAAAGAAAGAATTTTAATTGATTTGGAAATTAAATAAGAATATAGAATGGCATAAGTTTTGTTATATAAATTTTGACTTCACTCAGTGTTTGACATAAATATTGTTGATGATTAGTATTGATGATTAGTATAAGATCATTAAAGGTCTTTATAAGACTGGACAATGCCCGTGTTCATGAAAGAACACCAAACCCAGAATATATGTACCTATTACTTTACTTCAATCATGGAAAACGGCATCAATGTTTAACAAGGAACATGGGCTTATGAATTTCCAATTATTTCCGAGTTTTATATTCATTTGGTAAATTAACACAGAAGCCTGCTTTTTATTTCTTTACCCATGGATTCTGGGAAATCTCGAGAGCATATAGAAGAACATAAATCCATGTTCATTTATTTATTTCGTCGTGTGGGTTCCACCATAGAAATGACATGCATATCTCGTCGGGATCTCTGCGTAGATTGTGGCCTATCCATCAAAATCGTCTATGTTTGGTTAGATCAATTCGAAGTTCCTTGGCTGAATTAAAATTTACGCAGCATATGATGAAATTTCCTCTCCTGGGGAAGCACATTTGTAATTTTTAGGATTTTGGATCCAAAGGGTATCAAAAGGAACCCTATTGCAGAGACTTCATTGTCCGTTCGTCCATCCGTCCTCGGGTCATATCTCATAAACCGCAATAGCTAGAGCGGGCATCAGCAACAAATACTAAAACTAAAATATTTTCGAAAACTTAAAGCGGTTCCCACACAAGAAACATTTTGGTTTGTATGGCAGCTATAGAATCCAGTAATTCCACGATTTTGAAATTTACGCGATTGGTGGCTATATATCAGAAACTTATGTTGTCGAAATTACAGTTTGATCGGATTACTAGGGAGGGTACCTCCCATACAAACCAACCATTAAAAGTCAGGTTCTTATTAGAAAAACTTTTTTATTTTTTGTTTTATCGAACTGAAATTTAAACACTATAAGTTATTGACATAGACGTTACACATCTATTGGAATCAGCCAGCTCGCCCACCTAAGAGGTATACAAACCCACCATTAAAATTCTGGTTCTTATAGAAAAACTTTTTTGTTTTTTGGACTATTGAACTGAAATTTAGACACTATAAGTTTCTGATATAGGCCCGGTATATTTTTTGGAATCAGTCAAATCAAACCCTAATCTGGTACGGAATCCTCCGTGTACGAGTCTGACTCGCACTTGGCCCATTTTTTACTTTGCTTTTAGTTTCAATAATCAGGTTGTTTCAGAAAGGTGGATGATTTGCCAAGGTTTCCTTGGCCGATAGTAGAGTTTATGCACTGCGCTATGCAATTTCTGGCTGTAGGAACCTACCGTATTTATATATTTATATCGCTAGCCGCTTACACCGCGTTAGAAGTCCCACTTGCACTTACTGAGCCTCATCATGGCGACAAGATAACAATCCTCGAGAAGGATGAGATACTGCAATGTAAATTACATATTGTGTAGGCAACGATTGAATCAAAAGGTCCTCTCCACCAAATAATTTAATAATCTAACCAGAAATATTAAAAAAAAAAATAACAAAAAAAAAAAATAAGTTAAAAATTCAAGGTATTTATCATTAGAATGTTTAGATAGACTTAAAAAATATGGTGACTTCTAATAGCAGGCTAACAATATTTTATAAAATTGCAATCTCAAGAAAGAAAATTCATTGTCTTTACAAAAAACTACACTTCTGCTTATATTTTTATTCTATTCACTATTTTCTTTGAATCAATTCAATTTATAATTTATATCTCTGAACTTATGTTTTGGGAGAGACATTTTCCTTATCTCATTTGACCCAATTTAACGAGGTTCAATTCATGCGCTTTCAACTATGCTAATTAAACTTGAAAGCAAAGGAAATGAATGAGAAACTTTTTCATTTTCATTTTTGTTTTATTTCTTATCTCAAAGACCAATTAGCAAGCACAAATTGCACGTTGCGAAGTTCATCCAAGGTGAATTCATAGAATTGCACTCAGGGTGCTATTCCAATGTGAAGTGTAAACTAGGTATGTGTTGTTGTATGAATACAAAAACAAAAAAAAAAAAAAAAAAGGGAAAAGTCATTTTTAAATGTTTACAGACTTTTATTCAATTGTGGCTATCTCTTTAAAATCTTTGGTAGTAATCTCATACTCGTATATATCATTTGCTTAAATTATTTGCCATAATTTGTCTCTGCTTCATGAAGGACATTTTTTTTTTTTTTTTGTTTTTTTTTTAGTTTTTTATGTTTAGACAAAAAGAAAAGGCAAAAATAAAATAGAAAAATACTTCAGTTTTTTAATCGTTTGACCAAAAGTGCAGATAATTCATTTACTGGTCTCCCTCTTGACCTTGTATTCTTGGCAACAAAACAAACATAACATACATAGATACTAATATACTCTTATGTGTAGTAAAACAAAAAACGAAGGTTCAAATGAAAAAAAAAAATAAAAAAAAAAAAAAAATAAAGATTTTTGTCTTTGTTGTTATTCTTTGCAAGACTTGACTCTGCCTGACACATGTGAAATTGAAATTTTTTCATGTTTCTTCAATTTCTTGTTCGACTTGTTCATATTTCTTCCTTGCACCTACATAGTACATATTTTGAAGTTTCCTTTACTTCTGTATCTGTGTGAAAATGTACAATATTAGAAAAAAAGTAGTGCTTGACAGTATATTCTCATCATATAGGGGTGTATAGAAGAAAGCAGAGAAAACCAAGTGAATTTATTGCCAAGTTCTATAGCCTCAAGTTTCATTTTCAACACTTGCATTTTGAACAAACTTGTGCGTTTTGTAGAGAAAAATGAAATTGGCTAACACAAAAACACAAAAAACAGAAACACACAAAATACTCATAAAAATTATGTTCAACTTATTCAGAGAGTTAATACACTTCACTTAAGAAAATAATATTATTCCCTCTTTTTTTGAATTTTTGATTCCTCATGTTTAAATTGCATTCTTTTTGCAAGGAATAAAAAGAGAATAGTTTATTAATTTACCATATAAAAGCTAATAATATTTAATCAATAGTTTTATATTGTGAATAATGTCTACAAAGGCACATTATTTTGGAATTATAAATTCCATATGTAGTTTCTGGAATGTGTGAGTAAATATCCAGCAATTTGAAAGTTTTGTGGCCAAATATTATAGTGCGTGTACTATGTACTACATAATTTATTTATTGTGTCTGCGATTTGAAGATTTTGAACAGATCAATTTATTTAATTACCTATCTAAGAGTTCAGGATCCCTTCCTTTTCTTCTTAGATATATGTTAGGAAAACCAGAACAGTCAAGAAATGTAGATATGATTTACAAAAAAATCCCTCAGAAAATTTTACTATGGTGCTTAAATTAAATTGTTGATATTGGATTAGGTAGAATATATATGTCTATTCCTAAAGTTGTCATATCTAGCGATCTGGTCCGTCCGAGACTTTTCGATTTTAACCTTTTAATGTAGGTCACTAGTAGAGAGAAGCCAAGGTAAATTGATATTAATTTTTAACAGCTTATTTTACGTGACTTATATTAAGCAATGAGACCCCATAAAATGTCGTAACATATTATAAAAGTGATCTAAATAGATAGATTTTCTTCTCTATATTAAAACGGGAGTTTCTGTTTATGAAGAGGCGCAATGTTCTTATCAAGATGTTACCCTTTTCATTGATGAAATTGAAGTGTTTCCTGAATAAAAGGATTTTACCAAGATATTTAATCTGACTTTCCCATCTCACGTCTACTAGATTTAATTGTATGTAGCTGAAAGGTAGATAAATGTTTTTAAGCTTCCTAGAGTGGATAGATCAATGTTTCTTACAAACCATGGCATTCAATTGTAAATGAAACTGATATGTATAAAGAGACTTATATTTTAAACTTAAAAAATAGTAAAATTACGAATATTAAAAATAAATTTAATTTAAATTTAAAGAATCTTTAGAGTAGATGGAATTTGACTCATGTTTGTTTTTAGGATCTTTATTATGACAAAAAGTATTTCAAATAGGACGCAGAATATATATCAAGAGTGTAGGGTATTTCAAGGCACATAGAATGTTGTGAAATATATTAGTTGAAATTAAAATTGACAGCTTGCGGTATCATAAAAAGGTTTGTGTGCGTTTCTATTTGTTTGCTTCTGAGTTATTTTGTGGCACCAAAATTATCCAAGTGCTTATATGTACACAGATACATGTTTATATGTGTGTATTTTTGTATGTGTGTATGAATCTGTGTATGAAGTGAAAATACACAATTTGTGATGCACTTGTATGCGTTTGCACTTTTTTTTTTTTCATTATTTAAAAGGCATACCAACTTGAATAGCAGCCAAGTGGCTGTTTCATGTTTTTATACACTTCTCAATGGTGTGAAATACTTATATCATCACTTGTAGTCAGAATTTTGTGACTTATAGAACTTTAAATTGAAAAGCGCATTGAGTATTAAATTAATGACTTGGTAAGTAAGTACTTTAGTTTATCTGAGTATCCAACTAAATGACAACATTTGAATCAAGTTTTTATTACATTTTCTATAGTAAGAACCTTCAAATTATACTAGGAGATGGAGGATTAGACTAAGTAAATAGTATATAAGGATAAGATCGTTCGAAATGCCTGAAATTTGTCCAGAAAGTATTCAAAAAAGTAACGCAAGAACTTATGATTTTTCATATCTTATTGATTTCTTTAAATTAGCGCCAAAATGCTTATATCATCTGGTAGTAACCTTATTGCCAGACAAATCTTATCTATTTTTATCACTTTTAATGGATTTCTTTATTGATACAATATATTGAATGGGGATAAATTTTACAAAAGAAACAGAGAGTGTTCACTGATGAGATATTTATGGAATTACTTTAAATAAACTGATAAACTTTCTTGTCTTGTGTGGCAATATTTTATAGAGGAATTCTTTATTTAAGCGAAAATAAATAATAAAATGGGACAAGTGCGAGTCAGACTCATACACGGAGGGATCCGTACCGGATTGGGGTTTGTATGGGAGGTACTCTATAAATTTCAGTTCAATAGTCCAAAAAATAAAGTTTTTCTAATAAGAACCTGAATTTTAATGGTGGGCTCGTATGGGAGGTACCCTCCCTAGTAATCCGATCAAACTGAAACTTCGACAATATAAGTTTCTGATGTATAGCCACCAACCTTCCAAATTTCAAGATTGTGGGATTACTGAATCATATAGCTGCCATACAAACCAAAAGGTTTCTTGTATGGGGACCCCTTTAAGTTTTCCAAAATATTTCAGTTTCAGTACTTTTTGCTGATGCCCGGATAGAAGTACACCTTCTGTGAAAATTTCAACTCTCTAACTATTGCGGCTTATGAGGTATGACCCGAGGGCGGACGGACGGACAACGAAGTCTCTGCAATAGGGTTTCTTTTGGTACCCTTTGGGTCCGGAACTCTAAAAAAAAAACAATTTATATATCATAACCATCTGTCTACCTCTTTTAATGTGCGCCAGTAATTTGAAAACGAATAAATGAATAATATTCGCATTTGTAACTAACAAATCACAATGGAACACAAGTCATTTCTTAAAATTATGTATCGACTATCATTATGACATCATCTTTTCTCTTATCATGATTATATGTTCTCATTAAGTACATACCTATGTATGATCTACGAGTATAGATGCCTTATTGTATGTACTTGATTTATTTATTTGGCATATGAAAAATATGAAAAATTCTGATTGTTTGTTTATATTAAAAAAAAAAGAGAAATAATCTAATAAATACATACTCTTTTTATATTCCTTTGTTGCTGTATCTTGCATATACTTATGTATAATTTATTTGTTATTTCTAGAATCCTGTAATTCTTGCTTCTATCTACATTTGTTGAGCTTGCTGTGTTCAATTATTGATGCTTCTTAATACTTAAATATGCCGTCACATCTGTCAGATTCTATGAATTTTATGATTTTTATTACTTTGAATATTGCTACAGTTTTTATTTTTCTATTGTATATGACTGTCTGTCAGTCTGTTCGACTGTCACACTGCCTTAGTTATCCTTTTTGCTTAAAACATTTCTGACTGAACTAAGGAAGCTTTCATCTTGCTTAGTACCTACATAAATACATGTATGTATGTATGTATGTATGTATGCCTTTGGCTTGATTGTCATATTTTATATTTTATAAGATTTAACAACCCAGTAAAGCAGACAGCCAGACAGAAATGAATGAACATATCCTTTATCCTTATGATGATTCGTAGATTTGCAGGAATAGGTATTCGAGTACCATGGGAAAGGATGAGAAATAAAAAATGGAAAAAAGGAAGTGTTGAATGAATATGGGTACACATATGAGACACTTTTATGTGTGTCGGTGCTTGCAAATGCATGCGTATGAATTATTTGCTTTTTGTTTCTTGTACTTTTTATTTTTTTTCTAAGTGCGTGTCAGTGTATTCGAGTGTATTACATTTTGCATTCTAAAAGTATCTAAAGTGCTTGCTCCTTAGTAGTACATACATAGGTGGGCTATACAGTCTTAGTCTCAGTTATGTGTTTGTACTATGTGCTACTTTGCCAATGTGTCGAGAATATGCCGCTGTCAAAGTTTTCCATCTTTTGCTTTCTACTCATACTCATACTCAACCTCATACTACGTACAACGATGACTTCATTTTGAATTCCAATTCGCTCGAAGCAAGAAAACAACAATAAACAAGAGAAAACAAACACTGAAATACTCGTAACTGTTATAATAAAAAAAAACTTGTTGATAGTCGCCCAGGTGCAATGTTAGTACAATGCTAAGATAAGTAGTACGCTGCTACTGCTGCTGTTGCTGCTGCTCTTGCTTGACATGCAGAATGCAACATTTTCCTTGCCAACCGTGCAATGTTGGTGCTCTTTGCAATTTGTGAACGAAATGAAAGTGTGTTAAGTGCGTCGTCAGAAGCTTTCAAAGCCAGCAACAAAAACATCATCATCACCATTATCATCATCATCATCATCATCACATATTCTCTACTTTGTACTTTATTCTTTAGTACTTTTGCACTCCATTAAAGCGAAAAATACACATAAATATTCAACTAACAACGTCTAGAAGAGATAGGGAAAAGAATAAGAATAAAAACAGAAGAAAATTAAAAAATTGCAAAGAACAACGTTTTCTCAAAATGTAGAAAATTGCAACTTAAAAATCATTTACGAAAATTAGCAAAATGCAAAACATATTTGGCACTATGTGCGCTCAAGAAAATTGCTTTTCTCTAAGGCGTTACTCATTCTTTGACTCTTTTCCATATGTTACCAGCCATCATCATCATCATCATCATCATTATCGTTATCATACTTAAGAAGAGGCATACCATACACTCATACTTATGTATGTAGGTATATCAACAAGGACATTGAATGATGCTCAACGTATCTTTCATTGTTGTAAGTATTTTCCTCTTAAGTGAAAATACTTTCACAGGTAAAATAACTTTGAAGACTTGCACAAATTAGCTAGAAAAATACTAAGTATAAGCAGCTGTTGCTATTGACAGTTCCTGCAGTGAAGAGTAACACTTCCTATCCAGGCTAACATAAGAAGAATTATGATATTTTGTAGGAAGATAAAAATGGATATGCGCGACTTGAGAATATTTAAGATGCCATAAAATTTTAGTTTAGTTGTTTACTTAAAATTTAAAGTGTCGACAAAGATAGAATAGTGATGCTGTTGATTTAAATTGTGATAGTCTTGATAGAACAAGAGCTTTTATTGCATCTTTTAGCATTTAATAACCATACTTATATTATTCTATTCAATATCCTGATTTAAGCGTTTCTACTTATTTTTGTTTTCAGCAATCAATTATTTAATCAGTAAATAAAAATGGGTAACTTTTTATAAAGCAAATACTCCTACATGCTAAATTTGATTATTTTTAGTCATCAGCTTTGGGTTTGCTTTCATTTAATTGTTAAAAGGTTAAGAGATGACAGGTCTGAAAATGATTGAGTTGTTGGAAAAGTATTTTCATTTTAGGAGTTTTCCAGGATATTTTTTATAATATCTGTCTGTACAAAAAACATTTTAGTCAATGATAAATTGATTGTTTTATTCGATGATCTTCTGCCTGAGGCAACCGAGTTTTTTTTACAATATTTTCTTCGACCAGCTGTGCTGCCTCACACCTTTTCCTTGAAATCAGCGTGGTTTTCTCTAATTACTAATTTTGCTTTGTTCATCGGACCAAAAAGTGGTCAGCATGACTAAATATTTCCGCTGTTGCTTGTGGCCAGAATTTTAATATTTATAAATAGATTAGCAAATAGGAAAAAATGGGACAATTTGTTTATTGAATTATTGAATGAATTCTGAATTCTATAAGTGTCTTGATTAATGTATGATTAAAGTGTATATAAACTGATTTATTTGTCAAATTTACTTGTACAGATTTGCAATCTTTTTGTCAAAAGACGACAATATTTTTTATTTTTATTGGTTGAGGGTATGTTTTGCAGCAGAGCAGAACGGTAAAGGGTATGACATTTTCAGGCAAGTATGTGATTGCTATTGTCCAGTAGGTGCATTGCAAATTTATTACCATGGCCATTCAATCGTGAGATGTGTCTTTAAGTCTGGGTAAATGATCGACATACTACGTTGCACTGACAAACATTTGTAACAGTTTGGGTTGGAACCTCTGAAAAATTTCCAGCGGCTTCATTGTGGTCCTATACAGTCAGAGCTTGTTACGTAGGTTCAGTTTTCATGTCGGACTGAGAAGCCAACTCATTTTTATTAGCTTCAGAACCTTTAGTTTTTATGTGAGACGACTGTCAAGGGTCAAGCCGTATACTTCACCGTGACACTCCTTGGAGTGACATCCCCGGTTCTTAGTACAGGAAGACATGCGTTTTAACGGAAATAGGATGTGTGTATGGACTTCTCAGCGTTCTTCATCCACTCCTCAATGAGGACTAGTTGGTTTTAAGGACTAGTTAAGAGTGCAATCGTCTTAAAGATAAAAATATTATGTAAAAAATCTGGCTGAAATGAGCCACTATTTACATTTGGAATAAATACTATGAGCAATATGGTTTCTATTTTGCTATTTCTTTGATAAACATTATCTATATTTTTATAGTGTACAAAGTTAATAATTTAAGCTTTAAAAATATTAAATACTTAAAATTTTAAACCTTCGTCAACACCACGAGTTTCGTATTGATTGATAATCGATTAATTCAAATTCAAATTATTGAACATTTGTAATTTTACAGTTGAATGATTAAAATTTATTATATACATAATTATTATATAAATAAATGATTGCATACATAACACAAAAAGAAAAAACAAATAAAAAAAAAAAAAACAGAAATTTAAATTAAAAATAAATTATATGCAAGCGTGCTTATGCAAATTTATAATGGAAATGAATTAAGAATATGAGGAGTATTTTATTGGAATATGTCATATTTATTGTTGTCAGTCACTGGAAGCATTGAAAATTAATCAAATAAAATGAAATTTTAATAAAAGTGTTTCCCAATTGAGTGTGAAACATGGTATGGAAATACCAACACAGAAGACCAAACCTTAGACATACCTTCCATACAGACAAACAAGGACTGAGAGAGAGAGAGAGAGAGAGAGAGAGAGAGACAGAGAGAGAGAGAGATGTTCAGTGAGAAAGTGACCGTGGAAAACAAAATTAATCGAATTGTGTCACTCGAAGTGAATTTAATAAATTTTTTGGTGAAAAGTAACTGACTGAGTGACAACAACGGCTACCAACACCAAGTGCCCGTGAGTTTCTTTCAGGTGCCGCGATAAGGATAACAAGGAAATTGTAGCAAAATGTAGTTACATTTTATTTATTTATTTACGTAGTTATTTTTACAAAAAGCGTGTAAACAGAGTTTTATTTTTCGTTGAATTATTTTCCATTTTTATGTTATTGTTATTGTTGTTGTGTTCTTGTTTTTGTTTTTATGATAAACACTGAACATCTGCTTGAAGAAGACTGCCTGCCTGCCTGTCTGCCTGCCTGCCTGCCTGACTCCCATGTGGATGTGGAATAAGGAGGATGACAACAACAATCATCCCAAGGCATTTAATGTTGTTGACTGTCTTTTTGCTTTCCTTTCCTTCTAAATTCTTATCCTCATTTTGCTAGTCTGCTACTCGTCTGTTTGTTTGTCTGTCTGAGGGCTTTTCGGTCCGACGGTCGGTTTGTCTGTCCGCTCCGGTTGCCTATTTGTCTGTGTCAACTTTGCCGTGTCAACTTTGACTTCCGTGGCTTTATTATTGTGATGGCACAGCGCAACATGCCGGCATGATGATGCAACTGAAGAAAGAGAGTACAATAATATAAAATTCAGTTGGCCAAGTCTTTATTGTGTTGTTAAAACTTTTTCCAGCTAATAAATGTGCACAAAGCACTTCACTTTACTTCTACTTGTTATGCTATAAACTGTTTTCTATCACTCGTATCCTTTCGTTGCGCTCCCTTGCTTTCATTTTTCTATGAAAACACAATTGAAAAAAAAAATAATCAAACTTTTGCCACAAAATGAAATTCCTATTCAAATGATTTAAATGAATCTCAAGTTGTTATGGCAAATATAAATACATATATAAATTTAAATTAAGTCTAAACAAGATTCTTCTTACATCGTAAACGGCATCACTTAAGTTGGCTTCCTTTACTCATTCAAAATAACCAAGAGGTTTCAGTTCCTTACTCATTTTAACTCTTTTCCATCATTTTCAAGATTTAAATTTGTTGAATTTGCATCAGATATGCACACACACACACACACACACACACACACACACACAGATAAACCCACAAATACACAGAATTATCTTTCTATTAATTTGTCTGTGTGTGTGTGTGTGTGTGTGTGTGTGTGTGTGTGTGTGTGTGTGTGTGTGTACTTGGGGCAATCATAATTTGCAATTGCAATTAGGAAATTTCTACATTTTCTCATTTCCATTTTACATACCATAAACAGTTCCGATTTCTGCAATTAAGCAAGTTGATTTCATATGATGGTTCTTAGATAGGAGGTAGTAGATATGAAGATGAAGAAAGCTTAAGATTTAAATAAATAATTGCCTTATTCATTGAAAGTTCTTGATTTATTCGTACAACAGGATTTAATAGCTCGTCAGAGTAAGTCAAATAGTAAGTAATTAAAAGAAAGAATAAGAATATACTGGAGATTGTTTCTGGAAATGTTTGTTGAGTTTTAATAATAAATCTAAGATATTTGAATTATATACTTAGCTTATTCGAACTCATAGAATTGTACAAACTAAAGTTTATTTTAAAAAAAGCTTAGTCAAGATTATTATATGTATCTTTGTTTCTCATTTACTATATAATTTCAATATCGCTAAATTTGCAAATCAATCAATAAACAAATTTTAACAAACATACCACTTACAATTAGGTGAATATGTTGGAATGTTTAATCATTCACTTATGAAGATTTCTACGTATAAACATCTAATATTTTATGAGATTTACTCGTTGTTTATTTGAAATGTTTACTTACCATACTTACCAATGAATTAATGCATCTAGATAGATGTTTTTATAGTACAGAGTGTGCAATCTAGTTATTCACACTTTACAAACTAAGTATATAAGTTTATAAAAATTTGACAAAAATTATTATTATTTATATTATAAACAACACCCACAGAAAGAAAACATAGAACAATATAAATAAATATGTTCATACTAGTATTCAATACAATACACTTTAATTAAGCTATGAAAATATATCTAAGAGACAAACAAGATGCGCTCCAAAAGTTTCCGAACTTTTCTTATTAGTAGAGAAAAACGCAAAAGATCTTCCACTCTCGCTTCAATTTATTCAAAGTACGAGACTCGATAAATGAGTCCTTATAGAAAGATAGAAAATTAGTTTTTTTTTGTTTTTCTTTTGTTTTTTATTTAAACTCCTTGATACATTTAGTCCAGCATTTTCTTGATTTTTTATTCCATTCAAATAATGATTTTGTCAAGGTCCTCAAAATAGGCATTTATTCCATAATAACCCAAGTCACGTAACGCCGAGCAATTTTTTCATAATTGAAAACAATAAATAGTTACAAATAGTCCAAATTGGAAAGTATGCTTTCTTTATGGAGGGATTTTAGCTTTGGTGACTACACACGTGTATTGCCCAGATGGAAAAGCACTTTTTTCTTTGCCAAATGTAATGGTATTTGCTTCAAATCAATGTCGAATCTATCCAACAGCTTTGAATAATATTCGTCTGTGATTGTTTTCCCTTTTTTAAGCTGTTTGATGTAAATGATACCACCAAAGCTTTGTTGGAAGACATACTGATCATCCAATGGACAACGAAATCGAAAATGACACCTCTAAGCGTTCGACGTCACTTGCTCTGGTTCACCCACAAAAAATTCAGGAATTCTCTATTTAACTATTGGAATTGATGCTGCACAGTCCACATAGTATTTATGAAGCTTTTTCTTGGTTTTGATGATGGTTTTTTGACGCAAAACATAATGTTTGATAATGACACGAAATTCATCATTTCCATTTTTTAAAAGACACAAAACATCAACAAAAAACAGTTTATCGATGCTACGAGGGCTATCTCTCCGATTTTTGAAGGACTTATTGATCGGCCCTCGTACATGGGGTTTGTTTTTAATATTGTATTTTTTTAAGTCTGCATGTCTTCTTTGAGCTTAACATAGATTTGAGTTTCACCACACGGAGAAGTAGGAGTGTTATTGGTATACCTATTAAAGGCCAATTCAAACATCTTTTGTTCGTAGTTCAATCTATTTAGCTTATGGCAAATATCCATTTCAAACGAAAAATCAAATTTGTGATGGAGATATTTAGTTTCAACAGAGTTGATAACTGGATGGCTTACCCTGTAATACATAAGTATCTATAGAATTGTAGTTACAATATCTAAACAAAACAATATTTGGTTACCTCCTACAATAAATATCAATTACAAATTGTATGGTCTCTTGAGTAGGCAACTGCATGCCAAAAACTCTGTATCCCTCTAATGTTCAAACACGTCCTCGTATATATAGATATCTATCTAAAGACATAGCTACACACAATATATTGTACATATACTCGAATTATTTGCTTATAGCAAAATTCCTTTACATTAATAAAAGCGAGTAGAAATGTGCTTGTGGTTATTTCCTGGGTTTTCCATCGATGATTATATGTTTCAAAATTATTATTTTCCATTTCAATTCAATTGTTA